>SRZU01000012.1:0-404222 GCA_013183765.1 Fusarium xylarioides | reverse complement strand
GGTCTGTTATCTTCGTGGATCTCAAAATCGGTCATTTTGGCGAAAACGCGGCATCAAAAGCTGTAAAATTGAGGTAGTTGTGGTGTTGTGTTGAAAAAAGCTGCCTTTGTTGTGGTGGCGATGACCTCAATCGGCTGCATCATAATTTACGTCATTTCGTTGAGGAAGTTGGCTGCGAAGTACCGATTCTATCAAAATCTTGGTTTTAGGTGGGAAAAAAAGGTTAAACTAAGTATAGGTACCTAGCCTCAAACGAGCCAATAAGGCCATTTTGACCTATTCCGCGGTGGGGTGGGGTACAAGCCAAAATGCGGAAAATGACATTTGTAACCCCTGCGGACTGTAGCCAATCCCACGTGAGAGATCTAGATTGAAGTCGATCGCCATTCGTTAAAGGGAGCCCCTTGATGGGAATTAGATAAATTTATTCTGAAGGGTACCCGCCCCTGAAAGTCGATTGACAGGTGTCGTTTGTGAGCTGCAGGATGAGTAAGTGGTTTGGTTAATGTCGTGCAGTATTACATAGTAGATCCATGGATGGTAACAGATAGCACATGAGAAACTCTTAGGATGAGTATAACCACTTTACGGTAATGGAATATATTCCGTTAACTGCTCCATCAGATTAGACTCTTGTATGTCGGGTTTCCTTAATTCTCTGGGCAATCTTTGGCATAAAAGTCGTACACTATGAGCTGCATTAGTGACATCCAAGTCAGAGGTGATCGATCGCCCCTTGCATCTGTCATGGTTATCAATTAAACTTCACAATTCACACAAGCGAAGCTGCTGGATCTTGATCAACCGATCTTGATAACTACCTAGGTAGGTACCTTTCGCATCCCATTGACATTATAAACTCAGCCCCTGGATAATAATATTACCGGGCTGTAGGAAGATAAATACTAACCCCTAATCTTGTCAGATTCGTTATAGGTGGAGATAACTCCCAAACTCTACGTCTCTAATTTCAGTGGCTGATACCGACCGAGGTGAGCACTGGGCGCTGGGGCACACTGACTCCCACTGAGGCTCAGGCTCGGTCTCGGGTGGCTTCTGCTAATAACGTTGACTTTTATTTTTTTGCTTAAAATCTTCCTCTTGACTTTGAACCATCAGAACCAACCATCGTCTCGTCATCTTTGGTTCGTCGCTGGCATCAAAAATTTTGTCGCTGTATTTGGGGTTCTTTTGTTCTTTTTCTTTTGAATTACTCGCTTCAATAAGCGGGCCATCTATTTCGTCACTTTGGGCCGTTCGTCAATATCGATCCATCTCAAATTCCTCCCCGGTTACCGAACGCAAACGCTGAACTTGTAGCGTACTGCACTGGAACCCTCCTACAATCGAAGATTGGAGAATAGAAACTCATCAATTGTTACCTTATTCATCTCACCACTCCCTATTGTTAACTCATTTGGTTAACTCATTGTTTCATCCCGATCAGAGTGACAATTACTCGTCATTCTTACTCATAACCATTAATTATTCCTCCTCTTTCGCGATTAATTCTCTCACCTTCAACTTTCGATATTTTCTCCCCCAAACTTTTTTCTCTTATCGCAATAATCAGCGCCCCTACTCCGTATTCACCTCAGTAACACTACTGTACCCCAGCTGCAATTCCGTGCACACCCCCCCTCCGCCCGGTAGGTGCCGTTTCGCTCCTCGGCATCATCACACGATTTCAGTTACACACCCTCCGCTTCACAGTATTGTTCTTTACAAACTTGTCGGCCCTGGCTCGGACTCAGTATATCCGGCGACATCATGAATGCTGGCACGGGCAGGGCAGGCGTCATAAGCGCTCCAGACGATGCTGCTCCGATGGATAAGTTGGTAAGTATTCGGTCTCTATCTCTCTACATGTCCACCTCCCTGCGATGCGAAACCAGTCGCCTTCCGAGAGCGCCATCATGTCCTCTGTGGTGATTGCTCATCTCTGCGCCCCCTATCGCAGCACCATTGCATCGAAATTGTTGCTCGCCCTCCATCGGCAATGTCTTTTCTAATAAATCGCTAATACGAACCTCCCTCAGGCACATGCTGTACTAGATGATGTGCTTTACAACGTTCTGAGCGATCTATTGATGAAGACGCACCGCGAAGAGAAGACGGCCAGAGCTACTACCGCTGCCATTCGCATCGAGAAGCTGGCATCCGACGCGTCCGACAGCTCAACGCCAGACTCAAAACCGGACGTACGAATTGAAACCGACGCCGCTATATACGAGGATGGAAAAGTATTACTGAAGGGCAATCCTCTTAAGACGACCGCCGAGATTCTGTGCCCCCGATGCCATCTGCCCCGACTCTTATACCCGACGGACGGAAAAGGCGCTCAAAAACCCGATCCCGGTGTCATCTACTGCAAGAAACATCCTTATATTGATAAGCCTGGATGCGACATCTACGGCCAGAGCTGGGTCCCTCAAGGTCCTGGTCGAGGCAAGAAGAAGAAGGACATGGAAAAGAACAATACCGATTCTCCCAATACCGAGCAGCGACCACCCAATGTTCTTTCTTTCCCCTCAGCTACTTGCAGCAAGTGCAAGCGCTGCATTCTTGTCACTCGACTGAATAACCATATGGGCTCGTGCATTGGGAACAGTGGTCGCAATGCCAGTAGAGCTGCAGCGCAGAAGTTGAGTAATGGCGGATCTCAGAATGACACAACGCCACCTTCATCACAAAAGGCGACTCCTGTGCCAGGCTCGCGCGCCGCCAGCCCCAAGAAACGCGATGCAAGCGACGAAGAGGAAGATTCTGAGAACAGCCACAAGAAAAAGAAGCTCAAACCTACTTCCTCGGCGGTCACCAAGAAGGTGATTATCAAGACGAAGCCGAGCCTCAAAAAGGACAAACCCAAGGGTCTGTCGTCCTTAAGCCAGGAGCAAAAGGCCGACTACAGCAACAGTGAACCCGTTGAGGTGGCACCCAAGAAGGTTGTGTCCAAGGGTATCAGTCCCGTCAAGAAGCTCAAGATGAACAAACCTCCGCTGGGGTCACCCAAGCCCAAGCCTACTAGCCTCATCCGCGAGGCAACTGGAGAGTCAGAATCTTCAGACACTCTCTCATCCCCTCCTCAGTAGACCTCGCTCAGGAACAGCATCATGAGCGATATATCATCGATCTGATGGCGTGTCAGGCTGTCCCCTTGGTGTCAACCTGGCCTACAGGCATCAGTATGAATGACATGTTTGGATACGATAGAAGCAGGCAGTACGTCACGCGACAAAGGACATCATTTGCTTATCGCTTGCTTCTCAAGAACATTTACTCTACTTGTATTATCATCAATACATCATTGCATTGGAATGGCGAGCTGGTTGGCTAAGGTTACCGGGACCGGATATTTGCAGCATCCATGGAAAAGGGACCGGGGCGTTTTTGGCGTAATGAGAACAACTATGGATATTTGCAGAAATATGATCTTGAACACGACCTGTGACTTTGACCGTAACCATGACCGTGATCGTGACCATGACTTGTAACTTTTAATCCTGAACGCCAATGCTAGAGATGTCTGATCCACACCCGCGAATACTTTCTATCTAGACCTCCTCATCTTCCTCTACAATGCGAGCCTTGACAATCTTTATGTCCTCATTAGGCCTGTCCTCAGACCCAGTCTTGACCATGCCCATTCTCTTCACGGTACTCATGCCGGATTTGACCCTCCCAAAGATAGTGTGTTTGCCATCGAGCCAAGGTGTAGGCGCAAGCGTGATAAAGAACTGCGATCCGTTTGTGTTGGGGCCCGCGTTGGCCATGCTCAAGATACCAGCGCCTGTGTGCTTGAGACTTGGATCGATCTCGTCCTCGAACTTGTCGCCGTAGATGGAGCTTCCGCCGCGACCCGTTCCTGTTGGGTCGCCGCCCTGGATCATGAAATTGGGGATGATGCGGTGGAAGATGGTGTTGTCGTAGTAGCCGCGACGGACGAGGGTGGTGAAGTTATTGCAGGTCTTGGGGGCGTGGGTGGTGTAGAGCTCAACGGTGAGCGAGCCCTGTAGCTTGTCAGTACCTAGTTGTAGTCAAAGATGAGAGTTTGCGGCGTACCATTGTAGTCTCGAGTGATATGTTCGTTGTCATGATTGCGATGCTGTTGGGTATAAGTTGTTTATGATGGAGGGGAAATTTATGATCTGCCAAACCCATCCATAGACATAGCCAGCTTTAGTCTACGAACATGGAGCAGCGAGGTCACTGGTGGTTGGGCTATAAGATTAAGCAAACATTACAGATGAAATGTCTTAGTATCACTGCCTACTACCAACGTAACTTGTTTTCTTTTTCTTGCTGTTCACGTTGATTTGTGCTTTTCCTACCAAAATAAGGTCGACATCTCTATCTCTTGGTATATTCAACATGATGGTATGTTTGGCGCAGTTTCCATGTAGCATTTTTAGCACTACTAGCTGCATAATTGGTCAAACAACTGTGGAACGAAAGGTAGGCCACTATATTTCAGCCCCATAACATTCTGTTTCCATTCAGCTCAGTGAGCTATTGCACTTGCATCAGACGTCATCCACCAAAGATACTGCATATCAGGACTTTGTTCTTTTTCTGTGCTTTGTTGACCTTTCATGCAGCAAAACAATCTTTTCTCTCTCTTTCTTTCAAACTAGACTGCTATTTTACGGCAGAAACAGCGGAATCAACGTGCTGAAAAACTGTCACGAAATGTCATAACTGTAACCTCTAACTCTCACCTTACACAAATTGTCCAGGCTTAGAACACGTTGCTTTCTCTTCATCAACAACATTAGCAACGTCTTCCAACCAAACCATGGCAGAAAACGCTACAGATCCAGCCGTTCTGGAGGGCTCTTTCGATGCTCTAAACTCTACTCTCCCCAGTGAGCAAAGTTGGCTCTCGTCTTTTGCCCATATCAAAGATCTGAGTTTTGTCATGCTTGAAGTCAGGCTCGTCCTCAGCGCTATTGGCATCATCTATCTTGGTGCCCACGCTGCTCTTCGGCGACCCCCATCTGCACAACCTGCGAAGAAAAAGAAACCAGGTTCCAAAGGCGACGACGAGGAGAGCTTTGCCCAGGGACTAGAGCCCTCCGATGCCATTGTTTTCCCGCTTATGGCTGGTGCTGTCCTTATCGGCTTGTACTACCTGATTCAGTGGCTTAAGGATCCTGACATTCTGAACAAAATTCTGCGCTGGTACATGTCTACCATGTCGGTTGCTAGTCTGGTATCAATCTATTCTCATGGTATTGAAGTAGTTACCAGCTTAGCATTTCCACGATACTGGCGTGGCCGTGACGGGCGACTAAGGGAAGCGGATCAGAAGACACGATCAGTACAAGTCTGCGATGATGCGGGAAACCCTGACGCAGCCATCCCTAAATCACGAAACCCCTTTCCTGGACCATTTGCTTGTTTGGCGTTCTCGGAGAAGATTCGCAAGTCTGGCTGGGAGCTTCGAGGCCTCCTTAAGCGGCATTGGGCCATCAAGCTCTTCATCCATGGAATGGGTAAAGAGGAAGGTCGAATCAAGTTTGCCCATGTAGTGTCCTTGGTTATGGCACTAGCCACGGCGCTCATTTATTCGTCAACTACCTCCCCATTGTTGAGCAACATGCTTGGTTATGCCATGTGCTATGGCTCCCTTCAACTCATCTCGCCCACAGACTTCCTGACTAGTACTCTGATCCTAGTTGGTCTGTTCTTTTACGATATCATAATGGTATTTTACACGTGAGTTGTAGCATCGATATTGATATTGACACCAAAGCTAAGCGTTTTCAGCCCCTATATGGTTACAGTAGCAACTAAGTTGGAGGTACCAATCAAGCTCACTTTCGAGGCTGCAGACCGTAAGAGCATCCTCGGACTGGGTGATATTGTCATTCCAGGCATGGTCATGGCCCTAGCCCTTCGGTTTGACCTCTGGCTCCATTATGATCAAAAGATCAAGTATGAGAGCACTGACCTGAAACTCATTGAGAAGGACCCAACATCAGGCGTTCTCATCGTACGGAGCGAGACTAAGCACAAGGAGGTCAAGGCCAAGTACGTCAACGTCAAAGGCAAATGGGGAGACAACCTTTGGACTCGTGGGGCATTCTTTATCTTCGGATCGCAGCAGCTGCCCCCTGACTTGGCGGCTGCACACTTTCGCAAGACCTACTTTCATGCCTCAGTCATTGGGTATCTCCTCGGCATGCTGGTTACCTTGGCTATGCTCTTGATCTTCAAGCGTGGCCAGCCTGCATTGCTGTATCTCGTTCCTGGCGTTCTGGGATCTCTCTGGCTGACAGGACTGGTGCGTGGAGAAATTAAGCAGATGTGGAAATACACCGAAGACGGGAGCCTAGACAAGATTGATGTAGTTGTGGACTTGGATGGCGAGGGCAACGCCATCAAGACCCTCGGCAAACTAGAAGACGGCGTCGTGTATACAACTAAAAAGGACGAAAAGAAAGACGGAGAGGACAAACACAAGGATAAAGAAGATGGAAAAGCAAAGGATGGGGCCAAGAGCGAAAGCAAGGAAGACCGACATGTATTCTTACTCTCGGTTGACGCTGAGTCGGAGACAGAATAAGCAGAGGTTTCATGGCCGTCGGTTTAATGATGGGCTCTGATTACAGTAGCAATGCCTCAGCAGAAGTCCGGGTTTCCCATAGACGTTGAACACATGAGCGCCATAGAGTAGACATGACTAGTTCCAAGCTTCATCTATCGGCCGGCTCTATGTATATTTACGTCAAGTTGTCCCACATCAGCAATTGTCACTTCTAAGCAGCCGAGACAAGGGGTTTTTATTATTATCATTAACATTAATATTAAATCTGGACTGCTTCAAAATAAATAAGAATCATTATCTCGGTGTCTCCGTATCCATCCACATCATACGCGTACCCCGTATCTCTTTAATAAAGACATAATTTCGAGTCTGTATTAGTAGACATCGGCCACCACCAACGTCCTTAATCCCCTGCACCGCGTAAAGGTTCAGACTCTTCGCAGGGGTCGTTCCATCCACTCAGATCCAATATAGAAAATGGTTTGGACTGGGCTTCCTCTGGAGTTTTGTTGTGCCCAACACTCGGCGTTAAGATGGGCGGGTGAATAGTGAAAAGGCGAGCGTGTTGCATGCTGAGAGTGCATCTGATTTTTCCTTGACTGAAGCTTTTGTATAGTCCTTAATTGTTTTTAATTGTTTCGTTTGGTGATAGGAACTGGCTTCGGTAGATACACTGGTCGGCGCAGCACAACTCGTTTGGCTTAAGCCAGCAAATGGTAAAAGTAGAAGATACTGCTATGTTGAGAAGAAAAAAGGCCTCAACTCGAGCAGAAAAGAAGTGATATAAGATAAGAATGGAAGTCTCCTCTCGGACATAATGAGCCGTGGTGGTTTTAATGACTGATCATGGTTGTGATTGTCAAGGAGAGAAAAGAGGTGCAGGAGCTCGTACAAGACTCGACTGCATAACTAGATCTCAAGAATGAAGAAAGGGATGAGAGCCTGTAGAGCACATTCGAAGTTCTCTTCATGGCCTCTTATTATGAAAAACTGGAGATGGCTAGGAAGTCAGGTCCGTTTGGCGTAAGAGAGAAAGAAAGGTTGGAGATGGTATCGGTAGGGGGGTCCGAGAGTGCGACGTCTTGCTTAAGGTCGCCAACAGTGTTGCTTGTTGTTAATGTGGCTAAGGCATTGCCAAAAAGGGTTAACATGATTGCGGTGTGTTGAAGGAGAGAAAGTAGAAAGCCAGTTGGTGGCCCTTTTCTATCTTTTTGCCTCTGGGATCCCGCTCCTGAGACTCAAAACTTGTTGGCCTGTGAGCAAAGCTTCCAACTAGCTAAGGGACTAATCTCAGAGAAATAAAACAGAGCGTTTTCTTAATAAATGACTCTTGAAGGCAAGTGTAAGAATCCTGTGCCTTCTTGTTGTGCTGAGAGATGTTAGGGAATATAATAAGTGTGGTTGGGTCGCGAGCGAGTGTATCACTAGCGAAGTACTGAGTAGACGTGGATGCGGTCCAAGTTGGCAGGCGAGACCAGGGGACAAGAGTGGAAGACAGCGCTAACGGTATCTCAGCCGCTGTACCTTAACATCCTTCTTTCTCCTTCATTTTTCTACAGGAGATTCAAATCCCCCATAACCGTTCTTTCCACATTACCCTTACATCAGTGCGCGCAGGTTAGCTTCTTTACTTCCTTAAATAAGTACAAGTCTAATAGACTGCAGCTACTATGGCCAAGCCTCTGATCTGAGACTCCCTAGTAGGGTGACAAGCTAGCCTTTCGCCTATTCCCACGCTACAGAGCTTTAAGATAATATCTAGGAAGCCACATGCCTGCCTTAACCATCAATATAGCTACCATAGCCAAACATTTACTTGCCAAAACTCCCACTTTTAACGCTCTCTCCCTCCACCTTTATCTCTTCCTCTCCCAATAACAAATCCATCTGCTTTTTCTCTGCAGATATCGATCAATAGTGATCCTCACATTGGCGCTTTCTTTTCCTTCTTTCGAGTTACCGCAAGTGCCATATTTGCCCAGAAACCTCATACTTCTTATATCAGTAGATATAAGCTATAATATTTCACCCGTTCCCACTCTTCGCCCCGATGGTGAACCATAACCCGGCACACCTTTCAGCATATAACATGACGACTATCCAAACCTCACTAAAACCTACCCAGATTTTAGGCATTCCTTACCATATAGTCCCTTTGGTATCTAAGTATCCTTATTGTTTTTTAAGTTACCAGCCGCTGAGCTTTGGATCAAGATTTGGGGAGATGTAGCCGTACTAACACGCAATGTGGCCGTGTTACGTTAAAAGGCTGTAAAATTAGGGTCTTTAAAGACAGTCTTAAAAGGAGGTCCGTCTAATTAGGCAGCTAAAAAGGGTCTTTTAAGACAGTTAAAAAGGGAGGCCTATTAGATATAACTGCCTGTTTTCCTTAATTTAATACTATAAGCCTGATGCGTGAGAATCACAGCTCTCCCGAATAGCGGGTCATAGTTAATCCGGTCCTTGGTGTTTATCTCACAACACCAAGGCCCACTCTCAGAATTGACCCGATATACCCTTCTAAATACCTTCATTTTGCCTTACAAGCTGTAATTTAATATCAAATAGTAGCAATTACAAAAGATCTATAGTACCTAACCATCTATAATTAGCACTATAACCACTATTAAGCAACCTCTAAGCCTATAGAAGGTTATTATTACCTTTAGTACCATTTATTAACCTCTTAATAACCTTAATTACTATTACCTATATAAGTGCTATTAAAAGCATTCTTAATAGCATGAATTACACCTAAAATTAGCAGTTATTTAATCCCTTAAGAAGCGCTAATTAAGAAGTTATTATTATATATATATACTATAACCCTTAATCCTTGCCCTTATATATACATTATATTACAGCAAAAAGCCAAAAAGGCAAAAATTTATACCTTATATTTAAATTTAAACCTATAACCTTTAGCTTTTCTAGCATTTACCTAAAAAAGTATACTCTACCTTATATAATTGCTAGCATATATAAGTAGAAATTATCTCTATTAATGCATTCTTTTATAAAGTTAACCCACTCCTATAATAGCCTTACTTTTTCTTAAATAATTAGCCTTTCTATGCTAATTTTTAATTTAAAAGTACTAGTATTATTAAAAAAGAGGCCCCTTAACTGCATTTACTTAGGTCTACTACTTAGTTGTAGAAATCCCTAAAGGGAACTAAGTAAGATAAATCCTTTAGCTATCTAACATTTGCAGGCAAGACTTTCTAAGTAGTATACTAGGATAAAACTAAGGTTAAGAGGTATAAGATAGCTTAGTTAAGCAGTGCAGTCTTTAGTGCAGGGCAGCTACCCCTTATAGTCATTAGATAGGAAAGAGCTACTATCCTATTAAATTACTATTAAGGTATATTATATCTCTACTTACTTAAAGTAATTAATATAATTATAGGTTATATACCTTTTAATGTAACTACTATATACCCCTAATTAATATATTATTTAATACTATTCCTTTATACCTTATACATTAAAGTCATTTTAAGGCTATTATAACTGCATTTTTACTGCAATAGTATGATCTAACTATAAAGATGATGTAGGTAATCTACTAAGCTGGCAACACAGCAGCTTATCTAATTCTACGCAATAATAATAGCAAGATAAGTCTCTTAACAATTGTAATAATAGTTAGCGTTTAGTATCTCCTTAATCTCTAGGTTATTAGCGCACTATCTATCTATTAGCTCCTTAGCTGCATTATAATAATAAGTCTAGGGATAATAAATTAAATTCTTTATTTTAATAACTGCAACTATAACTACAAGCTAGTTAATGCTCTATTCTCTACAATCTAAGAGAATAAGAGGATAATATTATAGATTAAATTGCAGAAAATAAATCTGTATTTGCATAGGGAGTATACTTCTATTAAATAATAGAGGAATATTATCCTATTTAAGCTCTTAATGCGTTTACCATTTAGGATAGCAATGTAGCCTTGCAGATGCAATAGATATTAAGTTGCTAGGTCTTTAAGTCTATAATTGCAGATATGCTTATTAAGTATCCTTATGCTAGGCTCTTATATCTTAAGTATCTTTTCTAGTAGTAAGAGCAGGTATAGCAGAGGTTTAATATCTATGCATTTAATTAGTAGAATTAAGTAAAATTAATTACTGCTTATTATTTACATTCTGCAGAGATCCTAGAGGCATAGCTAGGTAGACTACTAATGCCTTAAGATAATCTATTAAAAGGATTTAATAATAATCTTATAGCATAATAATAATGTAAGACTACTATTAATACTATACAATCTATAGGCAGTAATATTAGCAAGAAGATTTAAAAGGAGATACTTAGCATCTTTAATCCTAATAATCCTAATAATAAAGATTATTAAGATCTTATTACTATTAGTATAGGTAAGATAATCTATACTAATGTATACATATTCTATAAGTATCTCTATTTATTTAAGCATTTTAGCGAGTTTAGTCTTATAAAATACTATATTAAAATGCTTACTAGGAAAGCTAGTACCTAGCTAATATCTAAGTTAGATAGAGCTAGTTATAATTAATTTCTTAATCTTCCTATTAATAAATTCAATTAAAAGCTTATTAAATAGTTTAAGTATCCTAATATAGAGATCCTAGAGAATCTTTATTAAACTTAATTTACTTTTAAGCTTATTCTTTATAGTATTATGCTTACTTAATAGGCTTAGTAAAAAGCCAGTCTAGCTAAGCAAGTTAAATATAATAAAGATTATACTATTATCTCTATACTATTTAACTAGATAGATATTAAGATCTTATATTTCCTTAAATATCCTAAGGAAATTACATTGCTAATAGCATTTATTAAGCAGTATAAGTAATATTAAACTATAATTAAATACTTCTATTATTACTAGGATTAAGGCAATAGAGGCAAGTACTAATATAAGTCTAATTGCTACTTAGGCAGAGATAAGGGTAGTTAATTTAATTAATGCCCTTACAATAAACGCTCTAGCTCTAAGTAATAAGATAAATATAATTAATTAAGGTAAAATAACTAATACTATAGCAATTAACTATTACAGTTATATATAAAGGATAGAAAGAATAATAATAAACTAGGCAATTGTTATTATAGCAATAACTAAGATTGCTACTCCTGCTTATATAATAATAATTATATTTATTATAATGTTAAGGAAGAGAAGAAAGTTTATTTTAAATAGAAATATCTTACCTTAGAAGATAAGGGGGATAAATTTAAGTTAAATAGAGCTAATACTAATAGTAATAGTAAGAGTATTTACTCCTCTTAATTAATATCTTCTTAATAAGTATACTTTAACTATATAATAGGCAGTATAGTGCTAGTAGATATTATGTAAGAGTTTCCCTATAGCATTTACTATTAAGTCTTTCCTAGCTAGGCTATACTATAGGAATATAAGGCTATAAGATCTTATATTAGCCTTATGTAGTTAATAAGTAAGCAGGTACCTGCTAAGTCTAAACGTTATATCTATTATTATAGAGATTTTCTATCTTATAATAAGCTTTATAAATACCTAAAGTCTAGATATTCTAAGAAGTTGGCTATATAAGAGGTTACTCTTTAAATTAATGATATAATTATGCCTATAGAATATATTCTTGTATGTGTTTACTATTAACTGCAGGTTTATAAGGTTAATAGTAATTATATATACTTTAAATTTAATGCTATAAGCTTTCTGGGAGGAGAGATAGCTTCTATCTATGCTAATACTAGGTATAGAAAACTAGTTATTTCTAGGGAATAGTTATAAACACTTTAGCATACTATTAAGGAAAAAATGCCTATTTTCATTTAAGGAGTTAATAATAAGGTAGGAAAGCTATATAGTAAGTAGGCAACATTTACATTTTATATTAATAGTATCTATTATAATGGATTAAATGCTAGCTACATAGAGTTTACTTATAGAGCCTAGATTTAAGATAGAATGCTATCTTTATCTCCTAAGGCTTTACTTAGGAATAGATAGATAGTACTATATAGCATTAATATTATAATAACTAATAAATATCTATACTATACTAATCTAGAGAAGTTCTTTATTCCTTTTACTATCTCTTAGCTCTCTTAGAAGGTTAATTAATAAGTAATAGTAGCTTAGCTAATAATAGTTCTTACTAGATAAATACATTTTATGCTAGCAACCTAGAAAGAAGTCCCTAAAGGAAGAATATTTATATTTAATAGCTATATTAATAAAGCCTTTAATGCCTTTATAAACTTAAGTACTGCTCTAGGAGTTATAATTATTAATAATACTAATAAAAATATTACTTATTAGAGAAAGTAGAAGCTAGAAAACATTAAAGAATATAAGGAAGAATAGATATACTTCTCTAGCTTATAGAAAGCTGCTAGTCTAGCCTTAATAGCAATAGCTAGACTGATGGCCTCTAGCGCGTTAGATGGAACTACTAAAGGTATAGAATAAGTTACAATCTCATCTAATATTAATCTTACTCCTGAAATTAGCGCCGTTGCTGCTAGAGAACTTATTCCTTAAGCTATAAATAGCCCCTTAACATCCATCTTAGAGGCAACCCTTATAGGCGCTACCATAAACCTAATACAAGATATAGAAAGCGCGATTCTAGAAGATATTAAAGACTTTAAGCTGCTATATAAATAGTAGAAAAGGAATAAAAAGAAGCAGCTCCTTTTAACAGTTAGGAAGCTTCTAGAGTTAAAATTATCAGTCCTAGATAAGCTAGCCCTTGCCTCCTTTATTAATAGAGACCTTAAGATAGTTATCTATAAGTTAATTCTAGAATTGCTTTAGATGCTATATTAAGTATATATTTAGAGATAACTAAATCTCCCTAAGATTAAGACTTAGGAGGGAATTTATATCTATAATAATAGCTCTAGATTTGTAAAGCAGGCTTAAGATCTATATACTAAGTATACTACTCTATAGATAAACTTAGGTCTTATTTACATTTTAGAAGGTAAATTAATAACTATACTTCTAATTAATAATTAGTATAAGCAAAGAGTTACTTAGTAACTGTATGCTTATAGGCTAAAAGATTAAAACCTTATTAATTAGATCTTTAATAAGCTATATAATTAGAAATAAATAAAGTAAGTAACTAAGCTAATGCCATTTGCAGCTCTAGTCTTTATTATCTAAAGAATAGTTAATAGAAAACCTAAGAGTTAAGCTATAATTAATCTAAGAGCCTTAAATAAAGTTATAATTCCTAATAGCTATCTATTACCTAGATAAGAGGATATTATTATAGCCCTATAAGGTGCAACTTACATCTTAGCAATTAATGCATCTTCCTTCTTCTTTTAATTTAAAGTTATGCTAGAACATTAAGATAGGTTTATAATTACAAGTTATAGAGGACTAGAAAGATCTATAGTTACTCCTATAGGCTTTTATAACTCTCCTGCATATACTTAATAGTATATAGATAGACTTTTACATTTATACTATAGCTTTTATTATACCTTTATTAATAACATTATAATCTTCTTTAAGTCTACTAAGGAGTATGCTTAGCATATAGATATGCTCTTTAGACTTTTTATCTCTAAGAACTTATCTATCTCTCTAATAAAGAGCTAGATAGGCTATCTAAGTGCCTAAGTATTAGGATTTCATGTTAATGCTTTTAGATTATTAATAATAGTAAAGAGAGTTACTGCCTTTACTAAGCTAGAGTTTCTATAATAGCTTATAGCTCTTAAATAATATATTAGAGTAACTAGGTACATTTAATATCTTATTCTATACTATATTAAGATTATAGAGCTATTATAAAAGCATAAAGTTGCCCTCTTAGCTAAAAGAAAAAAGAATAATAAAATTATTAATAGCAATAAAGGAAAGAGAAAGTTATATATAAAGATAATATATTACAATCCTATACTAGCAGAGAAGATTACCTTTTAGATCATATAAGAGCAAATCGCCTCTAGGAAGGGTTTAGTTTATCTTAATCTAAAGAAGCATCTCTTTCTTTAACTTAATGCTAGCATTTAGTAAGGCTTTAAAGCAGTTCTATATTATATAAAGGATAAATATATCTAGAAGGAGGGTACTTATATTCCCTCTAATGTTATTATGCCTATCTGTTTTATTAGTAAGATATTAATAGCAGCAGAGATAAGATATAGACTAATAGAGCTAGAGATAGTAGCGCTAGTCTAGGCAATAAAGAGACTAAAAGCATATATTAAATCCTTTAAAGGATCTCTTACTATATTTATAGATTACTTAGTAATAAAATAAATTATTAAGAAAATAACTTTAAATATAATAAGTACTAATTATACTAATAGAAGACTTATTAATACTTTAATTTATCTTTTAAAGTATAAGCTATATGTTTTTTATATTCTTAAAAAGAAGAACTTTATTCTTAATGCTCTTAGTTACTTAAAGGCTCTAGAGACTAATAGTAATGCTTATAGACTTTACTCTAATTACACTGCACTTAATAATATATATATAAGCATAAAGTTACTTATATCTAAAGAGATAAAAGATAGGTTTATCTAGAGGTATCTTAATAATATAAAGTATCTACCTATTCTTAAGATAATTCTTAAATCTAAGGGTAAAGCAGTTAATGCTAATTAATTAAATAGCAAGGATGCAGTATCTGCTTTAAAGCATAGCATGCCTTTTGCTCTAAAGGATAGACTTCTATATTATAAATAAACTAATAGATATCTTTACTTATATATTCTATACTCTATAATTAATAAAATCCTAAAGATAGTATATAAGGATTAGAATTATCTTAGGATTAAAAGGATAATAAGGGAATTATTAGGACTCTTAATATATAATCTTACTACAAGAATCTAAAAATACATTTACAGTTATAAGATATATTATCTAGGATAGATAGACTAACAATAAAGAATTAGCAACTATATGCTAATACATTCCCCTGTTACTCCTATGCATATTATTATAATTAACTTTATTACTAATCTTTCCCCTATCTTATCAGTTAGAAGCCTATAGGCAATTAAAGGATTCAATCTCTTTAATTAGCTTATAATAGTAACTTGCATAGCAAGTAAGCGTTATCTTCTAATCCCTAGATACTTAATATATAGCGCTAAAGACTAGGCTATTGCCTTAGTATAGATGCTATTAATAGTAGATTAAGGAATTCCTAAGGTTATTATCTTAGATTGCAATAGAAAGTTTACTTTACTATTCTAGTAAAAGCTATAAAGTAAATTTAGGTGTAGACTTATTATAACTACAGTATACTATCTAGAAGCTAATAGTCTATCTAAAAGAAGAAACTAAACTATTAAGATTACTTTACGCTTTTATTACATTAAGAATCCTTTAGTAGATTAATCTTATATTCTTCTAACACTTTAATAGAATCTAAATAGAGTATATAATGCTAGAACTAAGATAAGCATATATAAATTCCTTTATAGGTTTAAGCTAATAAGCGCTTTTAATCTTATTACCTCTATAGAGGATATTATAAATCTTTCCTATCTCTAAGAAGTTATTTATAAGGAAGCTTAACTAGCTATAGATTTTACTATAATAAAAGGAAAACATTAGTATAATAATAAGCATTATCCTATTACATTAAAAGAAGGCAATTGCATCTATCTGCAACTTTATAAAGGCTATAATCTCCTAAGAAAGCCATTAAAGAAATAGTTATAGCAGCAAACTAGTCCCTTTTACATTAAATAAGTTATTAATAATCTAGCCTATAAATTAAAGCTTCTAGATTAGTAGAAGATCTATCTAGTTATCTTAGTAAAGCATCTTCTTCTAGTATATACTAATAACCTTATTAATAAACAGCCTAGGCCTATAGAGGGAGAACCTATTAATAAGAATTGCTATAAAGTTAACTTTATTATTAAGAGATAGGTATAATGCCTTAGAAGGAATACTACTCCTTTTAAAGGATTTCTTATTTAATAGAAAGGATAGGGTCTTAAATACAATTAGTAAGTAAAGACTATAGATATATTAAAAGAGCTTATAGAGTCCTTTTATAAGAAGCATTCTAAGCAATTTGCTAATAAAGGACTGTAAAGAAGCAGTTAAATAAAGAAGATCCTAAAAAAGATCAATTAGGGGAATTAATTAATATAGAATATATATATATTAGATGATAATGGAATAGTTAAGGATAACTGGAAGGTTTCTTTAGAGGCTAGCTATATAATGCATAAGAATCATAGCTCTCCTGAATAGCAGGTCATAGTTAATCTGGTCCTTGGTGTTTATCTCACAACACCAAGGCCCACTCTCAGAATTGACCCGATATACCCTTCTGAATACCTTCATTTTGCCTTACGAGCTGTGATTCGGTATCAAAGCCCTTAGCTTTATTTCTATAAAATAGAATATCCTATTATAAGGATTATTTATCCTTATAAAAGTTATTAAAGTCAGTCTTTTAAGACTATAAATTCTATTAAAGGTTATAAAGTCAGTTTTATAAGTTAGCTTTTTATAATTATATTTTTTATTAATAGTTATAAAGTCAGTCTTATAAGTTACCTTACAGAACTAATATTTCTAGGTTAGGTCTTAGAAGTCAGTCTTAAAAGATTAAAGTTAAGCTTTATATAACTTTTAATTTTAGTAAAGGCCTTATAAGGCTAGCTCCCTTTAATAATAAATCTACTAGCTAAAATAGAGCTTTTAAAGGTACTTAAAGAGGCGATTTTATAAAAAGAAAAGTATAATAAACTATATATATAAACTTAATAGTCTCTTTTATAAGCTTAAGCTACTTATAGTTATTTATAAATATTAGTAAGGGTTATTATAAGAAAAAAGTTAATTTTATAGCTAATTTTAAAAGAAGGAAAGGTTAAGATAAAAAGAAAGAAAGTTAATTTTAAAAGGTTAAAAAATAATATATTAAGATTAGCCTTTAAAGATAAAAAGTCTTAAAAGGGAGTCTTAAAGGAGCGCGAATTGTTGTACAGCTGAAACTCAGAACAACACAACACTGAGCTTTACACCTGGGATGAATGCATTCCTCTATGTTAGTTCAATGAACATGAGGTGGTTGATCAGGGGAGTTTTCTTAGCTACCCCTTGCGTCGCCCTCAAACTTTGACAGCTGAAGTGACTCCCTTCGTTAACCTAAGAGTAGCCGCTGGCATCTCGCTAATAAGGTAAGCCCGTGCCAGCGGCCCGGGTAGGTCAGTAACGTACTGTACTTGTCAAAGGTCATGTCTCAGCATCCCTCATTGCGTCACTCAAGCCACTTGATGAAGATTTCTCTCCTTTCAGCGCAAGGAAGAAAGTCCAGAACCCTTGTATGTCTCAGTGTTATTCTCACCTCAATGCCAAGACTAGATTTGGCTGAGATTGGTTAGTGACAAAGGCGATCACACAACAGCGATATGTATTTTCCGTTGTCTTATAATTGCGTTCGGGCCACTACTGGCCAGCCATAGACAGGGATACCAAAGTGAGAAGTCACATATCAATCTTGGGTTTTATCTTTGACTTCACACAAAAAGCTAGAATATTATGAAGATATACTGATTACGAGAAATTGACGATTTATTGCGTCTAGCTCTTACTCCAGTGCCGTGCCAAATCCTTCGCGTACCCAGGAATTGGCTGGGCTATGCACCTAATCCTTGACCCCAGTAAAGCCATCGGTAAATGATTCTCGATTATCTGATGCACCTCATGTGGCTGCCCTCTGAGATTCGTCGAAGTGACAAGGTGGCTGATCCGAGTCACTCCCGATATCCTGGTTGGGCTGCACTGGCCTATGGCAATCCTTTGGACGGACCCAAGAGTTTTTTCCTTTTATCATATATCAACTTTAAGCATGACTCGGAGATTGCCGTGATTTGTGATCAACCAACGCGCACGAGCACGTTTTGAAGGTGCCCGTTGAGTCAGTGTGGAGTGGCAGAAAATGGCTGTCAAGACCCAAATCATACCCCTGGGCCCTGGCATTCTTAGACATGCTCGACGACGACGCAATAATAGGTCCGAGTGCCGCTGTGCCAATCAGAGGTCGTGGAGGCTTCCATTTCACGACGTGAGCTGACTGACGTGCTGCAACAAGTGTCACTCCTGGCTTGTCGCAGATCCCTCTAGTCGGAATAAACTTTCTTGCCCATCCATGCTAACGAAAAAGGGCAGATGGTATCTCATGTCATGTTCAGCTGACATTTGAGATCCACAGTCCTGTGGTTCGCAGCGGCGAGAAGTGCTCAACAACATCTTGGCATTGTGCTTTGGGGCAAGCTTTGGACCAGGGTAGAAGCAGTCAAAACTGGGTTAATTAGTTACATGTTCATTTGAGGTTCTCGTGAACTTACCTCGACCCTGTGAGAGGTCTAGTCGACACAAGGAGTACCGCAGTATCCGCAGCAGCGGCCAGGAATTACCCAAACTTCTTTGCCAGCTAAGGCACAGGTAGGACATCGAGTGCCAGGAACTTTCTGAGCTCTGAAGGCACTGGACAAGACCCGAGGTCCAGCAGGGTTGAGGGTTTCGGTTGCAGCCTGGCATTCTAGTTCCAGCTGCAACAAGGAGGCTGTATCATGGCATTGGTCTCCATCGTATAGCATGGAGGGTGAGGGGATGGGTAGAATATCTTGATGGAGGGCCATGATGGAGGTCATATCTTGGGTTGATAGCTTGGTGCAAGAGAAGAATGACTTTGTGGGTAGGCAATATATAATAAAAATTAAACACGAGCAATGTGTTATAAAGCTTGGGAAGGCACGAGTTATTGAAGTTGTGGGGGTAGCAAGGGATTTATGGTTTTTGAGGACTAGTAATAGTGTGTAAATGGACTGAGGAGGCCCAGGAAGGGTAAAATCAAGGGGTCGAAGAACAAAGTATGGGTATTGCTCAAAGACAAGACAGGTACGCAATACCCTGACACAAGGATGATGCTCCCGTTCACTCGATGATCAGTAGCGTGCACAACCTACCGTAGTCTCGGTGGGCATGCCGGGGCCCAGCGGTGGTAGCATAAGACCTGTCATATCGACTACCTGCGAGTCTTCAAGCTGTCATTGCTTGCCAGGGAGGTGCGTGGCGCCGCCCTTGAGCAGGACTGTGGGCCATATCGATGGAGGCGGGGTCTTCTTTGTTTGGATCTCTTCCTTTGGTCTGTTCCTGAACCTCGAAGTTGCTGCTTGTTACAGGGATCAAATATGTCGTCCTGCATTCGGTCAGTGACAAGAGAAGACACTGTAGAACAAATAAGTCAAAGGAGGCATTATTTTTCTGCTACTTCTGTATTAGAGTATCTGCTCTCGTTCACAACCGTTCGTAAAAGTGACTGTTCGACCGGCTGAAAACCGAATTGAACTGGCAATGTGAGAGAAATGCTCTTTTTTTAGTGGCAAGGAGATATAGACCGGGCCGGCGGTTGAGCATCTAATTGGCCAGGATATGGGGGGTGTGATGGACTGGCGTTAACAGAGAAAAGCAAAGTTGTGACTGCTCGTCTTCAAGAGGGTCACGATGACAAGGAGCCCGCGGTGCTGACTTTGCTAACTTGGATTATGATCAAGACCAGGAGATTTGCTCGAGCCGCTTGGCTTGGCTCTCAGGCAGAGACACCCTGGGGCATGCTGGATGGCCTGTTAAGCTGGGCCGAGTGGACGAAGAACATGACAAGATTCGCACAGAGTCTGTGCGCCATGCAAAGGTGGTGCATCTGAAGATCCCATGGGAAATTCCCCTAAGAACGCGATCAAAGCCCCCAGTCGCGCGCACCCACCATCAATCCACCACCACGGACCACGGACCAACCCCAGGACTTGGCGGGCACCAGGGCTCTGGAATGACGGATCCTCGTCACTCTTCATTTGTAATCAGATGCCGCGCCAGGGCCGGCTCAACGCCCCCTTCCCTTTGAAAGCTGGAACGATCGCCAGTGCGTCAAGCTATCTCACCGACCAGCTGGAGCTGGCGTAAAATTGTAGAGGGGTACTTACTGTAGTGGTCAAGCGTCCACAGTTCCACTCGGAATTCTTTTCAGGCATTGCTTTGTGCTCCACTTGCCACTTCCTGTGAGAGAATCTTTTTGCTTGATGGATCCAGAGCCGAAAATCATCGGGTTCGTAGGCACACTTGGTGCTACATAGAGAAAGCTTTTGAAAGTTTGCATAGACTATATTGTTTGTTATCTCAAGTGTCAGGTCGAGGAGCGTCTTGGCAAGGAGGCTTTGGTCCTCAGCTATACGAGTTGTTGGTTCCCGTGCGAGCCATATAAATCTCACGTCATAGTCTCGACTCGTGCACGATCATAGACAAACCCAACCTAATAGAGGGCGGGCCATTAGTTGGGGTCCTGACAGACCGGCCTGAGATGGAGTGAAGAGTAACGGGGGCAGTGGGGTTCACGAAGCTGCGGATAATCCAGGTTCAGGTCCCTTAATTAGTTAGTCTCAGGCTCAGTCTTCCAAGAAGCAACGGAACCCAATGTAGGATTCAACGCTTTATGATACTTTACTAATCGGTCATCCTTGATGCTTGTCGGGGAGGTCGTTGTCGAAGTGAGTGGTTTCTCCTTCTCATGAAGACGAGATGGATGGGAAGGCTGACGTTGCGATTGGTTAGCTGCCTACCAGGTTTGTTTTGCCCTGCCTTGTCCTGCATTGCATACTGTCAGGCTGGATCTGATCGGCATCTGACCCGCCAAGTGCCGCTGCTTGCCTATCAGCCAGCCAAAGGTAGATCTGGTTACAGTGCAGATGGAAGCTGCTTATCTCGGCTGTATGTTCGGTAGGTAACCTCATCATGCCTATCATGCCTCATCTGGAGCTGAAGATATTTGTGCAGATTCGACAGGAATTTTTTCATGGTTACTAAAGGGTAAGACTTCAGTTTTACTGATCTCTCAACTCTTCGAATAGGACGTGCCTCGAACATATCATGCTCCAACAAGTCCGCCCAGTCGAATATCTCCCTTCTTGTCCAAGGAAGGCTCACATACTGTATATAAGTGATTGCGGTCATCCAGCGCTAGTCTCATGGCTTCTATGAAAATAGCATAAATGCGAGAAATGTTCCAAGTACAGAAAACCTTAGCTTCTCTCCACGAGTGGTGTTTGTGGAAAAGCTCCCCCGTGGCTTTTAGGTCGTGTAGTTCTTGAGAAGCTCTAGAACTCTTCCAGTGACATACCAATATCGTGGTCCTGTCATCGTTGGTGTGAGCGGCCCCCCCACTACAGTACACACACAAGACACAGCCATTATTAGTTGGGCTAGCCTAGGTTAAGTGCAGCTTCATTTCACGGCTGAAATCCAACATATTGACTCAAACCATGGTTTCAAGCGCATGGTTTGGGGTTTCCACGACTCGTAAATGGGCAAGGCTTCCTTGACAGGATGAGGCCAGATTCTTCAACCTACCGAGGTATTGCTCAAGGAACCTAGGTACCCATGAAGTGTTGGGTGTGTGCAAGGTGCTGAGCATCTTTCTATAGGCGGGATGCTATGGCAGGGGTGTCCTTGAAAACTGCGCATTCAAAGATGCATCTCCCCTGCCCTGCTCGCTGTAGCCCTCGTCTTTACAACCCCTCTTCCAATCGACCTCGATTGAGAATCGATCTCATCTCGGCTTCTCTAATCTTGAACTCAAACTCAAATTTAGTATGAGATCTTCCTTCTCCATTCCCTTGCCCTGTGCTGATTTGGCTATTTCCGTTGGCAATGCACAAGTACCGATTTTCGTAACAGTGAGCGATATTGCCCTCACTAATTGAGCTGATGGCACCCTCGACGCTAATAAAGCTACCTATTCACCAATTCGCGAGGTGTGCTCAAGCGATAGTTCTAACGGGGAATTGCTTTTTTACAGACAGTCTCGGCGCTCACGCCATTAACGTTTACATGTACTGCAGGGTAGAAATCTTTACCTTGCAATGCGCCAGCGGTACACCTGAAATATGGATTTCTACGATCTCAACCAAGATATTTAAGGTATAAGTATGTATGTGAGGTGCCTATCAAAACACATCTCGTTGGCCACGATCGCCATAGCACCCCCAGGCAAGCCACGATCGATCCGCTTCCAGGGGGTGTGAAGTTGTATTGGCTTTTGTTGTGAAATTCGTCAGTTGCGTTTGTTTCTTCTTTTCAGTGTTGATCTCAGATTTTCCTTTTCACCATAGCTCTGTTCATCTATTATCCTTGAATTCTTTAGTGGCTGGGTAGTCTTTACTTCAGTACGACTTACTAACAAGGATTATCTCTCATGACGTTGACCGCCACAGACCAGACAAAGCTGTACTCGAAACAAAATCTACAGGCGCACGCAGCTGCATGCGCCACTTCCGGAGTCGATCGATCTCCATAAGGATTGATTGATAATTATGTACATACCTTACTTGCTCACATCCTTTGTACCTGGTTCAGAGTCCATTTAAGATCAGTAATCAACAAACCGATAACTCGAGCCATACGTTAAATGCCAGAAACACCCTACTTGGTGTTATAAATCGTTTCCACGCTGGGCGTTTTCCCAAACGACTCACCGCTAGAGACTTGACAGATTTAGGAGCTGATCTCCGACCCAGCTGAAAAGTGCCAAAGATTGGCTGATTGGGTCCTCTCAACGTCCGGCCGTCTACTGTGTACTAAGGACTTTTCGCGCGGATAGCGTATAACAGCCGAATCAGACTTTACTTTTGTTACGCATGCTTGGTCTTGACGTGTATAGCTAAATTGTATGTATAATACCTATCCTACCTCCTTACCTACCCAGCTGCTAACCTTGGCCTTCAACTTCATGTTGCTTTTTCGTGCTCCACTCCTCGTGTCTACAGTACACGTCGCTCCTTTGCAAGTCAGTGCGAAAATGACCAGTCCATAATGGAGGGATAACGTTTCCGACAGGTGTGCCCAGCCAGCCGCAAAATTGTCATGCCAGATTCTCCTTTACGAACCCCTTGAGTCGAGCCTTAGCAATTTTTGCTACCGCGGCATACTACAAGTGTTCTAGGTTATGTTGACTGGCACTTACAGCCATCCACGGTACAACCTCGAGTGGAATAATATTATAAAATGTAATAAATCAGACAAAATGCTTACTGTAGGCGTTTAGTGATACGCCTAGGGGGCGGGGGTACACATGAAACTGTCTTACACCGTTTATCAAACCTCAGTCTGGTGTTTTCGTCCCTACCTAGACACGGAAGTGGCTTCTACCCTGCGCGTCTTTCACTCCGTTTAAGGATGCATCTACGGAGTAGACTGGTCGTTGACCCACTCCAAAGCAGGGCTTAGGTGCGTCACTTAAGTTAGATTTAGCCAACATAGCAAACCTAACCTGGGCAAATTCGTCATTTTTGGTTGAGATAGCCCAACAACCAAGCGTCGTAACGACTCCACACCACAGTAGCCACAGGTAGGCCTTATCACGGGACCGTTGAGACTGCGGCCACAAATCAGTATCAAAGACTAAGGTAGCTCTCTGGCTCCCTTGGATGCCACAGCTAGCCAGACCCATGAAGCTCTTCCCTTGCTGAGACAAGCCCGTTGAACCTCGCATTAGATGTAGCGTGTGCTGTATTGTGGAAAGGGAAGGACCTTAGCCTCGATATGGAAAATTCAGGCATTTGATACGATGGAGCGTACTCTGTAGACCAACAAGCTCTTCAATCGATCCCCAAGGGTTGAGTGTGGAACGTGTTGGCCTAGAGCCTCTAACTAACAGCTACGAAGTACATACATGTACAGCACAGCACTGGACGAAGGACATAACGAAATACGCACTGACAATTCGTCGCGATTGCAAATAGGAGGTCAATGTCCGACATTCTGAAGGATCCGCAACAGCACACGGACAACATGATCAACTGCATTTAGCTGCTCGATGACGAATCAATGACTTTATTAATCAACAGTCAAACAACTTGGAATGCGATAGGTCCAGGCACTATCGTTTGTGGTCAATGTGGTCAGTCGACTGAGGCTATTTTGTCCGGACATCAACTTCTGTCACTGCGAGCAGACGAAACGCCGCCCACTCTACAGCTGAGAAGAAAACATGTGTACAGTAGTCCGAGTCAAGACTAGTTTGCGATGGACAGATCGGGCCACGGCGCAACGAGATGCATAGAATCTAGGGTACCGTTATGCTGTTCGAGTATTTAGGCCAGTGACAGGTAGCAAACCTTGTGCACCAGCCCCATCGTGCCTCTCTGCCACCAACAATCACCCTGCAGACTGGTCGCATCCACGGAGGAGCCGTGGCGACTATTGATCTTGTCCCCCTGGGCCTGCATATGGCTATCTCTGCTGTATGTACCTGTGCTCAACTCGCCTCCAGATGAACTAAACTAGTACCGCTTGTGCCCGATTGGAATTTCCGGTCTCTTCAGCCCTTTCAAGACATTAACTACCTAGATTGAAAGATATGCAAGTTGAATGCATGACCACACGGCAATATTTGCACAATCTCTCGCTGCCATACACCCAGACTTAACTTCCATTTGCAGTGAGAGTGCGAGCGTCTAGTTCTGAGAACTACCATTACCACCAAAGTCAGTACTATAACCCCGAAGTTCTTCGAGGTGAATAACGTTTATTAGTACTCATAAAAGATTGGCCATCCTTTGCAACATAGAGACCACCACGCGAGTTAGGCTTCGTATCATAGACTAAACATACTACATCCCATCTGATGAGCGATCAGAGGGGATCCTCCCACTGCGCTAGAGATCCCAAGGACAAGAAGGGAGGGGCGCACGGTTAACACCAGCGGCTTGTTGAGAATGAGCAGTATCGCTATTACTTGTACTACCGTATACCGTTGGCAGCCGGACATATCAGTCCTTCGATACTGGTCAATCAACGACTCGGCCATACTTATTTCCCTGTAAGGCCAGAGTACATAGGAAGCCCAGGGTGCTGAACTCACAATGTTAGAAAGTTCCTAACGAGGTTTTGACTTGCACTACAGCGAACTGTGAAACTGCTCTTTCCTGGACAGCTGAACGAGCACGTTTCAGTAGAGCAAATTTCAATCAATTCATGGTATGTGAGCGGGTAGTGACCTCGCAACGTATATACAGTAGTTTACTTTAATGCATGATAAGTGCCGCTAGGCTGGCACACCAAGCTCCTAAGCAGGTGTTGTACATTCTTCATGCATGCAATGTCACTCGAGGCTGCAGCGGGCGAGAAAGAGCTATGCAGGCAACTTAGACCTCGTCTAAGCACTATCATACAGGTGAACACAGACGTTACTCGACTGACAAATAGCCAGACGAGCAATGTTAATTCGACTCAGCACTGACTACGACAAACGGAAGGCCTGAGGGCAAAGAGTAATGGCACAAAATATTCATTGTTCCTGGGTATCCCAAAACTCCTGTCTAAATCTAACCAAAATCCCAGCTATACCATTATCAGTCCAATGAAACACTACCACAGAAAACAAGACGGGTGCCAGTTACCCAAACCCCCTTAAGATGCGAGCTCATCCGCGTATACGATCTGTCCGTGATTTGACACATTTTCAGAAAGGCCAAAGGTGTCTAAAAGACTTGACGCAGCTAAACCTCAGGATGACGAAAAGCAGATATGCTGGCAGCCAAAGACCTACGGTCAGTCAGTGTGTGACGCGGTCGTAGTGCTGTGCAGCATGCACAGAGCATCATCACAGCAGGGAGTTGCCACAGTACACGAGTAATACCCTTGGTATCTGATGTACAGCATCATTCGCAAGGATGAACTATACCATCGATCATACCAAGGTCTTCTCAATTTTAACAAGCAGCTTCCCGCCTGGTACAACGCGGGGCTTCGAGTCCATGAGTCGGATGAATCTATAGCCGGGTCGCAGACGGTCTAGGCGGATGCAAGCCCAGGCAAGCAGTGGCGAGCTGCCAAGCTTGGCTGAATCGTCCTCGACCTTGAACCTAGGGAGTTTATCGAATTAGTACGATATAAAGCAAGAGTTGCCGACCAACAAGCTTTGCGTCCCGCCCCGCCCCGTTAGTTGGCGGACCTCAAGGATGGCGATGTGAATGACACGAGTCACCATCACGGTGCACCAGCCAGATATGACCATACCAGGCTAGATAGTGTGGGAAACGGCAAATAGTAACCCGATGGTCAAACATGATTAACCGTATTTGGATCTGGGATCTGCACCTCGCTGAGACCGAACTGGAGGTCTGTGTCCTGGGGCAAAGGGTGTCTTGGAAAAAAGCTGGTCCATGATACCCAAGGAAGCCGATGGGTTATAGCTATTACCATAGGACAGAAAGGAGCTCACCGCCATAATGTAAGCTCTTTGACCGCAAAAGACTCACTGCAGTGTTTCCACGACACACTTGTGATTGGCAAGACACAGGAGACGGTCCGAGAGCAGGGGGTGAGAGGGTGGGATACCGATACATGGCAGAATTGAAAAAGTTATCCACTAACCTGATGAAACTGAGCTCTTCGACCACCTTGGGAATGTTCAAGAACTGGAGGGTCGAGCCGTTGGGGCCGAAATCGGGATGATCCGTCTTACCAACGTCTGTTTTATCTTTGTACTTGTGCTCCTGCATATATGCGTCACGTTCAGCGTCAGTTGGTTTGTCGACATGCAGCTCTGCCTTTATCAACGGCCTTAGGGTGCTGGCTGAGCGACCAGCGTCTGCTGCGTCGCCAGCTTGGATCGGAATGTGTTGTCCAGCAAAAACTGTGATCCTCAAATTCATGGTACGACCTGGTGTGGCTTCGCCCTGAGTCTCTGCAGACTTGTTTGAACTTTGATAACCCTCCGGTTTCAAGACCCAACCCTTCTCATCTGCAAACATGCCTTCGTTGAGCATCATGCCTTCATCCAGATACTGCCAATTCATGGCGACCATCTGAACACCGCCACGCCAAAAGAGACTTGGGTCTGGATTTGAGCTATCGAACCTTCGACCTGCGGGGAAAGCGCGCATGAAGTATCCCTTGTTATGGGTAAACATGTCGCGGTGCTGCTTCTGGTGAAGTTCTAGGATACGATTCTCGCTGATAGAAAAGATGTGGGCAGGGATTTTGGCTTCCTTAGTTGCGAGACCCTTGTAATGCTGACTGCGTGTGTACACAGCAAGTTTGCCAAGGTTCTCACAGATCCGGACCTTGGAGCTGGTGCTTTTCTCGTGTGAAGGAAACGTGCTGTTAGAACCTGTCAGGGATGGTCCTGTGGGCTGCGAGGGATGCTCATCCTCAGATCCTGATGCATCCTCGTCGTGTGCATAAATAGCAGGTAGATCCATAGTGCTGGGCGGTACCACGATCTTTGCAGGAGCATTCTTGACCTTTACGAGAATTCTCTTTCGGAGCTCGCCCAACTTCGGGAGTTGCAGTCTAGGGCCAGTATCATCAAATGCTTTATCCACAAGCATCTCACCCCATTCCTCTTTCATGATTTTGACCATGACCTCTTGCTGGTCCTCGTCAGCGTGCACCTCTAGGCTGACTATGATTGGAAGGTCATTGTCGACGAATGCAGACTCGCCAACGGCTCTGCACACCTCTCGAAACCCACACGGCGCAGTCAGAGTCCATCCATGGGTCACAATTGGCTCGTCTTTGGGGAACGACTGCCTTGTGCGTGGTGAAAGAGATTTAGCAACGTCCAGACGGTCTCCAGATTCTCGTGTCTC
The DNA here is from genome assembly GCA_013183765.1 of Fusarium xylarioides. NCBI lineage: Eukaryota > Fungi > Ascomycota > Sordariomycetes > Hypocreales > Nectriaceae > Fusarium > Fusarium xylarioides. Next base: position 376,042 of record SRZU01000012.1, on the reverse strand, counting down.
GAGCGGAAGTTGATTCAAACTCGACCGTGGGGAGGAATTTCGGCTTCCTAAGCTGGTACTGCGGGAGCGATTGGCGGTTTTATCACCAAGATAGCCTTCAACTTTCTCGATCACCGTGGTAGCGACATTGGGAAACGATTCTCCTGAGAGTCCACGCTTGTGGTCAATCTTGTTGGCTCTGCCTCTCGTTGTGGGAATAATTGTGTCCCCGTTCCACACATCAATCTCGATACAGCGGCATCCTCGAAGAAGAACCTATTGGCAACCACTGTCAGCTAAGCAATCCTTGAAAGTGTTTGTATGATTCCATCGAATAAACGTACTGTTCTGTATGCTTCAGGGGAGCTTCTGCTCAGTGAAGCCAGTTGATTCCCAACCAAATAAGTGTTGTGGCTGCTGCTAATGAAGTAATTTGTGAGAGGTTTTGAGAGATCTTTTTCCGACAAGGGCCCGGTGGCCTCCCACGAGAAGTCGGTAACCCAAGTGTATTTGAAATCTCCCAAGGAATAATCCTCCTTAGCAAGTTCGCTCACGGCGCTCTCGCTCTCGCCCTGGACAATTCGTAAGAACTCGGCAAACTTGGCTTTGGATAGTCGCGGCTCTGAGCCTCGCAGATCATGGTATGTGCGGTCGAGGGCCTCGTGCATCTCAGTAGTAATATGAATGTCTGGTATATCGGGAATTGGCGCTTGCTGGTCAGAACTCCGGCTGGAGCATTCGTCCACCGGTGGTTGTTTCTGTGCTGCAGGCTGTTCCCAACCGTACATGGGAGCCGGGGATGCGGCGGTGGTGAAACGAACCATGCCCTTGAGGGCGCCTATGGCTTGGAAGTTGGAGTTGCCAAAGATGGACATAGTACGGGCGCGGCGAGGTTTGTCGTCCTTTGCGCTACGGCGCCGCTGGAGTCTAATGTCAGTGGATACGATCAAGAGATTTGAGATGCTGATACGGCTCACTATCAGGCCACAGAAGAGCGACATGGTGACGAGCTATGGCTCCCAGGGGCGAATTGGGGTTCGAAGCTGGCGATGTCGGCGACGGTTATATGGCAGAAACCATTGGAGCGAAGGGCTGCCTCGTTGGTCAACCAAGCATGAGAAAATTGCAAGCCCGGGACTCTTTTGCTTCGAAGTTGAGAATCGGTACCTTGAATCCAGTCTTGTGAGCAGAGGTCCTTGGATTGAGCGTTGGCAAGTAAGATGTGTTTGAAAGAAGGAGAAGAAAGGCGACAAAATGGATGGATTGGATGTCAGCACGCTTGTCTGATAGGCGATAAATTAATACGGCGGTCTCCCCGGTTCAGTAGCCAAGCTAGCAGCCGAGTCCAGGTCTCGTTAGCGTGCTGCAGCACAGCCCTAGGGGGATGGGTCGAGCAGGGGACGGGCTGAAAGAAGAATGGATAGCGAGTCCCAGGGCTGGAAAAGATTGGACCATGGAGGCTTGGGGGCGAAGAGATGATTGGAGAGCGCATAGTTGACTGTTTAGAGGAAGCAGGGCGACCAAGCAGCATCATGGTCACGGCTGTTGTGTCCTCAAAGAATGAGGATGACTGCGTGAAAACGATAGCAACGGCCTGATGGAATGGGGGCTGTGCCATGCCATGTTGTGCTGCGCTGCGCTGCGCTGCCATGTGTTACTGTGCGCTGTATTGTATCAATGATGAACCCTGCTATTCTCCAGATTAACAGATGCTTCATGTCAATTGATTGATCTTCCAAAGTATCACATTGGTAATTTCTATGCTCTGCCAGCAAGCATAAAGCATTCCGAACTTGAATCCAATCATTAAATGGGATTCAACGCCCAGACCGGGACGGTGCGGGTGGGGCCGGAGTGGGGCACAGTCGGCTAAGGTAAGCAGTGAGGTCATATCTTGGCCACATTCAATGACAGCGTAATTCAATTCTCAAGGTTTCACTTCCTCCAAGACTGCAGCAATTGGAAAAGTCATCTACAAAGACTGATGGGATTTCGTGGATATCCAAAGCCAAACGTACCATACTCTGCAAAGCTGCACTGAGACCAAACACTCTTGATCAAACGAGACTTGAGTTCATATACACCCACCAACACTGTATCATCACCATCATGGGCTTTGGCAACGAATATGAGGAGCAAGTTCGAGCATGGGGTTTCGAGCGTGTTTTCACCTGGAGCGATTCGCCGTAAGTCTTCTTGCTATTACAACTGTCTCTACAGACGAGGGTTCCTGCAGCCTCTGCACGTCACATATCCTTTCTGACTCACGGTTATAGAAACACTCACTATCCGCCACACTCACACGCCGCTCTTACGACTCATCTAATCATCGAGGGCTCGATAACTCTTTGGTATCCGCAAGAAAAGGACAGCCAGAAGCAGGTATATAGCGTCGGGTCACGAATTGACGTCGATGCAGGAAGGGTTCATGAGGTTCAGGTTGGTGGAAGTGGCTGCACCATGGTGATAGGTGAATGAGGAAAATAATGCTAGTTTCGCTTTTATGTTGAGTTCGCAGACTTGATTTCGGCCACAAGGTCACTGAGTTCATGGCTTGGGGTGGCTATGCCTTCACATAATACACATTGTATATAGCAATGTGTAAGGCTCAACAAGCATCTTACACTCGTTCAAATGGCATTCACGTTATGAATCAGCAGGGTGGAGTTTATAGTCTTGATGCGTCATCCGCTGAGAGCTCTGGAAGCATTTCGAATGTTTGAGCAGCAAAAAGAGTGAGAGGATGGCACATGCTACCACGGTTGGACGCACAGGGAATCGAACGAACCCTGGACCACTCCCAGATGAAGGGTTGATGAGCAACGAAGCCATGCTAAGGGAGTATAATACCGCTAAACCATTCGCCCGGAATTGTTGGGTTGCGACTTCGAAGGATGTAATATTCGCGCTGGGCAAAGTGGACACTGCAAAGTTCCGTTCGTACTCCGTAGATTGAAGAACGGTTGGGGTCAGTTGAAGATATCCGGTACAGATTGCGTACCTTATTGAAAGCCTGTGAATAGGCTAGTCAGAGCCAAAGAAAGTACTGCTCCGGGTTCTGTCTTTGCATCCTTGAGAAGAAAATCGCTGCGGGGAACGTCAAGAAGTGAAGAGGTTGGGTATGCACGTGAAGAACAATTGAGAGTTTGCTGACACGAATGTCACGTCGTGGGGTGTTAGAATTATCTGGAAAAGGCGGGCCAATGGCACACCGCATGTGAATGTATGGACCATGGATGAACTCTCATGTCGATCCCGGAGAATTCGATGGTACGAGTTCGCGATTCCCATGTGGGTTTATTCTGCAAACATCATGCACTAGGAGTCTATGACTTGGTTTGATGATGTGATAATTGCGTCTTGTGTTAACCCCAATCTGTCAGCATACCATCCAGTGTCTGAGAGCCCTGATGTGAGAACGCAGACGAGGGAGTTAGCTGAGCAACAGATGAAACGGTCAACACGGGTCGAAAGCAAAAAGTCATGATAAGACAAGTTCGCTTGTCATCTTGGATGCTAAATGAACCCATGTCGAATGCCCAGGATGGGACCCTGTCTATCTCCGCTTGACTTGTCGGCCGATGGATGGATCATGGATCCGATCCTTTAACTAGGCTTGACCTTGAGCCGTAGCATTTCCCCACACTCAAGAGTCTCATTTCGTATCCCTAAGAATCCGAGAGTGCACCTTTTAAGTATTTTTGTGGGGCTTAACCCAGTATTAATTGGCTGCTGATCGTTATTCCACAAATACCAGCTTTAAGGAGGCAGAACAGTAAGGTAAGAGGTTCTAATTTGCAAGCTGCAATATTAGAAGTACCTATATCTAGGTGTAATCTCTATGTAATAGAAAGTACTCTTGATATTAGGCAGATGATTGGCTAAACCCTGTGAAGATACCTTAAAGGTGCACTCTCGGATCCTAAGGGATAACATCCTCCGGAGTACAGAGTACATTACTGTATTGAAGATTCGAAGTCAAGAGGTCGGGCTTCATGCAGGACAGGTTGGGAATGAGGCTAGCTCTCCTTAATGAGACAGATACTATTAGAAACCAGGCAATTCTATTAACTAGGTCTAAGTTTACCTTCGATGGCGGTCAGTCTTATCTGCAGAAGGTTTATCCGTATAGCAAGGTGTCCAAAGTCGTTGAATGGATTGCACGTTTCGGCAACCGCCCAGCAGCCAATCAACTGGTAGGGAGGGCAATTGACTTCGGAAAAATGTCCTCGATTCAGAGGCGCCAAGGTTTCAATGCATCTCTGAAGCCTGGAGATAACAACAAGTCATCTCACAATTTATGCGTTGGAGGCTGACTTTAGCGAGTCTTATTCAGCGATCATCCGAGGTTATCTCCCTACCTACGGAGTACTAAGGTACCTAAATATGTAGTACTGTAGGTATAATTGAGTTTCCGCCATGAGGTGGGCTTACCGTCACTACCCTCTCCAACAACCACATCCATCTGGAGGGATTACGAGAATTGAGTTACAATTATGTATGCAGCCTCAGCAACAAGCGAAGTGAACATGGATGTCGTGTCCTCTAGGGATGGCAGGTCGATCAGGTCTTGGATTTTCACACTCTATGATGATCCGCGAAATTATGCTTGTGTAAATCATCATCTTGGACGACTTCCGCCAGCTCCTTTGTTTTATCCGTCTCATAGACGATCCTGTCAAACATGAACCCATAGCATCCCTTTCTCGATATTGGCCAATAGATCCCACTATAGAACAGGCAGTACCGCTTTTTCTTATTACAGTACGAGTCGGCGGGCTGTTTGCAAAGTTGCGGAGAGCATTCACTCACATCCCCTGTCGGCCTCTCTCTCGGAACATCAAGCCTCTTTTCTGAACCTGTTTCCTTGGTCTCGTCTTGCTCAAATCAAAGTCTATGTCGGACGAGGCCACCCAACCAAGAGCTGACATGATGCTGTCCAACTAGAGGCTGAGCTGCAGCGTTACAGATCGAGTGCCGTGGATATAACCTATTTTTGACTCGACCCGACTCGGCTGCAATTGTCATTGTCAGCCAGCTCCAGAACTCACATAAAACGAAACACGCAAGCCGTCCGAGCGCCCTCCTCGTGGATACGATGCGATGCTGATGCTGTATCATCGGAGTCGGCATGTTGTAGAATGGAGATGGACGCGCACCATGGCTTACACCCAACACGATATGATGCGATACGATATGGCTGCATCATGATTTCCCCATGCCGTCATCTCATCATGTTGAACAGCAATGCTCCACCAAGACCGAAAGCAGCCCGCATAACACAACATACATACTCAACGCACCTACCACCTCCACCGGAGCGTTTCAAATGGGATCCATCACTCAACGTACGATACCCATACCTACATAGTTAGTACCTCAGGCTAGCTCAGTAACCTAAAAGGTTAGCAGGCAACTCCAAATACGCAAGGTAAGCCATATAAACCGACTAGACCAAAGTCAGACCGACACCGTCCGCTTACTATAGGTACCCAGGCATTCTATTCATACAATGGCAGTATTATATCACTCAAATCAAGGTATTCTGATACTTGTTAAATTCAAGTTCAAAACTTGGTCACGGTTAATCTGTCACCAAACTCTGTTGTTTATCCACGCGTACAGCCACACACGCGCCCGCCATGCCCACTACGCCTTGCAGCCAATTACTCACGCATAACCCAAATAGTCTTTGAGCGCGCTAGTCAACGTATACTGATAGTTTCTGGCACTTATGTCAACGTAAACATGAGTAAAGACAAACAGACTTTCATGGCCGACATATGCCGCCCAGAGTTTAGAAATCCCAACGTGCATTGCATGTATTACGAGGCCTCTTTCTACCCCCTCACAAATTGGCGCGCAAGGTGAGGTCTACCAGATAGTCCAATCGTATTAGGATCGGAAGTATCGATGGAGGTGCCTTGGCTAGTGCTACCTACCTGCCCTAGCTTGTTCCCTTTGGTTCCTTGGTTCCTTGGTGGGTGACCTTTTGGTGACCATTAGGTGTTCTGCTAAGACTGCTAACCTCCAAGCTCTCCAAGCTCCACTCTCTTCCCGTCATATCATAGCTCCTCTAGTTAGCTTACCTAGTTCCTCTCCAACATGGGAAACTTCAGAGTTCGTCTAATCCGGGAGTGACATGGACACGCAGCTCCTCTTTTCTTGCATGTGTCCCCTCAGCAAGGTACTCTTTTCATCACGTCGCATCAGCGCTATTCTCCGCTCTGCTCCCTTCAAGGCTGCGGTCGCTTGTGCTGTGCTTAGGTTGCTGTGCTGTGCTTTGCTGTTTGATGCAAGCGTCTCGTCTCGCCTCGTCCGCTCCCTGTCCAGTTTGGTATGGTTTGGTTTGGTTATGGTCTCACCCCTCCCATGGATCTCATACCTCACCTTAACAACCAGGTTCTCCTTGTCCTTGCCCGGGAGTTCCCCTCATGCGACGCCGACCTTCAAATCAACTCCGCCAAAAATGCCATGGATCTTTAAACTCGACTCCACCTCGTCCAACCTCCCCTCGCTCTCTCGCTCTCTCTGATTCTCTTCTATTCTCATATCATCGAGCTTCTTTCTTATTCTCAGTCCTCTTTCTAGATCATAGACTAAGCAATCAACCAACTTTACGAATATATACTCCTCCATCCTGTATATCGCGAAGCTTCAGCTTCAATTCCATCCTTCCTCGCGCCTGAATAGAAAGACGAGATTATTCGTGTTTGACGGCATGGAGGCGTTTATGTACCAGTGAACGGTCGTTTCTGCTTGTTGAGGCATCTCACAAGCTCTCTTACGAGCAACCAACCTCCTCTCCTTCCGATATCATCTCACGAGCAAGGAGTTGAACCAGTTTGGCCCAATGGGCAATGAACTATCCGCCGAATCCCCTCGCGGGCATCGGAAACTATCCAAGCCACCTCACTGCAGCCAGACATCTGCAGCTGGTCTGCCATACACTGCTACTGCTGTGACACCCCATCGTGAGCACTTCTCCAACTCGTATCTGGTCGGATCGCTGCCGCCTGCTCCCAATAAGGCTTCTACAACGAGAAGAGTGGCGCCTGGGCTCGGTATAGCCGTCCCAGCTGGTGACGCTTCCAGTCCTATACAATCACCTACATGTAGAGACCCCATGCGCGATTCGAAATCGCGTACGCGGTCTATCCAGTCAGAGCAGTCTCCTATACTGCCAGCTTTCGTCAACAGCTCCAGGACCAGCTCTATTGCTCAGGACAGCAGCTACCGCACACTGACGCGCGCTGATAGGTTTGTGCAACATGTCTCCATGTCGATAAATAGAGCTAATTGCCTGGAAATAGCATGCCTGTTGCAGTACGGCGTGGCTCTGCAAGCTACGATACGAGAGCTGCCGAGGCCAAGAAGCTTCTCAATGCAAAGGAGAAGCTCCCAAGCGAGCCCATCATCTCCAAGTCCAATAAGCATTCTGATGAGACAAGTCAGGATGTGACGGATGATACCAACAACGCCACCCAATCTGCAGGTTCGTCCATTAGCAGAACAAATTCAGACGTCTCTCTTTACATGCCAATGCGCCGCCGCTCGGTCGTTCAAACTCCAGGCATAGCAACCAGGGCTCATCATTCCAACCCCCCAGTCTCAGCCAAGTCGAGTTTCCGCAAGAGTCTCCCAGCTACGCCCTCTCAGTCCAGGCACAATTCGATAGAATCTGGCATGGCGAGACGCATGTCACTGCCTACGACAATCCCTTCCCAGGCACAATCCCCGGACCGAGCCGTAACGCCGGTCGAAGCTGACTATAAACAGCTAGGTGGTATGAAGTTTGGATCCCTACGCATCACAAACGGGGCCCCCGGAACTTCTCCAATGCTTGAGGATGACGTCAAACATCAAGGGGCTTCTGAGTCGGCACTAGCAATCCCTCGTGCGGAATACTTTCATGAGCAAGCCAAGAACCCACTCAGATTGATGAATCAGGGCTCGACCATGACAGAGGCCAATGAGCTAATGACGGGTGAGAAATCACTTACTTCTCGAGTCGCAAGCTGTATTACCGAGTGTTCGAGCGAAGCAGAAAAATCTAGAACAGGCGATGGCGGAATGTCTGGGACCGGGAATGCTGTCTCATTTCCGGTTGCTGAGGTTCTGGACGTAAGGGAAGACCCAAATGCAAAGCCCGACCCCAAGAAAATGCAACTTGGTCTCGAAAACAAAATGCTTAAAGGATTGTCAAGATCTGATAGTGGCTTCATTCCAAGTCCTTCGTCGGAGAAAACTCATCGCTCTGCGTCTCGAGTCGACAGTGGTTACAGTTCCAATGTCTCTCTCCGATCATTGCCCAGCCTGAGATCCGGTGTCACGGACAAGAACACCATGGCCTCCGAAAAGCTTGACGTTGACATGTCCGGGATGTGTTCGCCTTCGGATACGAATTCGACTCGAACTTCTTCCTTGGTACCTTCCCAGACACGTAACCGGCTACCTATCCACCTCGAGGTCCCGTTGTCGTCGACAGATGATGATACCTCTTCGACTTGTCCAACAAGCCCCTCGAGTCCTGCCAGTCGTCCTTTCTCGCCATTTAGTCGCGGTAGCCGCATGCGCCTCTCTTCGTTGAAATCAAACAAGAGTTTCGAGCCACGGGTGTCGAACATTGCGACAGCGCCAATCGTCCTTTCGAAAGGAGACTTTCAGGAACAGCTACCTTCGCCAACCGCCGACGTTAGTCGTGGTGGCAGTAAGATATACAGATTCCTGAATGGCTCCCGCAAGAAGGGATCCCTAAAGAAAGGGGAAGTGACTACGATCGATCAGGACGTCACTACCGATCCTTTAGGACTGAAGACAGGCTCCATACCTAAACCCAACCGACCTTCGCTTCGAAAGGAGCCGAGCAAGGATACTCTGCATACTATTATGAGTGTGGGGAGCCAAGATGCGATTGGGAGTACAAGGCGCGGGGAGGACGTAGCGCGAGGGGTCAAGAAGACGGTTGGCAAGAAGATGTCTCGACGTTCATCGTGGCGCCAATCCATTGCTCAGTTATTTGGTTCTCGAAGCGCGGACGCTAGCCCTGCCTTGAGTTCCATACCTGAGCCTGATCCCACACCAAGGCGCCCATCAACTGCTATGGAGCTTAGTTCTCGTTCTTTCAACGCGGCTCCCAGCCCTCGAGCTGTGAGCTCATGGTCATATCGTCCAGCACCAAGAAAGGCTGCCAGTAGCTCTGGCAGCTCAGCTCTAGAAACCCGGAAGATGGTTAATAAGTCGAGCATACAGGAGAGCCGCGACAAGCCAGAGCTAGCCCATCTTCGCACGAATGTTTCCGCGCCTAACTTGTCAGCGAAACGTCGATCATCCCTGAGTCCATCTACGCTTGAGATGGATCAGTCGCTGCGAACAAAGACTTCACCGCCGGTGAGTATGCAGAATCGAGGCAGTAAGCCTCCTAGAGCAAAGTCACAGGCGCAAAATCGAGCTATGACACCTTCTTTCCCTATTAACTCCCGTCCGAGCGCTTCTCGTCGACTCTCGTTACCCCAAGATTATGGTCGAATGACACCACACAGCCGTCAGATCTCGCATGGCCGCACCGAGTCACGCAACTCCAGTCGAGGCATGGCCATGAGTCCTACCGCGGGGTTAAGCTCCCAACAAGTCAATGCTGTTCAACACTCCAGAGTTTTGTCATACTCGAGTAATGGTACGCAACGGAGTGGTCCTGCTGCCCAACAAGCCAAGCATCACCGGCGGGTATCAGCACCTGCGCAGCCGCACCAAATTGCCAACATGCCGCGCTCTCGGAGCAGCACTACACTTATACAGATACAGCAGCAGCAGATGCTACAGCAACACCAACAACGACGACCTCGAACATCTGTCCAATCATGGGCCCCGATGGATATGCACAGCCTCAATCAGCAGCTGCAGCAGAACTACATGATGCAGAATCAAGCGCTTGTCTATGGTGCACCGAACATGGTTCAACAATACCCAAACATCTACGTTACAAGCCCAGTCCCAAATCATCCTGTTCATGGTAGACAGGGTTCCCATGGTGGGATGTACGTTCAAGATCCCCCTTTTCGGGTCCTCCACAGCTATAACTCCCCAGCATATCGAAACGTTCCTATATGGAGCCAGTAGCTCAGAGCCTCAACAGCTGGCTCCCTTAGGTCTTTGATTTCATCGAGATACCATATATGATGAAAATGGTTTACAATCTCATTGATTCTTTTACTGCTTGGCGTTTTCGGGTAAAGGCAGCCTTTCCTTGGAGTACTGGAATTGGCCCACAGCGTCCACACGCATTCCTTCGTTTATTCATTCATTCAATCATTCAATCATTCAATCAGTCACACTGTCTTTCATTCTAAGAGATTGCATGTACATTTTACGACCACGTGGAAAGTGTTATCGGACATGACAGCTACATCCTTCAGGGTTGGAGCTCGTATTAATCTTAGTAGTTTCTTGTTGAAAAGCATGGTCTTTGTAGGCGATGTATGATTCAATATGCTAGCTTTACTATCTCACAGCGCATCGTTGACCCGTACAGGGAGAGGTGACGATAATAAATGCAATTCTCATAGTGCAATACTATTTAATGACTTGGTGTCTCTGCTTCTCCGTTGAAACCATTTGACCATCGTGTGGGTGAACTAGTCCTGGTAACCTCACGACAGACGGCAGACTTAGCTGGATCGCTCTTCCTACGCGCGCCCATCTAGTGTTTGCTTAGCCCTGCTTCTTGTGGGTGTGAGCTGGAAGGCTACGGCTACGAGATAGGGGGGGGGGGAAGGGATTAGTTGGGCTGATATTAAGCATCCCCATGATTCCCGACACAGCCTCACACAGATCGACAAAAGGATCCAGCTAGAGTGACGTAACATTAAAGCCACGTTACTGACCGACTCTCGATATGAAACAAATCAACAGACGAGACCACGAGAAAGGATCCGAGTGGTTGATGAGACTTGTTTGTAGGAAGCGAGGTTGGCGATACAGTATTTGCGCTGGTCTGACTATCAACAAAGCGTGACTACATAGTAAAAAATCCTTCACACCACCATAAGCAAGGAGGAACTTGGTGACAGGTCACACCTCCACACGGAACCATGAAGGGCCACAGGGGCAGAGGCCTTAGGAACACTACCACGCTTCTCAGACAGTTGTCGTTTTAGTACATGGGGAGAGATGGAGGTCTAGCATGATACTGTAGATTAAGAACAGGAGACAACCTTGACGACATGTCGTAGAAGGTGGATTGCTCATGGCTATAAGATCTTCTTGGGAGCAATAGCATGACGACAATGGAGACGGATGAAAAGACCAAGAACGAAAGAATAGCTGGAATAGGTAGATATCTTCCTTAAGGTATGATTGGCGATCCGGGAAGACGGGGAGTTTTTGGCATGGCGTTCCGGGGGGGATCAGGTTCTTTGGTGGGTCGATGCTATTTTTGAATGGATAAGGTACGTATCTTTTTAGGGGACATTAAGACATCCCATGCATCCATGCGTGATGCCCGTTTCCCCATCGGACGACGCCAGCCTCCCGTTTATTGCTTCGTCTTTGATCCCCCAGACAATGATAGAGCGGATAACCACTTGATGGAGATAATACTGTAATTTCGTTGACAAGACCCTGACGATGAGCTATGTCATAATAATGGGCCAGGGCCTGGAGGGAGCCGTTTGTTCATGGCGTCTCGCGTCTCGCCGTCTACTGACATGTATGTGTGTTTGTCACCGTGTGAGCAGTTGAGTGCAGAAGGGTGATGACGACGACTCCTAGAGGGTTGGTTGACAGGGGTGGGAGGGAGACCCATTCGAGATGGATGTTATAGCCGCCAGTTGATTTGAAAGCTGTGAAGCATACGGAGTATAGCTGAGTAGATTATGGTGGCACATCACGCTTTATGAAGAAAAACTGATATATATGAAAATACGTCAAGCTATACCAATTTAGAGGACTCGGGAATGTCTCATTAATCATATCGTCGGTACTCCGTAAACACCTAACGTAACTGGTGTCTCCCTGTCAGGAACAACAGCGCACTTGCATATAAAAACAATTCTTATGTATCATTCGGGGGACCGTGCACAAACAGAAACAATAGATTCGTCCCAAAAACTGGCATAGACAGGCTCGTAGTCGAATCGGTTAGTGACATCTACCGAGACGAAACGCCGGCTCTGTTGTGTGGCTTTCTGACTGAAGTTCCATATCGGCACGGGCAACCTTAAAAAAAAATTGAAAGTCCTCCACTGTGTAAACCGTAACCCAGCTTCGAGCATGGTCTAGACACGTCCGGATCAGTGTGGCCGCCACCAACGGGCTCTGTTTCGGTTAGGTAGGCAGTCTTAGGCGGCTCTTTAGGTGAAGTTTTGGCGCATGTCACCTAAACGCAGCCGACCTCAGCAGTGGCTTGCCCAGTCTCCTAGCCCGGGCAAGCACAGCCTCCATCCAGTACCACCGGATCCATGCAGGCAAATACGAGAAGACTTCACAGTCACAGTCTCTGACCCATCTTTCCATTCCATCCATCCATCAAGTTACCCATATTTTTTCTTTGTCTGCCTGCCCTTGTCCCTTTATAAGTCTCACCTCCCGTCGGTGCCGTCACACAATCTTTACTCTCGTGACTCCATTCACCTCCGTATTACTTACTCTCGCTTTTCTGTCTTTGTTATTTCCTCTATCGTTTAATTTAACATCGTATCCCAGCTCAGCCTTGGCTCGTCGATCTCACTCTCGCTCACGCAACTCATTTGACATCAAACGACTCTATCTACTGCAGATACAGAAAAAGTCTTGTTATTCTTCGTATCACGCCTATTCGTTCAGGTAGTCACAAACGACGATTTGACACAACTCTTGATCACGGATATCCGGATTCATCACTTGGCTGTGTATCGCTCTGGAAGTTCGCGTCAGCGACCAGTTTAAAGCGCCATTACGCCTTCGTTCCCCTTGGTAGTTGTGAGCCAAGACGACAGCCTCTACATATCTCAGCTGGCATATCCTGCCTACTACCTTACCTAGCCAACCTTTCTTTTCGCGAAACACTCTGCAACCTCAGTCGCCATGTACATGACACGCCTTGTGAAGCTGCTAATGGTAGCTCTTGCTGTCGTCTGCGTCGCTCAGGCATCATGGATTGATCTCAACAAGATTCACTTGCGGGAGCGTCGACTCGTCCGCAGAGCAAGCCCAAGCCAGTCCGACGACTCTCAACCAAGCGCAACTGCACCTGACAGCCAGCCTTCAGCTACTCAAGCAGACCCAGCATCCAATCCTACTCCTACTGATGCAGCCGACCCTACCTCGGACGACTCTGCCAAAACCGACGCTGAGGCTACTCAGGCTACTAACGAACAAACAAAACCATCTGCCACTGATGCTGAGCCTACCAACAACGATTCTGCGAAGACAACCGCTGCTGAGCCCTCCCCCACAAACGCTTCTCCCACTAGCAAGCCCGCCGAGAAGTCGAGTGCTGCTGATACCAAGCCCTCCGAGACAGCCGCTGCCACACAGTCTGAGGCTACCGACAACGTCGAGTCATCGGCTTCTGCCACTGACGCCAAAACTGCTGCTCAGTCGACAGCCAACGCCCCAGCAGCCACCAGCACCTCCAGCACCTCCAGCAACAACCAGAACAGTGACGACACCAGCAGCACCGCCAGCGAGAACAACGACGAGGCTTCCAGCACTGCCGCCGAGAAGAACACCCGAACTACTGCTAGGCCCGTTACCTCTACGCACGTCGCCGTTGTCACAAGGACAAACAGCGATGGTAATCTTGAGACCATGACCACTACCAGTGTGTCTACGTCAACACCTGGTCTGAGTGACGGTGATGACGACGGAAGCTCTTCAGGCATGTCGGCCAAGACCCGCAACACAGTCATTGGAGTTGTTGTTGGCATTGGTGGTGCAATTGTCGTTGGTGCCCTTGGCCTTGTCGCATGGCGAATTTGGGGCCGCAAGAAGCACCAAGAAGAAGCCGATGGTCTCATGGATTTCAACGAGAATAATAGCCGTCCTAGCAGCAACGGCCCTTATCACAGCGTTGAGAAGACTGAGTACGGCAGTGTCGGGAGCTCAGGGCCTCAACGCAGCCCATTCCAATCCACGCTGGACACTTATCATCAGCCAACGCCCGTGAACGCCTCGTCCAACTTTTAACGACGGAGTCTCATATTTCCTTTGCATCATGGATAAAAAGCATTCCTTTTCCTTTATCTTTCACATTTTTCACCATCCGTTTCGATGGAGGGCATCGAGGTCATAGGCGTTTCGGACACGAATATTTTTTCACAGGGGAGTCATATAGAAAGTGCTGTACGAATTTGATAACGAAAGTCACGGCTGCAATCGGCTGAAGTAGCATATATCCCTGTGTCCCAGAACTTTGCGGTATTTGGGGCAAATCATTTGCAGCATGCATGATCTGGTTCATGGTTCCAATTTTGGGTTGTCTAGGCTTGATCATACTGCATGTAACATATACTTCTTTCCTCCCGCAGCCAAGCCAATCATCCGCTACATAATGGGATTGTTGTATGTAGAAACTCTATCAATAATATCTCAAGCCGCCTGGCTTGTATAATGCGTCTTAAAGTCGAGCATGAGTGAGGTGTATCTTCATGACGCGGGAGAAAGCCATTGCTACTAAACCAAATAGAGACAATAAAGGCACTGTCAAATCAACAATAACTGACCTCATCGCATGTTTGTAGGAACACTGCTTCATGTGCACTCATAAAGGCTTTGTCGGATGATAAGCACTGCAGTGAGAGCTTTGCCCATATTGCTCGATCCGACGTCGTGGACTTCGTGTAGATTGCCTCCAGTATCTGATGGTGGTGCAAAGCATCATGCTTCAGGTCAGCAACGCAAATAACTCCGCCTCCAAGTAGTCGACATCATTCTGAATATATCACACATTTTTTGGCCATGCACGTCTCAATTTGTTGTATGTATGGGCCCTGTATTTTGTCATGGAGGTGTAATAGCGAAACAATGGGTTGAACGTTTCCTGCGTATTTACTGTACGTGTATCCTTAGACTGGGGACTGGGACCTTTCATATGCGAACATGCCTCACAAATTAAATCAAATAAATACAAAAGAGTGAGCACACCGAAAGGACTCAGAGATACTTTTATTATGATGGACCATAGTTGAGTAAGGTACGCATTGGTGCCAAACAACACATTGTTTTTGATATAGGGTAAATGCACTAAATTTGGACACCAGCTAGAAGCCCTTGTAGGCCTGAAGCGGAAAAGCCGACAGCCCGGGTTCCTGAACTGGCATTCCAAAGGTTAACGACGGTGGAGGCCCAAGCTAGCTCAAGGTACGGGCGGGTGCGGCCCCGACCCTTTTAAGGGTCCTAGTGGAGAGGTAAGAAAAAAAGAAAGGGGCAAAAAAAAAAAAAGACTTTTGATTCCTTAAGATCTAAGTACGAGAAAGGAAGGTTTTGGAGTTAGATGGGTATGATTCTTAAACCTCTCATTCCCTTGGTTGATATCACGATGATTAGCACCTTAGTTACGAGGTAAGGTTGACTGGGAAGGTAGTATGATGAGTTGTCAAACTGGGCCAGACCTAAACTCCGGGGAAATGATTGACCTGGACTAATTCAATGCGAATCCACTTGTCTAGATGGGACTGTGCAGGCATGTTCATCCTCGAACCACGGAAGAAGAAATGGAAGAATATCGGAAGCCGGGCTCAACAGTGATGTTGTGTACGTACTGACACAGGCGCTGGCGGCCAGTAATACCATACCTGCTGCTCCAATCTGAAGGCAATATCACGAGCAAACGAAGAGAAACCTTAGTGACAACGAAGCGACCGCCAGTGCTCGACCAGTTGTTGTGCTTTTGAATGCTGAAGACGGGTCGTGTTGAAACTGCTAGTCAGGTACATATGAAAATGATGAATGATACACCATCAAAGCGCAATTCGCAATGCAGGCAAAGGTATTCTTTACCAACCTATCGTCTGTCGAGTTCTTCGCTTCGAAATTCTTCCAAGATGCCAGGGGCCCTTGGCGAAATTACGTCGTGGCCAGTGCGGGTACCGACTAGAGCGGGTCTCATTATAAGTTGACGAAGGGTGATATCGGCCCCCCCTAGATTTCGGCCCCCCCTAACTAGTAGGATATTTCTATTAATTTAATTAGCTTACTTAATCCTAATATATAATACATTAAGCTTAAAATAGCATAAAGATCTCTCTTTTTCTTAATAGCTTAATTTTAATACTTTAATTTCTTTTTTATATTTAATTAATTAATTATATTTTATTATATAAAAAAAGCCTTTTAAATTATATTATTAAAGATTTAATTTAATAAGCTAAACTAAAAAGAAGTAAATTAATAATATAATATTTTAAAATTGCTTAAGATGCTGCAGCCTAAAGGTAACCTTATTGATTAAGTTTATTAACACTTCAGTCTAGCTAGAGACTTTATTATTAATACTTCTATAGCTTATTAGAATACCTAGGTCCTATTTATTAGTTATTACTAGGTTAAAGCTATAAAATATAAAAATACCTTTTTATTAAAATAAAAAAGGCTTATAATAATTATAACTTTTAATTAGCTAAGCTTAAATAGGAAAATTAAAGCTTAAAATACTAAATTAAAGCCTTATAGCTAATAAAAAGGTTAGCTATAAAAAATAATAATTTAAATTAAAAATTTATTTAAATTAAATAGATTATTAAAGCTAAAAAAAGAGTAAAAAGAGATATTAAAGTAGAATTTAAATCTAAAGACTTTAGTAAGATATATATAAAGTAAGAGTTAGATTAGTATATATATAAGCTAATAAAAGTAAGGAATTAGTAATTAGTACCTATAAGGACTTATAAATATAAAGACTTTTAAGCTAATTATAGCCCTAGTTAGTTAGGGGGGGCCGAAATCCAGGGGGGGCCGATATCACCCTTCGTCAACTTAGAATAGCTCCCCTTTGAAGATGTTCCCTGTGGACGAGGCTACCTCGATTCTCCCAAGTGGCCAACTGTTCAGTGTCTGAATTGGATGATTTGCTGTCAATCCTTGTGCTCTGAACCGTCACCAAGAAGGAAAAGCTGGGCCAGCACACACGCCCAAACCTGGAAGTGACCGCCGACCAACGCAGGTGCGAGAAAAAAAACGACTTGACACCAGAGGCAGCTGCATGTGCAGGTACAGACAGATGGTACTCGACCCTCTTCTTGACTCTAGTGCAAGTTTAGTAGCATGAAGTTTTGAGCTGCCTTGTCCACTCATTATCAAACAAAGCTCTCGAGGGCTCATCTAATCTCATATCGCGCCCCTCGAATGAGAGACATCTTCAATTTGCTCTACTGTTCCTCTCTCATGCAACTTCTCCATCTTGTCCATTTTCCTCCCCCTTCCCATTAATGCTGGCCGCCCAACTTCGCAACTGACAACATTCCCAAAAACCCAATGTGTCCGGCCGGCACCATCCTTTTCTCGTCTTTGCTGTCTTCTGGCCACTCCTTTTTTCTCATGAAGCTCTTTTCTTAGGTTCTCGATAGACACTTTTTTTCTTCTATTACAGTATTTCGCGCGACACCCCTGGAAGCCAGTTTCCACACCCCGGAAATTTCCCACCCAAATAGCTCTCGAGGCAAACCGTCATTCCGTCCGCCCCCTTAAAGTTGGACAACGCGTCGCGTAGTATTCAAGTATTTCTCGACCGTTAGGAAATATCGGCCACGATTACGGTTTCGCAAACCTGTGTCCCCCCCCCCCCCCCCCCCCCCCCCCCCCCCCTCCTCAGGCCTTCGAGATCGGCTTTTCAACTGAGCGACCGACCCTGAGAGAAAGGACTGGCTCTATTTGAGACTCAGCTGCAGACATACTATTAGTCTGCACTGATCTCCCTGGGTGAGTAAACCGAAACACTTTTCCTTATTTTGGTCTTGGACATGTATGAGCTGGCAGAACACACATTCATCTCCAGACGCCACTGTATAACTCACAGTTGCTGACCGGGTCCGCCACCAAACAAACAGGCCGCTGTAAAGACGTCTTCTACAACGTTGTCGGCTGCTCCTCCTGGTGCATCCGCACAGGACGGTCACGGAGCTTCATACTCTCGATCCCGCCCTGCCTCACCGGCTTCTCCTACACTTTCGAATACGTCAACTGTTGACGGCGAAGAGGAGATCGAGTCTTCACCAGTTCTTCCTCCGCTTCAAGCTCCTCGACTTCCGGAAAGAGCTTTACAATTTTTGAGGACACCACCTCCCGACGAAACCCAATTTGGTACTGCCAGCTGGGGCTCTCCCTATCCCCAGTCAGATCGCAACCTTCGTCGTCAGAGCTCTGGAAGTGAAGCTTCGGACGACTCTCTAATTCATCACCTGGATATCGAGACACCTTTCCTACGCCCAATTCCTGATCTGCTACGTTCACAGTCCGACCCCCCAGGCCCTTCGCTGAGTGCTGCCGCCGCCGTCCTCGCGAATCGTGCTCGACGGCAGACTCGTGGTCTTACTGAGGATTGGATACGCACGCACACAACTGACGACCCAAACGAAGAGAGTCGACACTGGTTTAGTGACGGAAGTGGGAGCGAGCACTCTTCGGTGAGCGGCTCTGAACCTGGCTGGTTGGAAGAGGGCGAAGCGCGCACTCCCCGACCTATCCAGAGAACAAGGGATCTGTCTCGAGAAGGATCTGGACACCATCCGAGGGCCAGATCTAGCATCGAGACTCTCCGACCAGGAGATTCTCTCAGTCCCAAAACGGGACAGAACAGCAGTATGGCGACCTCCGAAGCCGCGCCAGTAACGCACGATGCGGCGAGCGACAGGTCTCAGGCCGCCTCCCCCCCGGATGTACCTGTCGCAGAAAGTCCAAAGAAGCGTGTCCCCAGTGCTACCGCCAATGGGGAGCCAGCGCTGCCTGCAACACCTATGAAGGGCACTCAAAAACCTCTTCCTAAAGAACCAGCACCAACACCTCGACTAAAGAAGAAGGTACCATGGAGAGGCAAGAACATCATGGTTCTCATACCGCGAGACACTGAGCGAGGCCAACCTGGCCAAGCACCCATGCCTTTACGTCAAGATGAGATAGAGAGGATGTTTTCATCATGGGAAGAGCTTGGATATGATATTTCAGGCTTTGACTTGGAAGTCGAGGGGTATCAGGTTGAGGGCACAGCGGATTCTCAAACCCGAGATTCCTGGCCGGATTTCGATGAGGTGGTTAAAGAGAGGGAAGAGCGCAGCTTCAAGGTTACTCTTCCCGATTTGAATGCTTGGAAAGACTATATGAATGAGCTTCAGGAAGCGAAGCTGCGCGCGCTTGGTGTATCTTTTGGAGATGATGAGCCCGAGCAACCTTCTGTCTCTCCTGCGGCAACAGACCTCAGCCGTCAACCCTCCGCCCAGTATCCCCCTCTTCCATTTTCTCCTCCTCTACCTACCTCGTCGGCCTCAAGTAACCATGGTATGCCGGGATTCCAACCGGGCCATTTCGTACGACCCTCGACGCACAGCCCTGGTCTTTCCCGTGGTGCCTCACCACTTTCTTTCGGTGGTATGCCCGGTAAATTCAACCCGCGGCAATCCATTTCGTTCCCTGCCAACAGCTCGCCCTTTGGCTTCCAACAACAATCTCCATCGGGTTGGCCAGGGCTCAACCGCCATGATTCGCCTTCTCTCATGGGCATGATGTCTCCTCAGTCCCCCTTCGGAGCAGAGAGCCCTGCTGCCATGAACCTGCACCAGCGGCACCAGTCCCTACAATATCCCATGCTGCCTCATCAGCAATTCTCATATTTGCAGCCTGCTCGAAACTCGCCTCGCCTGCAAGAGGTCCGCGAAGACGAGGAAGAACCTGCAAGCAAGAGCCCATCAAGGACGCCCGAACCTCATCAGCAACAGAACACGGATACCCTCCAGGCCGAGATTGATGATGCGGAGTACCACTTGGAAGAGCAGCTTCGCAACGAACTGGAGCACGAGGATTACAACCCCCAACCTCAAAACGAGCAACCTGCTACCCTCCCAGATCCGTTTGTCCCGGCTCATGGCCCTCAAGCATCTGGTCAATTCACTGTCCAGGAGCGATTCGCCAGTGAACAGTCTAAACCCCTGGTTCTGCATCATCCTCGACCTCACAGCCGCGGCCACTCGCTATCGCAGGGTTATTTCCGTGATCACAACGAGAACAGCGTCACTGCTGATGAGAGCAATCTCACCAAGTTCAGCAGCCTGAATGAAATCCCAGAGTCCCACAAACCTGATGATGCTTATGAGATTGAGACCAATCCCAGCAATCTGGGCACACCTGTCCAAGAAATTGATTTCCCTGGATTCGGTCATCAGAAGAACTTCTCAACAGCTAGCAACCCTTGGAACGATGCTGGCTCAGTTGATAGCGGGAATAAGATGGATCGACGCTCCAGCCATGCCAGCAAACCCTCGCTGTCCAAGCTCAATGTGCAAGCACCGGAGTTCAAGTTCAACCCCACGAGCTCCTTCACTCCTGGCCAGTTTGACTTTGGCAGCAAGAGCAATACCTTCCAACCTGGTGCCAGTAGCTTTGAACCGGCGGCCAGTACATTCCAGCCTGGCACAGGAAGTTTCCAACCCGGCGTGACTAGCTTTCAGCCCGGCGCGAGTGCTTTCAGACCTGGTGCTAGTAGCTTCCAACCAACTGCCAATACCTTCCAGCCTACGGCGAGCACCTTTGAACCTGGCAAATTCCAGGGTGCTAGTTTTGAGGCCACTGGATTCCAGCCCTCAGTGTTCCAGGCAAACACTCACATCTCTGATACGAACATGTTTACGTCACCTCCTGCGAAACAACCTATACATGTTACACCAGCCAAAATCAACGTCAATGCGCCGGCTTTCTCCCCAGGCGACAGTTCCTTTAGCTTTTCAACATCAGGCCCCAAATTCAACGTTGCTGCGCCTACATTCACTCCTCACTCTAATGCATTTACAAGCCCAACCAGCCAGGGCCATGGCAGCATCTTTGGAAGTATTGACCTTTCTTCAAGTGACATGCAGTCGAATAAGAAGTCGAAAGCTATCCCCATCAGGAGACCCTCCAGTCAATCATCTGCTCAGTCCAATGAAGCCGAGGAGCAGTTTGATGTTGATGGTCGACCTGTGGCTGATGAGAACAGAGTTAAGCGAGCACGTAGCTCTGCACCTGGCGGTGATGATGTGCCAATGTTCGCTGAACAACCTACCCATACCAATGGGTCAGCCGAAGAAACGCAGGAAGCCACACAAGATGACCATGTTCTCCCTGCTGACACGTCAATGTCTTCTATTGTCACCTCGGACCAGATCGACACCAAAGCGACTACAGCCGCTCCGTCTGCGGCGCCTTCAGTTACTTCCACAAACGAGAATAATAACTGGAAGCCATTCGAGTTTGATTCCAACCAGGATATTCAGAACTTTAACGATGCTCGACCATTTGGTGAAGATAACTTCAAGCACGAGCACAAGAAGACTCTCTCTGCCGCTGCCGAACCCTTTCAGCCTGGAGCGAATTCTTATGGAGAAACTACCCAGACTGAAAATGAAGAAGAATCGGACGCCTCTCCTGTGGCCAGCCCTATGCCAGCTCGTGCTCCTTCTGGGCTTAGTACTTCTCGTCTCAACGCCAGCCAGCCTCCACCGAGAACTGTTTCTAAGGGGCTTGGCGCTTCACGGTTTGCTGATCCTCCTAAGCCTGCGAAGGGTCTCGCTGCATCCCGATTTGCTGGCAGCCCGACTCCCGGCGAGAAGCCTCCCCCTCCTCCACCTGTTGAAGACGATGTCGTTGAATCAGTGGAGGAAGAGCTTAAGCCTGAGCTGTCTGCTACCGTAACGCCTCCCGCCGGTCGTGGCAACAATGAGCCTACATTTGAGGAGATTGACGCTGTTATGGATCAATTCTTTGATGATCCTACGATGGGTGTCAACAAGACTGTCGAAAACTCACAATGGCAGCAATCTAGCCCAGTTCGCACTCTTGCGTCTATGGCTACCTCGTCTCCCTACAAATTGGAACCTGCTGCCGATCAGTATAACCGTGATGAAGCCAGCTTGACGCCTCGGGAATACCATCCGCTTTCTGACGCTTCTGCTCAGCCGGTACCAAGCACTGAGCTAGAGGACCCATTCCTGGATCCTCCTGGAACATTGGTCAATGCCGATGGTGCTGATGCTGTTGACGGCCAGAGTCTGCCCGCTAGTGACTGGGAAGCCGCCTTTACCGAAGACGAGCATGACAAACTAGAGAGCCGAGCACAGTTCTTCGATGGACGTGTCAATGAAGTTGTTGGAAATCTATTGGCCTCAAGCCTGGAGCCCTTGGAGAAGACACTCTTCTCCATCCAGCAAGTCTTGGCGACCCGAACTCGACGTACACCTTCTTCCCGGCGCGACATGCGTAGCGTCTCCGCTGAGCTCCAGCAGAGCGATGCCGATGACGAGGACGAAGAACCCGTTGTTCGTCGCTCGATGAGTCCTCGACGGGACAGACGTCTGGACCAGATTCGGATTGCTGTTATGGAGGGTCTTCAAGCTCAGCAACGCAGTAAGCTTGAGGCCTCACCTGCCCCCCTTTCTGCACCAGCCAGTTCTGAAGCACCCGCCATTGCTATCCTTGAGGCCCTCGAAGGACTAAAGCAGGAGGTCACTAACAATGCAAATCGTGCTAATGGTCTAAAGAAGATGATCCAAGAAGCCATCGAGGCACGCATACCTGCTGCCCCCAAGTCTGAAGAGGTAGAGAACGCTAAACTCACTGAGCTTCAAGACAAGATTACCGATCTTGAGCAGCGTCTATACTTTGAGCAGACCAAGGTTGAGAATGAAGTCTCTGAACGTCGGGCGGCCGAGGACTTGGCGTCTGAACTCATGCGCAAGCTCCAAACCGCTGAGACCCGTATTGAGGTCGAGATCATCAACCGCAGCGTTTTCGATCAGCGCGTAGCCGACTTGGAGGAGAGACTTAGGGGAGCTGAAGAACTCAGCGAGGAATCAGTTGTCGCGCGTCGTGCTGCTGAGGACAAACTTACTGAAGCCCGTGTTCAGCGTGAGATCGCTGGCGAAGAGGTGGTCCGTCTGCGCGAGCTGGTCGAGCAAAGAGATCATAAGCTGCGTTCACTCGAGCAGGCAAATAGCAAGACTGCTATGCGCATTGCCCTCTTGGAGGCTGCTCAGAACAACGCCACCCAGGCTCAGCACGAGGCTGTTGCCAAGTGCAAGGGTATGGAAGTTGAGCTCAAGGATGTTCGACAAGACAACCACCACTGGCGTGCAGAGGCCGAGCGATATGACGAGTCTGCTCGCCAGAAGGGCGCCGAGTTAATCCGTGCTCTCGAAGACAACCAACATATGCATAAATCTCTGACTACTCTTACGACACAACTGGAGGAGAATGAACGTGTTCGGGAAATGTGGCGCGGCAAGTTTGTTTCTCTTCAAGAAGATATGGGACGGGCGGCTCGAGAGATTGCAGAAGAGAACGCCCGTCGTATCAAGAAGGATCAGGCCATGCTTGCTAGACAGGAGGTCTTGGATGCTCGTCTACAGGCTGAGGCTAAGACCCGAGAGCGCTTGGAGATTGAGATGGAGCGTCTGCAGTCGAACGAGCGAGCTGGTATGCGTGCAACTAATGAGTGTGCTCGTCTTGAAGGCATTATTGGCGAACTGAAGACAGAGAACCACAAACTCGAGCAGAAGGCTATGCGTTACCAGCGCGAGTTTGAAGAAGCTCGCGAGTCTGGTTTGAGTGAAGTTAAGCGGACCCGCATGGCGTTGCAGACCGAGATCGATGCCGCTAATAACCAAGTCAACTACATCCGCGAGGAGCTCGAGGAGCATAATTCTAAGCTTCGCGCTGAGCTTGATAACGTCAGACTCGAAGTGGATACAGCCAAGGCCCAGAATGAGATGCTTCTTGAAGAGGCTGAGAACAGCAAGACAGCTGAAATTGAAGAGCTTACGCGAAAGCACCAGAATGAGATTGAGGATCTCCAGACACGGTACGAACGCCGGGTTCACAACGCCCAGGAAGATGCCCACAAAGCCGAACAACACCTTCTGGAGCGACTTAGCCTGTCTACCTCCAAGACCGAGCATCTTCAGGATCGCATCTTACACCTTGAAGATAAGCTGGAGATTGCCAAGCAGGCTGCTGCTGCTGCGGCTCAAGCTGCCAAATCCGCCGGAGCTGATATCAATATCGCTGTTCCCCAGCCTAGACAGGCATCACGGGATCTTGAGCCTCCTGAGAGAATTTCTCCCCAGGCTCTTCGTGAATCTATCATGGTTCTCCAGGAGCAACTTCAGGCCCGCGAGCAACGCATTGAGGAGCTTGAACACTCCTTATCCAAGATGGACCCTGACGCCTCCACAAAGATTACCAAACGCGATGATGAGATTACTTGGTTGCGCGAGCTTCTCGCGGTCAGACATGAGAACCTGCAGGACATTATTGCCGCCCTGCAGAGTGATCGTTTCGACCGTGACGCAGTGAAGGATGCGGCGATTAGACTCAAGGCCAACCTCCAAATGGAGGAACAGGAACGAGAGAGAGCCATGAACGGTGGTTCTGCCATCAACCTACCAAACATCGCTCAGACGATTCAGAACGCTACGCCGCGTGTGGCACAAACTATCGGCCCTCTCGCGGCTGCTTGGGGCAACTGGCGAAAGGGGAACCGCAGCCAACCATCCCTCAGTAGCTTTTCTGGCGTCCTCAGTTCGCCAGCTCCTCGTCGAAACGCCACGCCATCGCGTAGCAACTCGACCTCCCAGAATACCTCGCTAGGTGGCCTCATGACACCTCCCGCTTCTAGCCTTCGTCAAACACCTCCAGAAGACAATAAGCCTCAGCCTACCGCTTTTGCCAGCACCGGGCGCCGATTTCCATCACAAAGCTATGGTTCTGCACGAGCATGGGGGGCTTCAAACACCTCACATCGAGCAGAGCCGACTGTTGTGACGCCACCGCCTAGGGAGTCGGAAGATGAGCCCATGACTCCCACAATGGTGCGAACTAGTGGCTACGATTCGGATGCTCAACCTGGAGACTTTGACGATAACGATTTCTTTGAAGACTGAACGGATTCGAAGACGTATCGGCTTAAGCAGGGGATACTCTGTCATGATTATTTATATCAATTATTTCCTTTGTCAAAATCATCAACTACGGCCGATGCATTCATATGCGGTTCACATTATTACACTAGTTTCACCAAGACTGCGAACCTAGAAAGATACCCCCTTTTGGATTGATGTTTATGCTACACAGATTGGGATTATTTTGTTCTTTATTTTCATGGAGTCTTTCCTTTGTTTCGCATTGTTCAACTTCATGATGAAGCTCGTGTTTTAGAGGAGGACTGGTTAATGAAGAAGGCGGCCAAAGCTATACAAGAAAAAGGACTAAAAAACAACGGCTGAAAAATGATAGTGGACCAATAAGTTTTGTTATTTTAGTTATTCAACTCACTGTCGTTTGCATAGCGGTGTGATGGACGTCAATTTGGCGCGGTACAGCATCGAAGACGATTGCTCGTATATAATCATAATCTACTCTTAAATGAATTGTTAAACATATGTAACTTATTGGCACTGCTACTGGGAAGATGGCGGCACACTTGTTTTGAACCAGGCTACAGTCACCATATAGCTCTGTAGTGGGAATTCTTCTCTTGTTAACATATGTGACATTAAGCTATTGGAATCAACAAACAACTCCCACGATGTCCAAAACTACTGTTATTTTCCTTTTCAATGGTTACTGAGAAGCTTCTCTACCGCCCATTTTACCGAGAAATTCCGCAGGTCTGAATAGTGTTGGCCAACACCAACAAAAAGTACAGGGACGTTTGTCGCGTGAACAAGACTAACAAGAGTGCCAACCATGTCACCAACAGTGTCACACTTGGAGATGATAAAGCCATCAAGTGTGCGAACAGCACCAAAAGCAGCGTTGAAGTTGCGTGCTTGAGCGACTGAGTCAGTACCTACAAGAGCCTGAAATAGAAATTAGTCAATGCTGAAAAGGGTTTGGAAGAACTGATGACATACCTCGCCAACCATAAGGATCTTGTCAGGTTGAGCAAACTTGGCAAATTTCTCAAGAGAAGACATAAGACGTTGATCGTTATGTCTTCTACCAGCTGTGTCAATGAGAACGACATCATAGCCCTCTTGCGCAGCATGGGTCACGGCATCCTTTGCAACCGTAGCAGCATCCTTGCCATAGCCTTTCTGGTAGAGTTCAACGCGACCACCTTCACGAGCCGTCAACTCCTTGAGGTTGCGGACGTGAACAGCGAGTTGCTCGACAGCACCAGAGCGGAAAGTGTCACCAGCGGCGATCAGAACCTTGTACTTATTCTGGAGGAGGAAGAAGCAAATCTTGGAGAGGTTGGTGGACTTTCCTACACCGTTGACGCCCACAATTGACATAACATAGGGACGAGCCTTGCGGAGAGATGTCACTGGGGGAGCCGTGATAGCGTCTATTTCGCGAAGAAGGTCGAGGGATGATGTTGGAGTAAGCATCTTTGTGAGCGAGGCCTCCATGGCGGCTTGAATTCGGGCATTAATACCTGCGAAACTGGTCAGAATGGAGTCAACATGATATGATAAAGGTCACCAAACGTACTCTCGAAACTGCCAGTTTTGACACCGAGCAATTCCTTTTCAACACCTTCGCATAGCCGGACAGCAGCCTCTCGTGCCACATTTTTCTGAAGCAGGTGCTCCTCCATACCCTTCATAGCCTTGTCGAGATCTTCTTTGGTCAATGTCTTGCCTCCAACGACGTTGCGGAAGAGACCGCTAATAGCGCTAACGCCCGACCCCAAGAGGCCAGATCTGGTTTGTGTCTTTGCTCCCGCTGCCTTCTCTGCTTCTGAAGCTAAGATCTCATGCACCTCATCACCAAGATCCCTGAGCACGAACTTGCCCTTCGATGTTGAGCCCCATGTGTTGGAGTCAATCTCATCCACAGCTGTTGATCGCCCCATGGCCTCAACCTCAGAGTCACTGGTCGCGTGCGTCTTTGCGGAATAGTCAAGCTGGACATCGTCTTCCTCATCGGCGAAGCCATCGGCGTCCCATTTGCGCCCCTTCTTGGCGACTGCCTTCTTCTTTCGCGGCGCTTCGTCGCCGGACGACACCGGAGCTGAAGTCTGATTTTTCGCTTTGCGCGCTCGGCGAGAAATCTTTGCGATAGGACCACCCTTTGCGACAAGGAGATGATTGTTCGGTGTTCCGGGTCGTGACCCGTTCGGCGTCAAAGCGGGGGTTGACTCGTCGGCTGAAAGGGCATCCTGAGGCCCATTGAGGTGGCGGCCTCGGTATGTTAGACCTGGCGCAACGGGAGGATTGTCGCCAGTGTTTCCTGAGATGATTTCTTCTTCTAACGGGATTGCGCCAGCCGTGATGGTAGTGGAGGGAACCTTAGTACTAGTCTGGTCGAGCTCCTCGAGTTGTACGTCGAAGTATTCATCGAAGGCGTGGCATTCAACGAGTGTAGTATGCGGCTTGATCAATTGTTCACCGTAGAGGTTCACGAAGATAGTCTTGATATTATCAACGAGCTTGTCGACCCACGAGAGGTGAAGGAGGGATCTATAGACGGCCTAAGGGGGAGTGGAGACGTCAGCGCCGAGGATCGGGGGAGAAGCCATCATGACAAGTAAGACTCAGGACTCACAACGAAGATAACGCCCAATTCCTTAACCAGAGTCCATTTGAGAGTATGTTGATCGCTCTTATAGGGAGTGTTGGCAGCTGCGGATCTTGAGTCGCTGAGGGCAATAGCGCCACTCTTCTCCTCGATAAAAGTGTCTGCGATGAAGTTGTTGATGATGGAAGGGTTTATGGGAGTATAAGTGCGCGACCAAACGACCACGCCCGAGGTGGTTAATATTTCGAAGGAATCTAACATTTTGCGAGTATCTCTCTTGAACGTTAGACAAGAGGAATGATGATGATGATGCTGGTGGGAGAATTGAGGTGCAAGCCAACGTGGAGGCGAATATTCGTTGGTAGATGTGGCTACTGTAGAGCACAGAGTGGGAGCCCAGACTAGGTAGGTAGTCTAATGGGCAAGTCTAGTTACAGATAAGATAAAACTGCTGCACATCAAAGGGAAAGGACAGGGACTCGACCCGGACACGCCGTTCGGGCCTAGGCCTTCCTTGGAGGAAGAAAATCCAACCCTAGGAGCAGTCATATTACGAGCACTGAGAGTACGGAGGTGAACATGACAATATGAATCAGGTCAACAGATAATATTTTGGATTCACTACCTAATGATAACTCTCGTCTGAATAGGATGCGACGTCTCTGTTGAATTCGATATCAAAACAATCACGTGGCCCTTCTAACTTACCTAGAAAGAAACAGGGGCTGACGTTGAGCTCCCTAACTGTGGCAGTGGAGGTTGCCAGGCTGGAGCTCTCCATGATGCTAGCGCCCAATCAGATGAAATCGACACATTTCCTGAACTTGACCTAACAAACACCAGCTTCACGTTTAACCTCGTCATCAGCCATAACCAACTCACCCGGACTCAGCTCGAGACCTCGAATCGGCGGAGAAAAGCAGAAGAATACCCAGCGCATAAAGAACACGCACTCTCCTCCGTCATGCAGCGAGCGACATACGCGCAGTCGCCTCCCCTTCACCATCCAGTTCCTCAGCATGTGTCGACCGTCCCTCAATTAAGATCGCCGCCTCCTCCTCCAGGCTCCGCGCAATCACAGCAAGGCTACGCTGCCAACGCGGGGGGAAATCCATATCAGCAGCGGGGGGGCACCAGCGGCAACGTCTTTGGCCAGTATGGCAACTTCATGAACGACCCTACAGCGCAGGTGGCGGCGCAGTTTGGACAGACGGCCTTTAAGCATGGACAGGAGTACATGGAGCAGAACGTGAGTCCTACCAGCAACACGGCGGGTGGTCTTTGTGGCACCTGGTACTAACTGCCGCGATAGTTTGGCCGATACGTCAATGTCTCTGCCCTCAAGCATTACTTCAATGTCTCCAACTCATACGTCGTCAATAAACTCTTCCTTGTCCTTTTCCCCTGGAGGCACAAGCCTTGGTCTCGCAAGCAGGCTGTCGGGCAGAATGGACAAGAGGGCTGGTATCTACCCCCACGAGAAGATATCAACAGCCCCGATATGTATATTCCAGGTGCGTAATGCAAGATTGGAGACCGCCAGAGTTGGACGAGTTGGCTAATTGTAGTACAGTTATGGCACTTGTGACATACATTCTCCTCTCGACGCTGATCGCTGGTCTTAACAACCAATTCCAACCAGAGCTTCTTGGAAAGACAGCTACAGTTAGTCTAATTGTTGTCATCGTCGAGATCTTCTTCCTGAAGCTGGGATGCTATCTCCTAAGCATCTCTAGCCAATCCCAGCTCCTTGACTTGATTGCCTATTCTGGGTACAAGTTTGTCGGAATTATTGTCACTATCGTCGTTGCCGAGATCCTCAACGGCGGCAAGGGCACAGGTGGCTGGGTTGGCTGGTTGGTCTTTTTCTACACCTACCTCGCAAACTCTCTCTTCTTGGTAAGTTGCATGATTAGTTGGCAATGCAAACATACACCTGCTAACTATTTGCTTAGATGCGATCACTCAAGTACGTCCTCCTGCCCGAAACATCTGCCGGCTCCAGCGGGCCAATGCAGACGGACTCACGGGCGAAGCGCAGCCAACGCACAAAGTTTCTTTTCATCTACTCCTACTTTGTGCAGCTCTTCTTCATGTGGCTTCTGACCAGAGCATAATGAGTGATAGCTCACAAGTGAATCACTTGTTGCGCCTAGGAGATCTGCATTGCACTCAAAAGGGCTCAGAGACATCTGGGAGATATAAACGTTGGTCAACGAAGCATGGGGCGGAGACGGTAATGAGGGATGACTGGGGATGTATGATAGCAGCTTGATCTGAACGACGAAGCATAAAAAACGTCAATGATTTAATTTAATCAACCATGAGCTATAGATTTCAATGATATTTGCCTAAAGCCACTCCATAACTACTTACCTGCAGCACATGCGTGCCTAGTAACTGTAGAGTGTAGTAGATATTAACCAATTACCTTAGACATGGCTCGCATCAAACTATATCTCTCTCCACACATCTCATGTATGATTCATCGGGTCCTTGTCTCTTTTGTGTCATCAAAAAATCCGTCGCTTTCACGAGCTGCTTTTGTTGACCTACAATCCAACTTGAGTAACCGAAAACAACCCAGCACTCTCAGTACCTGGGTAGAGTGTCCTCAGAAATCTTGGCTCGCCTATCTTAGCGCCGATCTGACTGTCTCAACTTAACACGTCTCTACTCTTATCAACTCTTCAACATTGCCATCTCTTCCATTCACATAAACCCTGAGTTTTCGTACAATAATAACACAAAATGGACTATCCACCCGTGGTTATGGCCACCATTCAGAGTGCTGCTTTGGGCGGCATCGCCAATATCTTGGCTCAAGGCATCTCGGCCTACAGAGCTGGGGTAAATCTGGTATTTACATACGCCTTGAGATGTCTGAATGTTGGTATTGACCATCTTGATCTTAGAACGATATTGTGATAGACTGGATTCCTGTGTTTCAGTTCCTCCTCTTCAACGTTATCTGCACACCACCCAACTTCTACTGGTATGCCTTCTTCTTCCCTTTGGAACCTTCAGACTGACACGTCCCAGGCAAGACTTTCTTGAATCGACATTTCCCGCTCATCCTGATGATGTCCCTAAAGCTCAGAACTCCAAGGATGCTAAAAAGACTCAACCCAAGCTTTCTATAAGGAACACACTTATCAAGTTCTTTCTCGACCAGACTGTTGGTGCTGCTGTGAATACCCTGCTCTTTAGCACGTACACCCATGCCCTACGTTCAGCTATACATCCCGCTCCCGTCATCACCAGTCTCACCAAGGCCATCACGTATTGGACTTCGCCAGGCACTCTGGATCTTGGACGTGTTAACTGGACAGCCGTTTGGGAGGCTTCCAAGGTCGATTTTGCTCCCCTTATCTTTGCTGGATGGAAACTTTGGCCTGCTGTCAGCATTGTCAACTTTGCAGCGGTCAAAACCGTTGAGGGACGCAACCTCGTAGGTGCGTTGGCCGGTGTTGTGTGGGGAATTTATATGAGTCTAGTTGCTGCCCAGTAGACCATAGCGCTGTAGGTAGGCTTCAGCAAAAGACTCTGGCTAAGCCGAAGCATAGGCAGACAGACAACAACTCAGTCGAGTATACACGGGATACCGAAAAATCCTCGGTGGGTAGTTCTGATCTAAGCGAAGGCAGCAGAGCACGAGCATGTACGTAACCTTGAAACCTGAAATAAAACTTGTTGTATATTTAGTCGCTTTTCGTTCTTTACGCTTGCATATCGAATTCCCAACCTCAAGCCTTCAAATACCCCAAACTACTCACCGACAGAACTTCCCGAAGCCGTGCTGATTTCACAGGGTCAGAGTGTGCTTCTGATGATACACTTTCTCGACTTCTCAATCAAATAGCGATTCGCAAACCGAGTAGGAGATTTCGCTGGCATTTTCAAACAGATCTTCCTCATGAGAGTCCTCCAGAGTCACAGATTGCTGAGGTAGAGGATTACGCCGAGAAGAGGTCGTGTCTGTAACACCGAGAGGTGATGTTCCCCCAACAGTATGATTGTAGCGAGACGATGGCCTTGAAACACCACTGGTGCTTGCACTCCCAAAAGGTTCCCGTGAAGAGAATACTCGGCCACCTGGCGTTGGGTCGAATATGGCTGGTTGACCATGGCCATTGACCCCAATTGCTTCAATTCGGTGATTGAGCTGGTCAAGTACCCTCGAGGGCATTGGTGCGGCCAGGCGGTTTATATTGTCTACTTCCGAGTTCGTTATGAGATTGGATATGGGCGACGGCGGGTGTTCTGCCGTGCTTTCAATCTGCTTGGCTGGTCTCGGCGGTGACCCGGGGCGCGAACCAGGCCTCATGAACCAATCTGGTTCTGGTGCCGTGACAGAGACATTGAACTTCGTGAAGAGGTTGTCGGCAACTTGATACCAATGCATAAGCCAGGACCGCATCTTCTAGAGGTATTCTTCGGTTTGCCCGGGCTGCAATATTACGCAGGAAAAGTTGTAGATGAGTGCCAGTACCTATCTGATATCCTTGGGTAAGTCTTGGCGGGCTTGGATGATGCATGACCATTCACGAGCTGCCTCGAAAACCGGATCGCCATCGGGTTCAATAGTGCGCAATGATTTGAGGATGTTAAGATGATCAATGTTCTCACAGCATGGCTGGTAAGCCCGAAGGCCATCGAATGTCATGAACTCCAGAAGAAACATAGTTGGTATGCGAGGATGTTCGATCAAAATAGTTGACAACCTACGATATGTTATGTGGGTATAAGGTAGCGTATGATGGTCGGGCATGTCCAGAAAGACGTTAGAGTCCTGTATATCGATAGCCCGACCGAGAGTATCGCTATTTGTATTTGTAGGTGATACCATGCTTCCATGTGCTATTGAGGGAAGTTCGACCACGGAAGCCTTGAGGTCTTGTGGGTGGATCCAAAAGGCATAAGAATGCCCATGGAAGAAAACGGCAGCACAATCTCCGCAGAAAGGCTGAATAACAGGTCGAGTTGTCCATATGGCATGATAGCATTCGTGGACTGGGCAGAAGTACTATGCCTGTCGCCCAGTGAAAAGGCTATTGTGAGACAATTGACGGCGAAGGATACCGTGCGTGTCGATGATGATGGTGAAGCAATTGCACATTGTGATAGAATGAAAGTGAAAGTGAAAGACGATGATTGAAATGATTTCCCGTGGATTAGTGCTTGTCTTCAAATCGAAAGACTGTGAGATATTTCCTAAAGTTGAAAAGGATAGTAGTTGGATGTTGTCATACAAAAACCACTACCTACCTATGCTAATAGGCTCAAATAGGGTCTCTACACTTAAGGCCTAATAAGGCAACAGGGCTTACCTGTATTCTGTAGGTTCAGCAGATGAATGTGATATCCACCAAGGCACCCCAGGCTTGGAAGGATCCATCTATAATGAAGCAGGAACCACCTAGTAACGCCCATCGGACAATTAATAAAGGCCCAGGAGCCAGGTTGTTGGGCCAGGCACCTCTTGATAAGGAAAGGTAAGGTACTCAGCCCGGATGCTGTACCTGCTCTAAACGCGCCACGCAGAAGCCATCGTGGAGTCTACCTCAGGCAAGGCGCCTATCGATCCAAGGCAGGTAGGTATTTACCAAGCATCAAACTGGGAGACGAGATCTGATTAGGACCACCAAGAGATCTGGCCAAGCTTTTGGCAGATCCAGCTCCTAGACTACTGAATATAGGTAGTATTCAATGTTATGCTAGTTCGCTGACTTGCCAAGGATGGGAAGAGATCGCTACTCGTACGGAATTCACATCTCTGCCCTCTAGGTTGTACGTGTCTGTTGCAAATTCAGCAACTGAACGGGTGGAATAGAATTCATCCATGGAACCTTTGCGTCTGTGGTGGGCCAGGTCATCACGGAGTTCCCCTACCTACTTGAGATATCAGCATTTCTTAGCAGCGGCCAAGTCCAACTTGGGACTGGAACTCGAAGCTTGTTGACTAGCACGGTACCGAGAGCTTGGTGAGTTCGGGAGATGCGCAAGCACCCGAGTGCGAGCCAAACTCAAACAGGTAGGATGAGCAATGTGCACGAGGATGACAGTTGTCACCCGAAAAGCTAGTAAACTTACTCACCACCCATCATCATTGATCGATCGATTTGATGCCCACGCCATGTGAGACAAATTCCGAGATCGGTGGGTGCAGGCATGCCAAGGCGTCGGCTGCCCATATCCTAACGTGCCTCTGAGATAAATATTCCCGATCTCAAATTCGCCGATGCGAAGATGGCTTCCAACACGGGCAGCTCATGGTTGTAATGCTCTTAGCGCCCAAGGACGGCTGAGAGACAGTCTACCTAAGGTAAGTACTTAGTTTTTGCCTCCGTAAGCTGCATGCCGTGGTGTTGCGCTACACGCACATAGTTTCGTTTTGCATCAAAAACCACATACCTAGTGTCGATGCAGCGAATCAGATATCGCAGTTAGCGAGGTGCAGTTGTGTGCTTTTCGGCTATCCTCCTGCTCAAGTTGGCTTTGTCTATCCTGCAATTGCAATGCATGCTACTTCTTCTGATGAGTATTCGATAATCAACATCGTCTTTATTGCGATCACGGGAGTTCAAGTTGGGAGCATTTTGATTCATCGCACTCAACATGACGTTACTGTGCTTGGCTGAATCCTTGAAACAGCTATGGTCCAGGATCCCTCTCCATGGGGTTTTTGTCTCATCGAATTTCTCTTAGAAAATTCGCTCAGTTGAAACATCTCGAGTCATGGCACCGGCAACTTTCATTTTCGGTCACTTTCGACACCATCTCCTAGACATTGCCATCCCAACAATGTATGCCAGATAATTAACAGGTTCCATTTGGGGGATGGCTTCTCTTTCTCCTTTTGCTTTTGCCCATGGCGCCTCTTTCAATGATGCTGGTTTTCATAGGCCACCGGAGCAATTATTACTTAGCCTCTCTAGCCTCTCTAGCCTCTCAACCCCCAGCCCCCATCTCTACTTGATCTCCTGTAAAGTGCATGGCGTGTCTTAGCGTGTGTGGTCTGTAAGGGGTTTATTTCAGGCGAGTCCGAAGAACTACGGTGAGGTCTTCCTGATCTTTTTGGAGAATCAGACTGATGTGTTTGAATGACCTAGAGTTTCACTATGGGGAGTATCGCATGGAGCGGTTCTTATTCAGTGTCATATGAGTAAGAAGAAATCGAAGCTTGATTTAGAACTTGGAATCCAGGAATTCGCCGGCAGCCAAGAACCAAGAAGCAGGTACTGTAGTGGAGACAGCCACTAAAATGACCGTTCCTCTTTTGGTGGAAAAAGCCACTAAGTTGTGTCATTCATCATTCATCACCCGCTAACAAAACTGCCCATCCACTCAGGCTTCTTCTACGGCAGGGCGCAAGATAAGATACCCCACCAGGGCACATTACAGGCTTACAGTAGATCCCCAATCCTAGCACCTGCCTGGCGCTGGCGATTCAGAACCTCCCGTCCCGTACCTACCTGAACCAAGGCCAACATAACATGCCCATACCCATTCAATTTCTTCCTGACCACGACAAGACGATGGCTTCATGTTCTTCTTTGGGCTGAACAGACCCGGGCCTTTCTTTTCGCTTCCAATTACACGTCGCTGATCGCGTGCGACTTCGACGACCTCGATCATCACTGAGATCCTACCTCTAGGCCCCTCCAGTTTGCGACTGCAATGACGACACAGAATACGACCAATACCTCACCTCTCTCTCGATTTTAGGGCGCTCGTCGTGAGCCGTATCGATTTCTGCCGGTCCTCATAGTCTCATAGTTTGGTCTTTGGCATGATCATACTGCTCAATGCCGCCTCCAGCTCTTCAACACCTCGGTCTTATCGACCTCGTCGCTTCTGACCCTCGACCAACATTCGTCGTTGCATTGCCCGAACAGACATCCTCCAAGATATCCCATTATTCGGCCGACATCCTGTATCGAAACCCTGCCTTACAGAACTCTTATACCCTCGACCACTCCATTGCCTCTATCCCCCAAGATGTTTCCCACTCGCCGTTCTGGAATTGGGTCACCAGCCCACCATCTGCGCCAACGTCTCACACAGATGCCGCAGGTCCTGCACCAACAAATACGCAACACTCGCTTCCATATCTTGGTGTTTACTGGACACGAAGCATAGTTCTGGGTCAATGGGTGGTGATGAGTGGAAATGAAACGCCTCCTTCGTCAGAGCCCCCGCGCAAAGTTCGAATAGAGGGAAAGGAGGGTGAGACAACTAGAAGATATCCCCAAAAATCGCCACTGGACAATGCGCGTTTACCGTCCCGAAAAAAGTCGGAGAGCAAAACTCCACTGCATTATCGCGATGAATCAAACACAGGGCTCATGATTCCTGTCTCCGACTCCGAGGCAGAGCCATTTCTTGACGTGGTTCAAAATGTGGATTGGGAGTCGACATCTCTGGGACCCATGTCAGATTGGCCCGCTCAACTGCAGCATACATTTAACCAACTCGTCTCAGATTCGCGACCAGTGGGGCTCTATTGGGGTCCCGAGTATGTCACGATCTACAATGAAGCCTTTTCAAAATACTGCGGCGCTCGGCATCCTGGACTTTTAGGACGACCAGCGCCTGAAGCTTGGCCTCATCTCAAGACTAGACTCGATGAAATGACGGCTTCGCCATCGAAGAACTATTCGAATGCTGAGGATGAGTCCAAATTTTTCATCCCCTTGGCAGACGGCTCACATGAAGAGACATATGTTAAATCCTCTATGGTCCCCATTGTCTATGACAAGAAATGCCTCGGAATTCAACGCTCGCTCCTCGAAATGACCTCAAGACGACTTTGGGAGCGAAGGATGAAAATGCTCATTGATCTCGGTGAGGCCCTTGTCTCTACGAAGGATGCCAAGTCGTACTGGTCCAGGACGATCGAGGAACTGGAACGCTGGAGCCCTACCTACGATGTCCCATTGGCTTTTTTGTACTCCGTAGCAGACGACGAATCTGGCACTACCCTTTCAAAATATGATTGCCCAAAGATTTGTCATGAGGGCTCGCTGGGCGTGCCAGAGGGACATGCGATAGCTCCTCAGGTCCTCAACCTCAGGGAAACAGATGAGGGGATGGCTTCTGTCATGAGGAAGTCATTGGATCACCGCCAACCAATCCTCTTGCAGACAAAGGACGACACATTGCCAAAAAGTCTGTTGCACGGTTTAGCATGGCGCGGCTTCGGTGATCCTTGCCAGGCTGCCATCGTGCTGCCTATTCGTCCAACTAAAGAAGAAAACGCTATGGGAATTCTGTTCTTAGGCTTGAATCCTCGACGCCCATACGATAACGATTATCGGCAGTTCATATCCTTGTTGAACCAGAAGCTTACGAGCTCTCTTGCTTCCACAGTTCTCTTGGAAGAGGAGGCCCGGCGCCGGCGCAACATTACCGAACAGGCTGCCTACGATAATGCTATGCTTACGCAGCGACTAGAGTACCAAACCGAACAGACAGAGAGATCTATGCAAACGTTTACCGCGGTTGCAGACTTTATCCCCGTGGGTATGTGCTTTGTGGACGTCGAAGGGAATATCACCTTTGCCAACGATGCCTGGCATCGTATCACCGGATGCCCAAGAGGGCCAATTGTGCAAAGCGCACTGCTCGAGTCAGTGCTCGAGGAAGATAAACAAAAAGTTATACAAGCATACAAAGATGTCCAGAAAGTCGACACTGTTACTTTCGAATACCGCATCGCCCGAAACGATAACACAGCGGACTCTAAGAGCTTCAAGCCTTCTACAAGTCCTTTATATTCAAACGGCGAGAGAGCCTTGCGTCATATCCTGGCTTCTACAAAGGCCGAGAGAGCTCTAGATGGCAGTGTCATTCGAATTCTTACTTGCCTGACTGACGTAACGGTACAAAAAGACACGGCCGAGGAGGCGGTCCGGAGGGCACAAGAAGCAGAGAATCTCAAGCGCCTCGCCGAGTTTGCCACGGTTGGAATGTACGATGTCAGCATGGATGGAAGACTGCTTAGCGCCAACAATCTATTCTGGGAACTGACAGACTTAGAAAAGGTTAATCTCACCAAGACCGATGTGAGACCTTGGCCAGAATGTGTAGTGAAGGAAGATTTGCATATCTTACAGGAAAGCCTCGATAAGCTAGTCGTATCAGGGCGAACTGAAACGGCCGAGTTTCGACTCCGCAACGGCATGGTGACAGAGGACAGCAACGGGAATTCAGCTGTGGCCCCGCGATGGGTGCTTGCTACATTCATGCCAGTCAGAAGCTCTGACGGCGTGATCCAATCCTTAACCGGCTGTCTGAGCGACGTTTCGATACAGAAATGGCAATTGGAGCAAGAGAAGCTTCGCAAGGAAGAGGCAATCGAGTCGAAGCGTCAGCAGGAAAACTTTATCGACATGACCTCACACGAGATGCGGAATCCATTAAGCGCTATCCTTCACTGTATCGACGCAATTATTGCCTCTCTTGCAAGAGTGCAAGACATCAGTGATAACTCTGCGCCTCTTACGCCAACCCGAAGCGGATCACAAGGCGATGAGAGAAGTGTTGGCGAAAGATCCGTTGAGGAGAAGAAGCTCTTGGAGGACAGCATCGAAAATGCCGAGACCATTGTGACGTGTGCTCAACACCAGAAACGCATTGTTGATGACATTCTCACAATGTCTAAACTTGACTCCAAGTTATTGGCCGTAACGCCCTGCACGGTAGATCCGATCCAGATTGTGAACGGCGCTCTCAAGATGTTTGAAGTGGAGGCTCGGCGTGTAGATATTGAGCTGACCTCTTATGTCGACAAGTCGTACAAGGATCTCGCATATGACTATCTGGACTTGGATCCAAGCAGAGTTCAGCAAGTCCTGATCAACCTCCTCACGAACGCGCTGAAGTTCACCAAGACTGGCACCACCCGGCATGTCACTGTCGGGGTGAAAGGGTCTCTGGAACCACCAGGAGAGGACATGACAGTGGTTCAGTTTATTCCTCGATTCTGCGATGTTTCAGATGAATACGACCAACCCGCGCTTAAGGGACGTACTCGCCCTGTGTATCTCTTGTTCGAGGTAAAGGATACGGGCCAGGGTTTGACGGTGGAAGAGATGGGCAGCCTCTTCAATAAGTTCGTTCAAGCGAGCGCTAAGACACACACCAAGTATGGAGGATCAGGACTTGGGTTGTTCATTTCCAGACGCTTGACAGAACTCCAGAACGGTGCGATTGGTGTCTCCAGTCAACCCGGCGTGGGATCAACGTTCGCGTTCTACATCGAGGCTTTTGTACCAAGTGAAGCCTCCCGGAACGAAGCGCTCGCTGCAGCCAGGTTGATTACTGGGGCTGACGGTACGGAAGCTGATGGCAAACGACCCTGTCGAGACATTCGCTTGCAGAAGCATCAGAATCCAGGAGGAAATGTTCGACTGGATGGGATTCTTGTTGTCGAGGACAACCTGATCAACCAGCAAATCACGAGACGCGGGCTGACAGACCGAGGCTACATGGTAGATGTTGCTAATCATGGGATTGAAGCGCTCGACAAGCTGAAACGCAGGCAAGGTGGCGCCCCGGGACTTGGCCTTAAGGCAGGCAGTAGTCGTTCGGGGAGGAGTAACATGAACCCGCTACCTATAGCTATCAATCTCGTTCTTATGGATATCGAGATGCCGATTCAAGATGGGTTGACGTGCACACGAATCATTCGCGAACTAGAAGCGGAGGGAGAAATCTTTTGTGCGTCTGGAGGTCGCATTCCCATCATTGCTGTTACGGCCAACGCACGACCGGAACAGGTTATGGAAGCCAAGCAGGCTGGGTGTGACGATGTTATGGTAAAGCCATACAGGATACCGGAGCTCATTGAGAAGATGCAAGTGGTGGTACGACGGATGGGAGGACTCAGCCCGAACTCACCAGTGAGGTGATTGGCATCATTTAGAGGGCTGGAAAACAGCTACAGCCCGGGTGGAATTACATTTCGATTCACAAATGCTGGCGTTGGCCCAGGTCAGGGGCCACATGCGGAATAGAGGCGGGAGCATCATGTGGTTGATCTCAGATGTCTGGAACAGGCTGAGACTGGTGAAATTACCAACCGAAACATGGCGGGTAACTAAAAAGAGGGCATAAGAAGGAGTTCAGGTACATAATTGCATAGGCACAACGGAGTTTTGGTCTTGCTTGAGGATATATCGCATATCATGGTATGGGATAGCGTTGAATGGGCAATGACCACCTTTTAGGGAACGGAAATCCGATGAATGAAAATTCAGAGCAAAGCGATAGTACTTTTAAGTCTTAGATTCAAAATAAAACAAAATGTATCAGCCATGATAAGAGTAGTTTTTGCCGTTGTTGTGAGATTATGATGATGTAAATTGCTATCTGCCGCATCTGTTGATGACGATGATGTTCCCCCACCCCGGGCCGGATGGGGCCGCTGGCTGGTACCTTATCTGACCTTCTATGGGGAGGTGATGATGCATTCGTGATTGAAGGACAATTCAATTGAGCAGGAGGCCTTGAACTTGAGATACATCCATGTAAATGCAATAATGAAGCAGAAGTGATCCATTGCGTGAATAGGGAGAAGAGAGTAGAACTTGCCATCCAATCTCAAGAGTGTTTGTTCCTGAGTGCATCGTGACATCATTGGTCCTTTTCCCATTCAAGCTCCCACCCCTCCTCTCCTCTCCTCCCGTACCTCCCCGCAATCGAGGCCTCAATCAACCATTTAAATTCCGTCACCTTCTATAATCACATTATCGACAATTTTCTTTCTCACTTGCTACAGAATAAGCCCTGTAAGTCGTAGATCTCTTCTTACCGGTTAAACCTCGACCGTTATCAACCCCAGGACTCAGCTGAACAGAGATCTCATCCATTAGGCGCACCTACAGCAATTGTCATTCTAATTTCACCCATCATGACGACTATGCCCGCATCTCACGGCCACAACGAGGCCTGCTGCAACATACCTCCTGTTGTCTCTAAGGGCTATGAGGCAAAGGGAACTTATAAGGAGATCGGAGGCTACAAGACTTGTAAGACGACTCTGAGCACATGAAGAGACATCAATTAATTTGGGCAGATGTTACTGGTCCCGTCGACGCTAAGAAGGCAATTGTCGTGATCTATGACATCTTTGGATACTTCGATCAGACTCTTCAGGGAGCTGACATCCTCGCCTTCAGTGATGCTCACCAGAAGTACAAGGTCTTTATCCCTGACTGGTTCAAGGGCAGCCCGTGCCCCATTGAGATGTAAGAGCTCACGTCCTAATCTATTTGTAGAGCCTCAGTAACCGCTAATTCGATGTCAGCTACCCTCCCGATAACGAAGACAAGCAGAAGCAGCTTGGAGACTTCTTCGGCACCTACCCTCCCCCCAAGGTCGCTGGCCAAGTTCCTGACTATGTAAAGGCTGTCAAGGACCAGGACTCTTCCATCGAGAAGTTCGGAATTCTCGGAGTAAGTGCTATTCGGTTACATCCATGTTTCAGCACTGACGAGTCTGAATAGTATTGCTGGGGTGGCAAGGTCGTTGCTCTCAGCGTCAAGGCAGACTCTAACCCCTTCTCCATCGCCGCCCAGATCCACCCCGCGATGGTAGACGCTTCTGATGCCGAGGGCCTTTCGGTCCCTACCATACTTCTTGCTTCCAAGGAGGAGCCCGATGATGAGGTCAAGAAGTTTGAGGACAACCTCAAAGTACCCAAGCACGTAGAGACCTTCAAGGACCAGATCCACGGCTGGATGGCCGCTCGTGCCGATCTCAGTGATAACCGTGTCAAGGAGGAGTACGAGAGGGGTTACAAAACAGTCCTGGAGTTCTTCGGTAAGAACTTCTAAAGATGGAAATGTGATGTTTATCTATTGAGAGACGAGATGTAACTAGCCTATGAGAAATGACCAAATAAAATAAGAAACACCGTTATCAGACAATTGCGCTTGCATTTCTCATTATTCATAAAACGTTCTATAATCATGATTTGGATGCATTTTCCCCAAATGCCAATACTTCCTCCACATCAAGACTTTGAAACTCTCCGAGCTCGACCCTCTCCCCATTATCACCGTTTCTTATAGCTGTGGAGATCATGTACTCCTCGAGTAGCGGCATCAGTCTCACATCCACGCCTTCAACCTTCTTGCCTCTCAGCCGAACCTCTTGGGCTTCCTTCATGTCTTCTGGCGGGGCAAAGTTGTGCATCTCGAGGTCTTTCAGCCAGCTTGCCAGAAGAGCGTCCCCTGTCATCTTAACATAGGCTTCACGGAGACACCATAGTGCATAAAAGTAGCGCAATGCACGATCTCGGTCTTGAACGGTAGGAACAGGGTTCATGCTCTTAAGCGCTGAGACTTCTCCAGCTCCAAAGACATCGGCATGAATGTCGACGAAACTCGCCCACCCATCTTCTTCCAGGCTACTCAGATCTCGATCTCGCCGTTCTGATGGACAGACAACATCAACTCCCACGGCAAGGCCCTTCGGGGGATCATGAACGGCCAGAAGAACAGCGAGACCGGCCTGATGCGAGACGTTAAAGATCAGCGGCTCATCACCGCTTGGCAAAACAAACACGGGCTTAGTTCGAGCGTCTCGCGTGGTCTTGGCCTGGAACCAGGGGACGTGACAGAAGCGAGAGATTGCGTAGCGCTTAAGAAGAGCCGAAGCGAGAGCGAGCTTGGCATCGCGGACGTGGTAGTATCTCAGGACAGAAGATTGTTCCTCCTCGGTGAGAAGTGAGAGTGCACGCGGAGCCTAAGGCATGACATGAGTATCAGGTCAAAGTGAATGACTAGAGCACTTACAGCGGATGTGAGGTCTTTGGTCTTGAGAGCGGAGGGCCAAAGTGGACGAGTGTCGATCACCCATTGGATGACCGTAGGTGAGGCTTGGGTCCTACTCATCGTTGCTACAGCTATTGCCTTGGAATACCGGAGAGCTAGCGTTTCAGGCTTCCAGTGACAGAACCATTTGAAGTAGGTGATGGGAGTTGAGACGAGACTGTGACAAGACAGGTGAGACTCGGAAGCCGAAAAGACGAAACCGGGCCTGTCGGAGGTGGGGTCTTGATTACGGGCCGGCCGTATTACTCTAATCTCTCTTTTAGGTATTCTTAATAACTACTATTATAATTACAGAGATAGGAAATTAGTAAAGTAATTAGCTAAAGACAGGATATATATAGTAAACTGTCTTTAGCCTATTTCTAGTAATTATAAAAGTAATATTTTTACTTTTAAGTTTTATATATTTAAAAAGCTATTTTTAGTTTCCCTATAATATTACTAGCTAGCTATCTATTTCTTATTTTAAGGTAGATATATACCCTGCTAGAGAAGTGTATTTTAAAAATATAAGAAAATAAAATACTATAATCAGGCTTATAGCTATATACACTATCTGGACGCTATATATAGGTTAACTTTATAAAAAGGACTGGTTTTAGCTCCTGGCATAGAAGCTGTCCTTAGCTATGCTGTTGTGTGTCTTGAAACAAAGCGCAGGGGCTCTGGTGTCAGCCCCCCTGCTCCAGCAGGTATGCACTTAGCACATATATGCTAGTGCATCTAAACTGGCGCAAACATGCCTGGGCGTCCTAACTACCAGCACGGATGCGGTGGCCCATAGGGCGCCCTGGCGCATACAGTACAGCCCACGACCAGGGTATGTCGTAGGTTGGCTTATGTATTCTAGTGCGTTTACTGTATCGCGTAGATAAGCTTTCCCATTTCCCTTTATCAGCATGCTAAGATTTATAGCTTAATCCAGATCCTTCTTCTTGTTAGTTTAAAATGTAATAGTTTTAATAGAATGCTTTTTTAGGGACTTAATTCTAGCCTATTACTAGAATAGCGAAATAGAGATAAAACAGACAGGGACTAAAAAGCTTAACTGCTAACTTAATTTTAATAAAAGTAAATCTTTTTTTTTAAAAAGTAATTATTTTAATAAATTATCTAGTTTTTTATACTATACTTAAATAGTATATAAAGGTATAGGTATTTACTTTAATACTTATTATATAATAATAACTTAAAAAGTAAGCTTTAAATAAAAAGGCTATTTTAAAACTATTACTTAAGTCTTTTAATATTTACTATTAACTAGAGCTTTATTTTAGTAGCTAGAAACTTTATATAAGGCTCCTGTAATATAAATACTATATAATTAGTATATTATATTTTAAGTTACTTTAACTAGATTAGCTTAAGGACTACTATATTAAATTTAAGCATTGTTAAATGACTGTTAATACTACTGTTTATTGCCTTAGCATTAGTTATCATTTTACAGGGCAAATATGCTTAGTTAGGTAAATTCTATTTAATTGATTATAGCTTCATTTTACCTGCTAAAGGACTCTTTAACTTTTAGGTATAAACTCTTTCTTATATATAGAATTTTTTTTATTCTATATAATTAACTTTATAGAATTTTCTAGGCAATTATATTATATATAAACTCTAAATGCTGCTTATAATAGAAGCTTACTTATAGGTTATTGTAGATGTATTTTGTAAGTATAGTAATGCTTTAGATCTAGAAGCTATACTTATTCCTTAACTTATAAGAGTATAAGTCCTTTATACCTAAAGTGCTTAGCTACTATACCTTCCTATTAAGCTACCTTATATAGCAGGAGCTCCTAGTTAAGCAGTAAAAGAGCTTACACTTAAAGATAACTAGCTAAAGTAACTAGTTATCTATCTACTAATTATAGCTAATAGCTAATACCTGCCTAGCTTCCTTTTATATCTTGAATTTAGCTTTAAAGGTTAAATTAATTTAAAGGAAAGTAATATTATTACTATTAATTAGTTAGTTATTA
The DNA here is from genome assembly GCA_013183765.1 of Fusarium xylarioides. Lineage (NCBI taxonomy): Eukaryota > Fungi > Ascomycota > Sordariomycetes > Hypocreales > Nectriaceae > Fusarium > Fusarium xylarioides. The sequence continues at coordinate 331,554 of SRZU01000012.1, read as the reverse complement.
TAATAGCTAGTAGGGATAAGCTGTAGGCATTATTAATTAACCTTTACTAGTTGTATGTTAAGTGAGTTTAATATCTTAACTATAATTGAGGTTAGTATTGTTAATCTTATAAAGTAGTTAGGATAAAGAACTTACATTTAATAGAAGTTTAGTTAGTTTCTTGATAATTTGTTAAGATAAGTATCTTTAAGGATAGATTAGGAAAGGTTAAAGTTATAGGGGAGTTATAGACCCTATTAGTTAAGCTTTTTATAGCTCTTTAGCTAGTTAAGTAATATATTTATTATAATTAGAGTTACTTAAGATACTGCAGCCTAAAGGTAACCTTATTAATTAAGTTTATTAAGATTTTAATCTAGCTAGAGACTTTATAGTTAATACTTTTATAGCTGTTATTAGAATACCTAGGTTCTATTTATTAGTTATTACTGGGTTAAGGCTATTGAAAAGTCAAAATGTCTCTGCAGCAATACGCAAGGTATAGCCAATAAGGTCTCATACAATGAGATAACACAATATAATGCTTATTTTCAGCATATCACAATACAAGGCGTCATACACTACGCCAAAAAACACAATAACCTTAAAATCAAGTCTCGAGGTCATACAGCTGCTGCCTTGAACCTTACGATCCAACTGCGGGTTAGTAATAGATTGGATCAGGTCGCAAGGCAACGCAGTGCAGTATGAGGAACACAAATTGAGGGTAAACACAGCTAATCAACACTTGGGATATTTATCTATTACATATCCACATTACCTTTCATCCTCGCCTTTTAATTACACACTTTATCCGCCTTTCCATCCAGTATCACATTCATCCTAGGCCTCATCCCGGGCCTCATCCTAAGCCTATTTTAACCTTATCATCAGTAGAATGACACGCTGTTATCATATTATCACATTAGCTTTAAAGCATCTCTACCCCTTAGACTTGCCCTCTATCCATCTACCATATAGTTAACTCACACCCTCGACCCTCGAGGCCATATCGACAAGAAATCCACCCTTTCTTATCGCTTCATTGAGTACACAGATCGTCCTCGCGAGCTTAAAGGGCGGCCCAAGAGCCGCAACGAACTTCTCTCTCGTCTAGATGACGCTGGCGAAGTCGTGGATTGAGAGGTTCCTCTTTACTTGAAGATCCATGTTGGTGAGAACCTGGACGAGAGTTCGCTCAGTATGAATGAGTCAGAGGCCAATCCCTTGATCAATCAAGGCTTCCTGGAGCTGGTGATAGGTAATATCGCTATATATGGCCTTGATATACTCCTGAATAGCCTCTTTGGCGTCGTCGACATATCGGTCTAATCAGTCGTCGCCATGCGAATGTTCCATCTCAACTCTCAAACCCGACAGGCACTTGTGGCAACTTCCAGCAAACAGCTACCCAAACAACGTTCGGCGCCGAACATAAATTTTCAATCCGGATCAGGAGGTCAACGAGATAAAGGCGATACTTGGCAGCGTTCTTCCTACCGATGGGGTTTCGAATTGTCTATCGTTTTCTGCCCTCTCGTTTGGCCTCTCGCAAGTGACGCTTCAGACGTATCATTGATTCCGGATCATCGGCTTCAGTGGGTTTCTCCGAGGCAGATGCGCCAGGTAGTAAAGGGTTGATATCTATCTCATTGAACTCGGCTTCATAGAAGGAGTCATTGTCATCAGAGAGTAGATCATTATCTGATTCTTCGCCATAATAGGGCGGCGTCTGTGAAGTTAACTGATCAGAAGTGCTCAGCTTTGTAGCTAGTGTCCCAGAAATCCCACGAAACGTCGCCCTATTTTCTTATGGCGAGGAAGTCAGGTTGAGTCGGAGAGCGCGATGCCTTGCTTAAGGTCGCCAACAGAATACCGGTATCGGATGCCCACTATTGATCCCATCACTGATCCCCAATAGGAGATGGCAAGGAAGTCAGCGACGGCGAGGAAAGAAAACCCAAGACCTTGATCCTAATAATAAAAAGGTTTAGGTAATATAGCCCAAGCTTAAGATAACTTTTGCGGAGTTTATTTTGACACCCTATATCAAGGTCTGATGTTTTCCTTCTCTCCGAGGGTCTGGTCCGTTTGGCGCCGGGGAGACGGAAAGGTCTGATGTAGTATTGGTAGGCGGGTTAGAGAGCGCAACGTCTTGCTTGTATCGCTAATAGTGCTGCTTGATGTTGATACTGAACATATCACTGATCCCTATGTAGAGATGGCGAGGAAGTCAGGTCCGTTTGGCGCCGGGGAGACGGAAAAGTCAGAGAGTGCGACGTCTTGCTTGAGATCGCCCACAGTGTTGCTTGGTGTCGATGCGGCTGAGGCACCGCTAAAAAGGGTCGATATGGTTGCGGTGTGTTAAAGAAAATCCTCCCTTTTGGTACCGAGGATAGCTTCAGGAAGAAGAGACACAACAAGAAGACAGTGGGTTCAAGCTAGGCGGATGCATTTGCCTTGCCTAGGATGACAGCCTATCGACATCAGGGTCGTATTGAGGTCGGGGTTGGCCATGCGGTGTTGGTGACTTTGATTTATTCAGGCTTGCCCTCGGTGTTGAAACGGCCCTTTCGCAGCGTGAATATGTCCTTGGTCTCATAAACGTAAGCGTCAGGGAGAAGCCCCATGCGGGTGTTGCCCTGGATATCTTACTCTACCCTTAAGGCTTCGCAGGATCAAAACCAAGCGGCTCGGCCTATGTGAACAGGGGAGCACTACTCCGTAGGCTAAGCACATGATGAAAGGCTCATCTTAAAGCTCCCGCAGTTCCTGTCCTGCGACAGGGTCCTCAATGTAAGTATAAAGACTCTGCCTTTCCTCGGTCAGAAAACCCAACCAACAAAACCAGATCTATCTGCAAATCGAATGAAAGATGGCCGCTCCGATCCGTACTATTGAATCGACGGAAGGATGTTGTGTGCCGTAATGGAATTTGAATCGGCCGAAGGGTTCGTTGGTTCAGTACTGCTGGTTGGCAGCGTCAATGACAGCATTGCCTGGAAATATGCGGGCTATGCAGCATAATGACGATGATTTGCAGCACGGTTGCGCACTTGGGTAGCCGTCTCTCGGACTTTACTAATGTTGAGCCGAGATGATAACTTGTTTAACGACAGGTGTTGGTTGGATGATTGCTGTTTTCGTTGCCGTCAGCCTTGCGGCTGTTGACTGGACACTTCCTACTTTATTGTCATTAGCCATAACCTCAAGACTGTGGGTGTCGGATGCAGAGGCTACCTGGTACTGAAGGAAATACGCGTGGACTGGCAAATGCGTCGAAGTAACCCGGAAAAAATGAACCTGCTGGTGACCGTGGCTCCACGGAGGCATCGATTCTGCAGTTGCTGCTTCTGATATGACCTTGCCCACAGACTCTAGTCCTTTGATGTATAGCGCATGTACCACTGTACTGAAAAAGCTTGAATACCTTAGTGTATTGAGAGTGATGGATGAAATGAGGCTGAATCCGGTGATGTAATGTCAATATAATAGGTTTCTGACTACGCCTAGGTTGCTAGGGCCATGGGTCCTTTGGCAGCTATATCTGGGAAATGATTTATTCGAAGCATGCTTTGATTTAGATGCCGAAAGCAGCTAAATGGTTTGTGTAGCAGGGTATCCAGTAGAGGCTACTTCAAATCCGCGATAGAAGAACAGTCATCGGTTCTCAGGTACAAAATGCGCATGCAGTAGCATTCTTTCTCGGATCGTTAATTAAACCAGTCAGAATGGTTTAGGCATAATCTATAAGGATGGTGGGAAATATTCTGCTAGTGTTGGTTGACACTCAACAAGGACCGGAATTCTGCTGGTGTCAAGGTGACTCTGGGTGTTGGTTCAGCCTTAGCAAGTGTAGGAATAGATTGTGGCAGAGATGATACTCGTATTGACCATCGTATTGAGGATTACCGCTAACGTGCCGATTATTTGGATTCGGGGCGGCCAAGTCATGTAGGGAACTGCCTTTAGCGGGCCCTGCACTCGTGAACTAGGCAACTGGCAGGTGTAGCTGTTGAGCGAGCTTGAATAGATATTGGAAAGAGAAAGGCGATAGCGAGGAAGCAGCTTTGGTCTTGCTTGGAGGTGTTGTTTTCAAATGTGTAGCAAGTACCTAGTCGGTATGAACTTAACGTCTGTAAGTTCGAAAGTAGGGGGGGGCATATGTTGGCAGATATGTTGACAGTGTTCGTGCTTCTTCTTCTGTGCCATTATATCACGCTTTAGTGTTTATAGTGAATATAGGCTGTCATCTGGGAGGCATTTCGATCGCATCGCTGATTAGATACCACCCATTGCTTGTCATATGAAACGTGAGTCCACAAATTCTTTGATGGTAAGTGCCTTTGGGGATAGCGGATGGTCAGTCGTCGCCGATCCTCCATAAAAGGACGTGACGTTCAGTCATAGTTATTGGGATAAGGTGTAGATGCCAAGTATCATGATGGACAATGTTGGCTTGTGAAGAGTGTTGGTTGACTTCGTGCTTCGACTTCCGTGACATCTTTTGTGAAAGACAGTGCTACCGACAATGGTAGTGATTGCCACACTACGAAGCCGGCAACTTCTAATCTTGTTGGGAATATTAGACGAAGTGGAAAGTCGTTGATTGGGTCAAATGTAGAAGATTGTATGAGCCTTATTTGGCAGCGGGCGCTTGATTCGATCGCTGTGTTCTGAGACGGCTGAGTCGATGACTCCACATGTCAACTGCATTGTGATTTGCTTCGGTGAGTGAACCAGTGCGGGCGTCCTGAATTGTCGAGGCGCGTGCCGAACGTGCCTGTATTGAGCAGTGCATCCATCTTGAAGATATTTCCGGGGTGCGGTTTTCGGAAGGCGAGATTGAAGTATTCTGATCTGGTCAGGCCCAGAGAGTCTTGTTTTTAAAGATAATAAGTAAAGAGTATTGCCGAACGCGTGGTCGAGTATAGCTTAGGCATCTTCGACCTTGACTTGTCAGTAGGGGCCGATAAGTGATGGAGCTATTAAAGGTGGTAACTTTCAATATATTTGAGATAAACAGAGCCCAGGGAAAGTGACAAAGAGGGCCGAATAGTTGAAGGAGAAAGCTAGACTGGACGAGCAGCGAAATAATCCTGATAGCTACCTTTTGAGGTCAGTAGCGGGTACTAAAGATATAATTCGGCGATCTTACGCTTATTAATCGCAGACAAGTCGACTTATGACGCCTACAACACCTATGACCCCCTTCCATAAGCCCTCAAAAGGGTGGCGCGACAGGAGGAACGAGCTGTCAGGTGTGAACAAAACGTTGGTGGGGGGCTTTTTGCGAAGGCTCGTTTGGATCGAGAAAGAGTTATCACGAGATGTGGTAAGTGGTTGGGACTGAGTTGGCTGTGTAGATTGAGAGCATATTTGACAGTCTGCTGAAGTCGGAGCTTGGGTGTGTAGATCGAAAGTCCATTGCTGACGTGGAGAAGTGGTTGCCGTCCCAAATTTACCGATATGGGTAAACAGAGCGTAGTCAAAATTGTCGATACATGTTTGAGGTGGTTCAGAATAATAATGCAGGAATATCAAGGGTTCTGATGGAATAAGTAATTGGCCTAGTAGGCTTGGCGGAAACCATATTGATCCTGCTGAACTTTGATATAAAAATGATGTTGATGCCGTCTGGTGTGAAGATATGGCGAAGCGGATGATGGCGTGCTGAGTCATTCTGGTATTGCCGTTTCCTTTGAAACCCTCTCGGAGGGGGGTATGGAAAGGTAGAGGCGTCTCAGCGTAGTATCCATTGGCCTTGATAGTAGCTGTGCGTGTCGTACAAAAACATCAGTATAACTATCATCTGCTGCTCAGGCAACGCAGCCATGCTGTATTTGAGACACCGATGCCTGTGCCGAGCAGTTTCTCTTACTCGTGTCGTCCCCTTTGGCATTATAAGGGGACACCCTGCCACTGATGTTAGAACTTCATAGGAATAAAATAAAACTGCGATAAACTTACATTATACTGATAGATCTTGTTGACTGAATTCGATTATCGAGTATTGGTTGGCCTTAATATGCCCAGGCTTGCCCTTAGTAGTAGAACGGCCCTTATGCAGCATAAATAAGTCTGTCTTGGTCTCAGATACGCAAGCATGCGTGGAAGCTCTATGTAGGTGTTGCCATAGTTATCCAGCTCCAAGTCTTCACAGGATCAAAACCTGGCCTGGGAAAGCTAGTGGAAGGACCACGGTAGTAGATGTAGTGGCGGGGCGTGCAGGAGACTGAGAAGGGCCTACCTATTAGACCTTGCTGTATCGTGCTTTTGGAATCGGATATATGTACCGCCTGTATAATCCACAGGATTGCGGTATGATCACAGTACTTTGTATTGAATCGGACTGCTTGTTCCCGGTATGGCTGAATGCTTGAGATGACGTGTCCAACATCCTCTTTTCTTGATGATTGGCGCTCTTGTATCATCTAACGCTTTGCATGATCTAGACAACATTGGAGTAACTGTGTCGGAATGTAGGTATGCCTCGGTCAGTGGAGGCGATGTAGGCCGGGGGTAAGATATTTCTCACTGCCTCAGCATGGAGGACAACGGGATCTTCTTGAATGACAGAAGTCCGCTCAAGTGGTCAGATCTCGTCTCTGAGAGTGGTCCGGTCTTTCGCTAGCCAAGAGACTTATGCGATGATAATGGGGTTCAACATTGAAATGTCGTTTGCTCTTGGATGCCTCTGGTTTGGGGGGATTAAGGCTGTCTTTGATGTGAATCTGTACGTTGTCAGGGAAGCTTGGCTGTTCTCAGTGATGGTTGTAGTCCACTGATGGCATGCGACGTGGAACCTCGAGGTATTCACGGCTGCGGCGACCAAAAGTGTGTGTATGAGGTGTCCTGTAAGACAAACATGGCCCCTGAAAATGCTGAGTTGTTGGCGAGGGAGAATGGTGATAAGGTTGGTGTTGTGACCGACTTGTAATGGTTGTTTACTAGGAATAGTAAGGCTATATACCATGTTGATGGCTGTGCGAAGTGTCCGGGAAACCTCAGTGTGGTCCCTTGTCATGAAGGTAGTGGAGGACTTGAGGATTACCATACCGGGCATGAGTGGTCTTGGCCAGAGCATGGAATATGTGATTGAGGTTGTTTGTATGTGCAGGCAGCCTGCCGGTTCACGTTAAAGCCTTGAGGCTGGTGTTGAGGTTAGGAAAATAATAAGAAATATAGTGTTGAGACTTCTTGACTTGTCGAATAGATTCTACCTCAGGAGCAACCTCTCTCTTGCTTAACCTCTTGCAGAGTAGAGGCGTGTATAGCTTTGCTGGTGCCCTGACTGCATTCTAACGTTTTCCTTGATGAACCCATTCAACATCGGATTGTTAGATGCTTGCATGCCTGCCGCGCGATTCTTCATTTTCGGCCCGCATAGGTTATGTAGGCTCTGTTGTTTTCAGGGTATCCTCTGTAAGTTGGGGCCCTTATCCGATAGGGTTTCCGTCAAGATTGAAGGCTATTAGGCAGCTATGTTAAGTAAACTCTGCATCCTATGCAAGCCTATACTTCATTGGATGCGGGGCGGTTTGATCGGATTCAATGGAGTTGCATATATAGGTAATATGCCTCTTTCTTAAGGGGTTGCCTTATGTAAACTGGGTTAAGATAGTGGGAGGCGCCGTAGTGGGATGCAAGACGTGTTCCATTTGTGTGTAAACATTCGGAAGCAGTTGGTTTATGTAAAGCTGTATTAGCTACGTGTCTATCAGTGGCCAGAATCATACTTACAATAACCATCATATTGTGATGTGCTGATGGCAATAGTTGGATGTGGGAGGTAATCATAGTTATGGAGCTGGTGCCGCTTGAAGTAGCCAGGAACATCCATCAATACCCCATGCGAATACGGCGGCTGATATCTCCTGCATGTCGTAATTTCCAATCCGCTCTGTTGCCAGTGTAATTATCGCTTCATCGCAGACGCAGGTCTCTGCTTTTTGGGATATGGTTTCTGTATACCAGTTGCAGAAGGCGTGCATATATCGACGTATATGTGACAGTGGCGCCTGAGGTCTATTGACAGGTGTTTTGGTTGATGAAGATGAGTTATTGGCTTTATGAATTGATAAATTGTCAATAAGACCATTATCTGCGATTTTGTGCAGCAAATATGGGTATATGATCCATATTTGTATCGTGACTGATTAAAAGATGTACTGTGGTGTCTTGTTTAATAGAGACCTTGGTCGTTGTAAAGTGACGATGTGTAATGTAAATATTCGAAAGTGGTTCAAGATGGCTGTTGTCTTCGTAGTGATGTCTTCGAGGTCTTCTTGGTTAGCCTCTAAGGACATGGCCGTTAGAGATCAGTGTATGATACATTTGATTATGCGAGGTTTCGTGATTGCGTAGCTGCGACTGATGTCAGCAAGTGGGATCAAAGCGTGGGCATGTTAACTGACATGGAAGCTTGTTTTTATCAAACAACCTGAGTTGTCGGGTGTGCATAGAATAAAACGTGCGCTTTTGTGCGCTGTAGCCCGCCGTAACAAGGGTGCTTAAGTCGCAGCTAGACAGGGAAGCTTCGATATCCACCACAGTCAATGCTAGCCTCCGCACTTCCAAAAAATGAGCGTCTTCTCAGCGGCGGCTGGAGACTAGAGGCCAGGGCAACTGGGTGCTGTTGAGAGAGACTCGATGGTATTCGATATTCGTCTTCTGCCAACCTACCCAGACCCTCGTTGCCTGTTGTTGACGACTGTATGATAGCCATCGAACAACGAAATTCGAATGTATGGATTCAACGTTGAGAGCTTCGGCATCGGCTGATATTGATGTGTGATTCGACTGTCGTAGACATAAGAAAGAGACTACAGTGTCTTCTTACTGTTCGTTGATGGTTTGCTGGTCAGAAACATGCGTGTGTTGGCATATCGTAGAATAATACCGGTGAGTCGTAGTTTGGGGGCTTATGCTGAAGCTGTCGAAGTTGATCGATTTGGGCTTGAGGTTGCTGGGCTTGGGGGCAAAGGGCGAGAAAGGGACGGGGAACGGGTTGCCTGCACTTTAGCATTGGAGATGTTGAGTAGCTGGGTTTAATGGAGATGAGCCGGATATAGCTTGAGTTGGCTGGAGATCTGAAACTGCTGAAGATAGAAGCACGTGCTTGACGCTGACGGGTTGGAGATAACTTAGCGTAGGTAGACGAGAGTGTCAAAGCTATTGCAGTTCCTATGCTTGGTAGGCCGGTAAGCTGGTAGGCTGTTAGTGACCTTAAGGCTATTAGTGACCTTGAGGCTGTTGGCTAGTAGGCTGTTAGTGACCTCGAGGCTGTTGGATTTGATGTTGTTGGACCTGAACGCTTGAACGCCTGGCCAAAATACCAAAATACCAAAACGCCAATTCCCTACCCAAAAAAGAAACTCCTGCATGCCCGAGGACCGCGTCCTCCTTATGCCTTCATTACTGCATGCCCGAAGACCGCGTCTTCCTTATATCTGTAACTTGCTCAACTGTAATCGCTATAATCAATAGCTAAAAAGACTCTGCTTACCCGAGGACCGCAGTTTTGTGGCCGAAGACTGAACTCCATACCTGTCGATTCGTTTATGGTGATTTTCTGTGCCGGCGCATGCGTGTGCGTAGGTGTAGAGGCTCTGTAGTAGCATTTTTTGCATCTCTTTTTGCCTTCAGTATTGCCCTTGATATTATACTATATGATCTTTTCCCCCTTTTCCACTTCACTTATTCCGCAATCGAAACATGTTTGCTCCTCTGCAGATAGTAACGGGCCTTTGTAATTGACGGCGAAAGCGTGGCATCTTTTGCATCTCCATTTGACGTCTTTTTCATCGCTAGTATCTTCTTCATCATAGGCTCGGAGCCAAATTATTCGCTCGCCTGCAGTTGCTTCATCAGTCTGGCAATCAACGCAAGTCCGGGAGCCATGTTCTTGGCGATGTTTCCACCTGCGACGCCCTTCCATTACACCATCGTGACTCTTGGCATAGGAGTAGCAAGCTTCGCATATTAGTAGACCTTTCATCTCACCGCTTCCAACAAGGAAACGTCTTTTCTTGCCGTTGGCGAACCTTGGTTGCTTGCAATATGCACACTCATTCGCTACAACCATTCCTCCTTGGACACCTTGTGCCAGAGGCCATGCGCTATTCAGAGACTCTTGCTGAAGATTGGGCAATTCTAGGCCGTTGCGCAACTTATCGATAAGATCGTATTTCGCATCTGAAAAGAAGTCGCCAACAGCTGGGTTTGGAGAAATCGGTCGGTCATGGCGATTCAGTAAACCCAGGTACACCATAATCATACCCTCACAGAATACAGGCAACCATCTCTAAGTATCATTGTCAGCATTGAGGTCCTCTACCACATGAGGATTCGACCACATCCCAATAATACGGAGGTTCGGGGCCACATCCTGTTGTTGACTGAACTTGTAGTGCTTGGAGAGCGTTGAGTAAATACCGTTCGATCCTTTTTCGTGATCCTGTAACCTCTTGTATCCTCCTAGGCGGTTAATCGAGGAACCGATATATGCCTTTGTCTTGGTTTTTTTCGCAAGCCGTATATTTCTCTTGAGTGTCTTGACTGGACCATTTCCAAGTATAGAAGGTATTTGTATAATATTGTCGACTCCGGCTTGCACTGGTACATCGGTATATACAATTCGGTGTAATATACGTTCTGATACCGTGGGCAGATCGAGTAGATCTATAGCAGTAACGTTCCCCCTCCCGAGAACCTTCTTTCCTTTATCTAGGATATGACCCAAGAGATTATCGATCAAGTCTTGAATAACGACACGAGCCAGTTCGCCTCTGAACTGCCTTGTCATTTCTCGGTCCTCAGCCGGTAGTCCAAACCAGGCGTTAAGTGATCCGTTGTAATCCTCACGGGCCCATTCGCATACGCCCCTGATCAATGCCGAAAAGAGACCCTGGAATCGCTGCAGTTCTGGGTTGTTCTTGTTGACGGGGTGTTCTTTGTTGTAGTTGCTGATCTAATCCTCAGCTGACTCAATCGAGAGACGGGCCTTCTTTGACCCCTTAGAGCTCTCGGTCACTGCTTCTTCATTATCCACCTCTTCTTCTTCTTCTTCTGCTTCTTCGCCCTCATCGAGAGGGAGCTCATCGTAATTGATTTCGATGTCCTGCGGATCAGGAACAGAACTATCTCCCTCTTCGTCTTCTTCCTCCTCGTACTCCTCCTCCTCTTCCTCCCCATCTTTGGCAAAGTTAGCAGCTCTATCAATTACCTATTAGATGACAAAATTGACTTACAACTCTTCCGGGCTTTCTTTCCACCTCTCTGCCCCTTGCTCAAAGAAACTCCCCCAGCCCTTCCGAGGGCCTCTGCGCTCGCCAAGCTTTGAACGTTGGCATCGATCTCACCAAGTGCAGGCCTGGATAGCACTGCATTCCTGTTTGCGAGTCTGGCAGATTGTTGAGCTATCTTGGTGAACTTGTTGAAAACGAGCGAAGAGATCTTTTAGGAATTTATGTGTATGTGTCTGTGTATGCAGTTGTTCCTCGAGAGAGAAGAGAAATTCTCGATTCTCACGATCTATAAGACAGGATATGTTCCTGCTGTCGTTGCTCTTTCCCATGAGTAGGTTGGGAAAGAGCAACGACTTCCCATGTGGGCGGGAAAGAGCAATGACTTCCCATGAGTAGATTGTGAAGGAGCAATACTGCCATCACTAAAGAGGGAAACAGCAGATAGGGTTGATCATTCGTTACAGGAATTACATGCCAGTCAGGCTTTAGTTTATTTCAATTTACTACGAGATAGAACGTATATCATGTTTATACAACTTCCGTGAGGTAAAGATCTTATAATAAGCATAAGTACTACTATTGCATTTAAAGTAATTACACAAGCAAACCCGGTACACAAGATGCAGGATCCAACGATTTAGTGGCAAGGTCAGCTTCCGGCTAAAGTAATAGCTTTACCTGGGCCTGGAGCCGCCGCTCCCTCTCCAGCACCGGACATCTGGCACGGACGTGCCCAGGATTGTTGCACTATATTTGGTTACGAATTGGTTTCTTTCCCTAAGTATAAAAAGCAGACTTACACAATGGCAACGAGGACCGTTGCCACGGCCACCACGGCCACCTCCTCGACAGGGATAGGGCATCTATATAGTGTTAGAGTATGAAGATTATCAGAGCATAGAAACAATAGGGATAGCATAGGGAAATCCCATCAAGATAGTGAAAGATTGGAAACAATATGCAAATGACATAACAGCAGGCCAATAAGTAAGTAAGGCGTTGTTGGAGTTGGGCCCAAGATGTACGGGTAGTTGGTTGGAAGGGAGGTTGATGAGCAGTCTTATTGAACACGGAAGTGGCTCGAACTCAATATGACTAGCAGGCTTTTCGAAGCGAGGCCGATAAGCAGTCTCTTTAAAAACGGAAGTAGCTGGAAGTCGATATAAGCAACAGGCTTTGTGTATGCCACTTGGACAAAGAGAGCGCTCCTAGTTGTCGGGGAACGAGATCGATCAGGCGCTCTTACGTAGATAAGTGGCTTCAGTCGGTATGGTGAATGGGCGTTGCGTATGCCACTTGGGCAAAAGAAAATGCCTGAAGTCTGTAGGATGCATACTCTGTTTATCCCACTTGAGAAGAGAAAGAGCAAGCTCTAAGTCACTAATAAGAGACTTTAGCTATATAACTAGGCCGAAGCTACGCCTTACTTAAGGAAAAGCAGTCTCTCTATAAACAAGTATAACAAAACACAATAAAAGAGTAGAAAGAAGCAAATAAGCAAAAGACCAAGTAGAAATAGTACTTACTCTAATAAAGCAGGGAAAGAGTGTATACTATATCAACAAAGTAGGGAAAGTGCGTATACTACATCAACGAAGCAGGGAAAGTGTGTACTATATCGACGAAGCAGAGAAAGTGTGTATAGTAGGTCGACAAAGCAGAGTAAATTTGTATGGCATGAATTTCTCAAGAGGGGTTGTGCTTGGATTACCCCCCCTCAACCCCCTTCGCTGTGGCGGAGGCGGCAGCATCCGCTGCAGCGGATGCTGCCCGGCCTCTGCCGTTGCGTGCTGCCCGCATTGGGCTTCTCTTTGTCCCCCCCCCCCCCCCCCCGGCCTATCCTGGTGGTGCTGCTGCTCAGCAGCCTCCCCCTCCTGCAGAGGGGGAGATCCACGACCAGCCAATGGTCAATTCTGGTAATTGCTACATTAACTACAGCTTGATACATGCTAACATTTAACAAACAGGCCCGTAAGATTGCCCAGGACTTCAAGTCTGATCTCCGCTTCCAGTCTTCTGCCATCAGTGCTCTCCAGGAGTCCATCGAGTCTTACCTCGTCTCACTCTTTGAGGACACCAACCTCTGCGCCATCCAGCTCGCCCGCCGCCTCCGAGGTGAGCGCAACTAAGCGACCTTACACATGGGTATTTGGGAGGATTACGACTTTTTGCTTTGACACGAGGGATATCATGGTTAAGGGATAATCAAAGTGTTTACGAGGAACATGCTTTCTACAATGGGAATTTTTTTAAGTTTATTTCAATACTCTCCTCAAAAGTCTCCAGTTTTGCTGCTCCCTGAGGCCATGCCAGCTGAACATTCGTTCTCTCCTCGTTGGTCATGAGCTGCACCCTCCACTGCATTTGAATCAGAACCGAAAGTGTAGGCCACGCAGTTCATGCCCAGAAATGTCTCAGAAAACGTCACCAAAGCCTCGACTACACATAATTTGTCTTGCTGAGCAATCTTGACACATCTCACAAGGGAAGGGAAAAGCCGTAAAGTTCCAAAATGGTATTGAGCCACCTTCTTTAATACAAATAACTGTAACATAGACATTTAACATGACTGCCTCATAGAGCTGCCATGAACCCTGTCTGCCCAACTGCCTTGTTTTTGTCCTTCCATGGCTTGCCTGCCCTCCCTCTGTAAATATCGACCTAGACGCCAGATAAACACGCATAAAGGGGCATTAGACAATTGCACAAAAGTATTAAGATAGAGAGAGCGGCAAGCTCTTAATTTCTTCCCGCCTCGCCTCCACGGTATAGAATGGTGGCCAGCACATCTCCCCAGAGTGGTGAATTTTGCTTCTTAACTTCTTCGTCGTTGTCGTTTGAGATTAGAACATAGATGAGAAATCTCGCTGGTGTGTCCTCCAGCGAGCTTCGAATAAGGCGATAGTTCGTTAGATCGCTCCTTACATGATAATGGCAGGAATGTCGACGTTAGCCTTGATAGATTTGTGGGGGAGGACGCTGCCGCCGTTGACATAGATCTCATCACCAATTGTGACATCGTCGCCGAGAACTGTCACGTTCTCGAGGCGAGCCCATCGGCCAACGGTGCTGTTCCAGCCGACGATGGTGGACTTGACCCAAGCGTGGTCCTTGACCTTGGAGCCACGGAGCAACACACATCGTTGCAGGCGGACACCGTCACCAATAACGACATCAGGACCGATTGTGACATTGGGTCCGATCCTGCAGTTCTTGCCAATCTTGGCAGAGGGGTGGATCATGACATTTCCACCGTGGACGTAGGGCTCAGTGGGAGGAGTGAGCTCCTTGCTGCCCTTCTTTGTGAGGGAAGAGAGGTACAGGCATGTACCGCTGAGGAAGTCCTTGGGCTGTCCGACGTCCATCCAGAATCCCTCAAGGTCGAAAGAGTGAAGTTGGTTGTCCTTGACCATAGCGGGGAAGGTCTCCTTCTCGATAGAAGTCGGGCGGAGCTCGATACGGTCGAGGATGGAAGTGTTGAAGATGTACATGCCGGCATTGATACGGTTGCCAACGAACTCGACGGGCTTCTCGACGAATCGGTCGATCAAAGAGCGGTGACCGGGCTGGTGGACAACAACACCATACTTGGAGGGTTCCTCAACCTTGGTGACGACAATGGTACCCTCGTTGCCGTGATTCTTGTGGAAAACCAGGAGGTCCTGGAAAGGGTAGTCGCAGATGACATCGGAGTTCAGGACGAAGAAAGGAGAGTCGTCCTTAGCGAGAATGCTCTCAGCAAGCTTCAGAGGTCCGGCGGTGTCGAGGGGCTCAGTCTCGACGGAGAATTCGATGTTGATGTTGTACTTCTCCTCGTACTGCAGAAAAGGTCAGTTATATGGCTTTTAAGGGGAATATCAAGGCTCCAGGTTCTTACCTCAGCCAAGAACTTCTCCATGATCTCAGGTCTGTAGTTGACAGCAAGGACGATATCAGTGACACCCGCTGCGACCAGCGCCTCAATCTGGTGCACAATCATGGGCTTGTTGGCGAACTCGACAAGAGGCTTGGGGAGAGTGAGGGTCTGTAATGCGCCACAACATGTCAGTCACACACAAAACAAATATTGGAGGGGTGCACAGGAGTTTCGCGCGCCTGAGGGGTAACGTACGAGAGGGCGAAGGCGAGTGCCAAAGCCGCCGACAAGAATAAGTCCTGAACATTTTTAGCTGCTGGGCTGGTTGAGAGTGGCCAGATAGAGCGTACCCTTCATGATTGCGGTATTGAGAAGATGTTACGTGGTGGAATGCGTTGGAGCAACGTAAGTCAACAGTGACAGAGAAAGTAAAGAACAGAGAGCGACAGCAGCGAGGTCCTGAAAAGAAGGAAGCAACCTCGACAGGATTAAATTAAGGAAGAATAAAATGTGTAAAAGGGTATCGGGTATCTCGAGAGATTGAGTATCTGGATCAGAGTCAAAGTGAAAGTCAGAGAGAAAGGGGAAGATCAGGAGGAGAGGAGAAGAAGAAGAAGCTCAACTTTGAACTCAGGAGAGAGACCACGAGTAGAGGGAAGTGGGGATGTTCTAAAAAGGCCAACGTGGGTTAAATGCAGCCAGAGAGACGACCTAGGCAGGCTGAGAGTGGGGAACTGGACCCAGATTACAGGGGACGACACGGGCTGCCAGTGCCATAGCCCAGGGTCTAACTCAGGTTAGGAACGTTAGTTCTCAGCGGCTTCGAGATTTGGCCTCCAGCTACGATCAAGATCTCTGTAGAAACGCAACTCAGTCACTTTGTTTCACGATACTCGAGTTATCTAATCTGCCAGTAGCGAAAGGAAGTCTGATGCCTGTATCTCATTCACGTCATTCATCATTGACCTCACAATATGGATGTTTCTGCAGTAACTCCCACAATGGTTATTACTTGTACCAACCGCCTTTGTTCCCGATCCCTTCATCTCCAGGCCAGAACATGGCAAGGAATGCATCTGGACTCACAACTCCTTCACATCCAATAGCCAGTTAGTTTACGCCTCTCAGACTACTGTATTGCCATCTCCCATCCGGGCCACACAGACAAACGATCCGCGACACGAGGTCCTCTAATAGAAAGGGGGCTGCGTGCTCTTCTCACTCCAATCATTGTGGCTCTACACCTTGTCCGTTCCCTGGCGAAATTATATTAAACCCCCTGTTCAGCAGCGGATGGTTATTCTAGAATTGATTAATATCTGACATGGTTTTTATTGAATTTGAGAACAACTGATTATTTGAAACCTGTTACGTTCCTCTGCCAGAGAAGGTCTGAGGATCAATATCAAGTTCATCAGTGATTAGAGCCCCTAATTCCCTACACTGCATCACTTTATGCCAGACTGTAATTCTCAATACCAACAGCTCAAGGCTCAATTGATGGCCCCGACTCCTATTCCACAGTCTTTACCTTCTCGTTTTCTCAGGTTGTTAGCTGATCGAGGTCCGAGCCAGTGGCACCATCTTCTCTTTCTCAAGGCATTGATTTAGTTAAAGGAGAACAGGAGGTGACCACACAACCACTCATAAGCTAACGTTCATTTTTACAACCCCTGACGAGGACCCTGCAGCTCATTTACGAGAGTTCCTCGTGTTAATGGCGATTTCTACATTGGCTTTTTCAACTGTGAGGACCTTCCGAGTATAACACGCACATAAACCCGTGACTTTATTCAGAGTCTTTGTCACGTCGTGAATAGAAACAACTGTTCGTAACACAAAGAAAGACATTCCACCTCACCCCATATGACTTCATCGTCGAAGGCGTTTCCATCTCTCAGCCTCTCCCGTGTCTCCATCTGACACGTCTGCTTAGTTTAGCGTGAGCCCCTCCCTCTGCTTTGCTTTGCTCTTCTCTATTCTGATTGAGCTGTCAATAACCACCTCGTGACCCTCATGTGTAATAAACTTACAAACTCTGTCATCCTCCCCTCACCCTTGAACCTGTCTCTGCCTGTGTATGGGATTGGGATCCAGTTCAGCCAAATCACGATCGACATGTATCAAATGTTTGATGCACTATGTAACTCTCGTTCGATTATTCACCCCATAGTCTCTCCGTCTCACGTCTGCGCCATACTCATAGCTTGTTCGACGTTACAATAGAGGTTGAAATCTGTAACAACTTGACGCTGCACTGACGATCCTCGCTGAAAGTTATCAGAGCCAGCAATAGAGTTTGAGGTTGGTGGTGTTGTGTTCCCACCTCGCTAACAGCTGACAGTTGCTCGCGTTACTCAGGTTCTCGACAAAATCGTTTGTTGGTCTGACTTGTCGTTTCCTTATTGATTGCCGCTTTCAACCTAACTTGGCTTCTTGGTAGCATGTGCAAACATTGTGGCTTTCTGAAGCTTGGATATCGTTAGAATTGAGTTTGAGCTGACTTCATCAGCCAACCTCAAAACTGTTGGTGCACAGGATCAAGCCATCTGAGTTACACCGGGAATACCCCAGCTTATTATGTGTGACACTGCAGTCCATGACTACTGTACATTTGACTGATCATCGCTCAGTTGTTGGTCCTCGCCCTGACTCCAATGTCTTTGAGCCTCTGGGCCACTTATTCAAGCAGGTCTCAGAATGCATCCCGTAAGTCATTGGCAGGTTGGCTTGGAGCTATATGGTATCCTCAGCTCCCAATCGTCTTCAGGATTTGAAAATCTTTCTCTTTTCAAGCATCAAGGACCACATCGATGGAGAGGATGGCAGAGGTGGTACAAGTATCACATGAGCAATTAGAAATGCACCAAGATCAGGAAACACAAGGCGAGACACAAGAATCTACCGACAATCGAGATTTTGGTAATAGTAATAAAAAATGTCATAATCATTATCGTCGTTAATTGCGCATCGCCATCAAATTGCTCCATATCCCATGGTAGTTCTCATAATTCATCCCAGTCTCATAGTCAGTCCTCCACATTTTCTCATATCGTATCGTGATTGTGAAATTCAACGCTGGCTCCAACCATGCTTGTGCTTTTCCATCCGTCAAAGCAGAATACATATCTTCTTCTCAGAGTCCGCCATCTGGAGATCTGAGTAAAGTGCCACTCCTCGCTAATCGTCAACTGTTCAATGAACCCCCGAAACAATGTGCTTTTTCTCTTTGTCATAGTTCGTCAAATTGTCGTCCAACTGGTCGAACCCAGCTTTGTGCGGTAAGTGAACAATAATGCCACTAACCAATTCAACTTTTAACCAAATGCAAGTGTTTTTGAACTCTCCATCTCCCGTTCTTCGCTGTGTCGTGTCACTGTTCTCGAGCATATGGTATCAACCTGAATGGTGGGTTGGTGTGTGGTGGTGTTTTTTCAGACCAATTGCCGTATCAAAACCCAATGCAACGTGTGACAGCATCCAACAGACCACCGGAAAAGGTCAAAGGAAGAAAATCAGAGCAAGCCGAAAGTATCGCAACATCGACCATCGCGGAGAACAAGGACACCGAATGGTGACCTGCAAAAGAAAATGCCGCCCGTAGAAATGTAAGATAGCATCTAAATCGTGTCGTGTCGTCATGATTCGTTGGCAGCAGATAGGATATATCAAGATATATATCGCTGCTCCCCAGTGGAAAGTGAAGAACAGTGGGGTTAAACAGTAAAAAGAAAAAGAAAATAAAAGCCGAAACGTGGTGGTAGTAGCGGAAAAAGGGGGTTGCTGATAACTCTTCGTGAGAGAGATTGCCAAGGAGGGAGGTTGGTTTGGGTATATCCTTGGGATTGCTGTGAAGCATTTCAACCGCTTGTAAGTCGTCTTGTGTGTGATTCCTTCCCCTCGTGTTTCTTGAACGTGCTCCCATACGAGCTGGCCAAAACGCTGATCCAAACTCATCAGAGTATTGCCAAGCTGGACTCAATCGCCCGCCAATGGCTGCTTCCTGGTGCTTTCTAGTCGAATGAGGCAGTCGAGCTACTGCTGGAATGGTGACCAGATCGCCGACTGTGGCGGTCGCTGTCTCGAGAAGACGTGTGACGGCTCTTGCGGCGGCGAGACGGTTCCTGGGCAGGAAGTCCTTGAACGATACCATTGCGGGCCAGCATACCCCCATTGACAGAAAAGTTACGGCAGACCATGAAGGCACGCATAGCTGCGTTCTCTTGGGCTAGAACATCAGATTCGTATGCGAGGTCCGTTTGGTATTCGCGTCCATTGACAAGAACAAGGCAAGTGTAGCCGCTATGGTCCCGGTAGCACTCGTACATGGGGTCTGTCCATCCTCGGCGTCGGCAAAGGCCTGTTTCGCACATTGTTAGCAAACGGGTTCATGTCTCTAAGCTGGTGACGCCCAAAACACATCCAACCGAACTGGTGTTCATAACATCCGTCCACAGATTGAACAATGGGGATCGAGATGCCAAACCTGGCATTTAGTTCAAGGTTTTCCATGTGCTCTCAGTCATGTCGGACATCGAATTATTGCTCAACTTGTGTCACACAACACAACAAGGGTAGAACAATAGTTGTCTGTCACCACATGCGGGGAACGTTGACCCTGCAAGCGAACTTTTTTTGGTCCCGTTCAACCAATTGTGTTCCTGACAAGTTGCTGGTGCCATAGACATGATTGCCATTGAAAAAAGGGATAGACTTCACAGCCATTGACTTACTCTCAAGATATTGCATGTAGAAACCGCCCATTGTGATGTTGTTGTTATGGCTCTCACTAAATGTGACGAGTGGTGAAGTCGACGATGTGTAAGGTTGCAGTTGTAGTTATGACTGGAGGTTCAAAAAGGCGGGAATTCAAGCATATAAGAGCTTATTGTAAGGCGGCAAAGACGGTGGAGAGAATGCAGAGCATGAGAGGGGATGTTTTTATGACCAAAGAATATCAATGGAGGAAACGCGAACAAAATAAACGCTTGTCTAGATCAAAATAGACGACTGATGCCGAAGACAGGGTTTAGCTCCGAGGACGAACTCCAGGATCGAGCGTTACAGCGGGTAGAGAGGATGTGGAGGTCGTAAGGGATGTCAGGAACCGAATTGCAACAACTGAAACAGGCCTTGCAAGTCTTGAGCGGCTGTTGAGGGTGGAGGAGGGTCTTGTCAAGATTACTCGATTCGTTGTGCCCAGAGTCAAAAGAAGCTCAAACAGCTGGCGTGAAAGATGAATTGATAGGGATGGAGAGATTGGAGGAGCTGGAGGGTTTTTGAAACAGGAAAATACGAATTTGAAAGGACGAGCAATGTGGGAAAATACACAAGGATAACCTTAGCTGTGTTGAAATATCCGTCTTGAGTAATACTAGGTACTGAGTGTATGTACATCCATCCGCTGCAGTCGAGTTGAGCCGATGGAACGGCGAGACGTGTGTGCCTTTATTCCAGACAGCTTTTTAGCGTGGGACCGGGGGTGTCTGGAGACAAAGGACGACGCGCGAATGGAGGTAGATGCAAGCAACGATGCGGCTCTCGAAAGAGTGTGACCCATCTTGCTGTGCTGGCCTACCTGGTTGCCAGTTGATCAAAACCGCTGGCGACTAGGCCACTCCACCGCAACACATGGAGGATGCAGCAAGCAGGCGATCTCTCTGATAAGTCTCAAAGTTAACGCCTTCGGCCACTGGCGTACTTCGAAAGAACTTAGTAGGTTCCTATTTTCCGTCTCAGTCCTTGCTCTGCAGCTAGCTGAACCCTTTCTCACGGGTCAATGTTTTATTTTCCTGTATTGTCTCCGTGGTGTCATTCTTCTATGGCGGCCATATTTGGCTCCTCGTTCAAACTTTATATTGCTGTGATCGCTTGCCCATTTCTCTTTGTGATGGTTATCTACAGGACAAATGTAAGCATGGTCAGGGCTTTGTATCCGGCCGAGTACATGAGAACATAAGAGCATGGTCTGGAATGGGGGGCGATGGGGCCAGTAAAGGCCCCATTTGTGAAGCTCATGCAGACATGCGATTGAAGATGCACTGCGACATAGCAGCAATTTCAACTTGCTTTAGCTTCAAGTCAAGTGGCGAAGAGGAGATCACCGTAGTGGTCCAAGGCGGGTAATTCGTTTCTGTTGCCAGGCCGGACGTTCGAAAAGCCCGGTAGGTTTGTGAGGGGCAAAATCGGTAGTGGTAGTAGTCACTCTGCCACCACAGAAGCAGCTTATACCTACTGCAATTCAACACCAGACAGCCAGAGTAACCAACAGCATGTACCTGACTCTGACCACCATCCATAACTTGACGTCTGAGATCTCTGTTTCAGCGGCCACTAATGCACAGCAGTGAGACCTTTGGAGTACTGTATCAGTACCGCGCTGTCTATGAGTACGTAGTACTTTGTGTCCAAAGAAGGACGATGAGCTGCAGTGAGGGGCAATCCACCTTGAACCCCTCCTCTTGAGCCCCGAGAGCCCCGGTGGCCGGAGTTGCTGCAGGACCAATTCGAGCTGTCCATTGTAACCGCAACTAATAATTCGAAGCGAAAATTATCAGGGTCGGGATTGGCATATGCTAGGATCATATTCTGATCCTCGCCAGTCGCGCGCGAAATGGTCGGCCGTGTTGTGCGGCCTAGTCTGATGGCTAGAGTGTCGCGCTGGAGCCGAGCAACAACGACTCAGTGGGAGCGGGCCACGTTCTCTTTCAACTTCATGTGGCGGTTAAGATCATGTCCGATCCGCCCACGGAAAAAGGCACATCAAGAAGAGCGCGAGCTTCTCATATTGTTCAGCTCGGGGGCCTATAGGGCTTGTCTTTGTAGCGATGGGCGCTTCCAATCTTGGCCATCGGATGTGACATGGGCGTCTAATCTTCAGTTCGGAATAGCATCATGAAAGCTGTGACAGCAGCGCTAAACTTTCGAATACGACTTCCGCTATTATCAGTTCTGTCATTTTTTGACAAATACAAGTAAAGGGTAGGAACAAATTCAACAGTGACACCACCCGAAGCAGGCGAGGACAGTCCACTTGGATGCTTTCCGCATCCCACTCCCCAGGGCCTGGAGAAAGGGTCGGTGAAGCAAGCAGCGCGACGACGTGCATGAACAGTACAGTCAGTGGCTGGCCCAGATATTCAACGACACTGCTCCCTCAGACCCTTCCACCCCTGCCAACCATGCCCTGCGCCATGCATCCACAGGCGTGGGTGTGGGCGCCGTTAGGGCTGTTCCCAGCAAGCAGCACGCAGGAAAAAGCAACAGAGCTGTTTTTAACTGTGGCTCGAACATGACAAGAACGGTGAAAGCGCCAAGATTGATTGGATGATGCGCAACAGCCTCTGCTCGAATGTCTCAAGGGATAAAGACGGGGCTTCAAGATGAGTGTAACGAGGATTGGTTGATTTCCATATACTTAGGGACTATACATAGAACTGGATGACAAGAGAACTTTCCCCCCCCTTTGTGCTTTAGACTTGGACAAGCCAAGTTCTCTAGTGCGATCCAAATGGAAGTCTGGTACTGTAGCAGGTACAGAGTTTTGAGGGAAGAGCGCGGCCTGTGCAGAAGGAAAGCCAACGTGTCGAAGAGGGGGAAAGGCAGCCCATGGAACGTCCGAACGCCGTACTTGCCTTATTAGCTACGCCAGGAGGGGTAACGTATGGAAATGAATGGCAGGAAGAACCCCAATAGAAAGAAAGTTGAGGCAAAGACTAAGGCAAGGTAAGGCAGGTGCAGACAAGTTTGGGGTCAGCCCCTACTAACCTCATGCATAGATGTGTTGGCAATGCCGTTCTGTTGATAAAAACAACATCACTTGGGTACTCTCTCTATGTACTGTCTGTCCTGCACTGGAACCTCGAGGCAACTTCCAATGGCGGCATCTTCTCTCTGCTCAAGCTAGTCGATAAAGAGTACCTACTGTTGTACCTTTCGGACATCTCACCCTGCTAATGTACTGTATCCATGGGGGTGGCCATCTTTCTCACTCCATCTGCGCCGATATCAAATCCCAGCAACGTCGCGAGTGCATCCATTTTGAATGAAGTTATCAATCACATGCGGCGAATCAGCGGTTTCACCATGTCAGGTATCGGATATCTGGTCCAACAACACCTGCATTGCCCAGTTTCTTAGTTACTTTACTTACTAGGGCCGAGCTAACGACAAAAGCATATTCGACGGTAAACAAACGACCTGCCAAGCATCTGCAGGACTGATATCAAGCTGCAGGACGTGGCAGGGATGTTGCTAAAATTCGTCCCTCGAAAGATTCTGTGGGCTTTGTGGAGGGACAAGGGAGCCCCCATGCAAACGCGAGCCATGACGGAGCGAGCTTGGTTGGAGCTTTTCAACGTCGAGCAACGATTCGACAATTCGAACTCTTCCAGAATTTCTATCTTGAGTGCCGCTAGTTAGCTCTGACGTGACCGTCCAACCGTCTCAGGCAACCCCATGACATGTCGACACGTCCCAAGATGCTGCCCACCAAACTAGAACATGAGGGATGGAGATTCCGAGTGTTTTGGGTTTGGGTCCAAACTTCTTGTACAAACAAGTTAAATCCGAAACTTTGATAACCGCCAGCGACGAAAAGGACTTGACGCATTGCACTTTTGCGAGCTTTGTCACCTCCAGCGTATCGCCAGTTGTGATGCATGCGGCGGCGCCTATGCGGTCGGGAGCAAAGAGCAAGAGACTAATACCATCCTCCCAAACCGAATCATGGTAGCTTAGCATGGCTTCGTTACTCCGGTAGCAACCCTAACAAACGTGGGATGCTTACTAGGACTGGATCGTGAGATCTCCACGTCAGAAAAACTTTGAGGGTTTGCTGGTCCAATGTGGCTACGGTTGTGGGTGCCCCACGTATATCATTGATTCCCTTTTTTGTCGACCTCAGCCTCATGTTTCCTGACAAAGAGCATTGGGTAGAGGCGGGGTACCTACTTCGGAATTGCTGACATGATGGGCGATGACGGTAGAGGGAAGCATTAACAAACAGCGCGCCATTGTAATTCTACATGTGCTCACATGTTAAGCTTTTCGAGCTCCGTGACAGCTGTCAACCTAGTGCTAGTACACCAACCGTAAGAGAGAGCTATAAAGCCATGAGACTCCTCGGAGGTCGGATAACCATAAGCAACTTGAGGCTATTCATGGTGGATAGGCGCCTGGTGTGTCAAGGTCTCATATTACCAACCAAGATATCTGGTTTCCATCGTAGGGTAGAACAGTGGTGTCTCTCAAAAGTCTCGTGGAAGTTCGCACTTATCTTCTCTATCCTCGTGAAGGCCCACTTGATGGAACAAGGGTGCAAATATTGTCCGCTAGAAGAATTGATACCAACAGCAATGACAAGAATTACAAATGATTCACGTAAACTGCATAGACACCTGGTTTCAAGCTCTGTGGCCACGGTCACCATGTAGCCTGGACGGCCCTGGGCCTTCCTCATGGCCTTCAATACGCAGGTAAGATGACAGAAGACAACTTATTACGTATGATCGGTAGTACACTTTGTGGTCCTCAGCAGGGTCCGGCTCGGTTGTGTCTTGCCGGTCAATCAAGGTGCTTGGACCTCTTCGATTTGACGATACTGAGGACTCTGGTCTCGAAGGATGACACGACTTGCAAAACGGTAACCATCTGATCGTGTATATGAGCTATATGAGACAACTATTTAGACGCCCCTCGTGTTCGATGCGGGCTAGGTCGACTTGTTCTCAGTTTAGGCAGCATGTCCCAAACGAGACGGCATCCGTAGGGTGGTTTTTGACCATAGAAAAGCGCTATATTACGGTGTTGGCTGTTCTCGAGGCAAACCAGGTGTTGCGTTTTCTGCTTTTGTCTGCTTTCATATCTTAGTTGCCACTTGTATCACCAGACCGACAGACGTAAGAGAACTCAATTCAATCTCACGACATCTGATAGTGAGATCTAGAAGTCCAGTGCTGATCGATTTTGTTTCAGGTGGCAGATGACGATTTCATGCCGAGAATGCAGTGACACTGGCTCAGCCATGATTGCAAGATGACTGCGATGCAATCAGAGATCTGAACTTGAATTCAAGGTAATGCAGAGGGTTTCGTTTGTCTGACGGTTCTTATCACCATCAGCTGGAAGCCAACGACTCTTGGCTGTCGTTGGCACATGGAGTCCAGATTGTTCAACTCAGCATGGACAGCTCTCACAGCTTCAATATACGGCATGAGGTTTCTTGTACCATGTTACTTCATGATCGAACTGCTCATCTGTCACGAATGGATATTTGGCTAGCTTCAAGTCCCAAGTCTTGATAAGAGTGCTTGTATTCACATTGAGGGTGGACACTTGATTCTAAGACTAAGCCAGGAACTTATGACATGGCATTGGCCGATGATGGGATGACCAATAGCTTCTCGGCGGCATGATAGAAGGTTTCCTGATTCTCTTAAGTAGTTTCTAGTAAAGACTAGACTTTAAGTGAGCATATGAGTCCTTTATACCATGGCGTCGTACTCAACTTTCACCAGACAGAGCAATGATGGGGGTACATCTTGTTGCGCAAACAACCACAATTAATCAAGCCGATCCTATTCACGCTTTAATCTTGCTCGCCTGTAATTGGCTAAATTGCTGCTGATGAGGACAAGGTCGTTGAACGTGCCCCCCTTCTGTGAAATGCTGCCATCTTAGATATCGCGGTAAGTTTGCCCTGATTTGGCTTTTACAAAGCGTAACTTCGAATAAGCTTTTGTATTAAGGCCGCAGAAGAGTCTTTAAGGATTTAATTGCGGATTTCAGGAGGGAGTGTCGCTGGTGGGAAAGCCATATTATGATATTAGAGAAAGAGGCACAGTTCATCATTGACCTCCTCACAATGTAAGACAGATAAAAGATTGGTTCGTTAGAAATTAACCAGTAGCAAAGATTTCTGAAATGCAATTTGAATCCTATTCTATCCTTTTAGAACACATCTCTCTGTGCGGGCTTATAGCAACTGGTCTCGATTCCACATGCAGGTCTCAATTCAATACGGCTTTCTGTGATTTAGTATTACAGGATCAAGTTACAGTGGAGCAAAGTCCAAGCACTCAGTTTCCCAGAAGTATATGACTCAGCTAGACATACAGCCTTGGTTATTTGATCGAAATGCATGTTAGCTGCACTGTTACTCTGTCATGCCTGTTGACGACACGACATGGCGCCATCAAAGTCGGCTTGTGTGTGAAGAAGCTGAATGTCCCCCCGCGAATCCACTGCTTCTGACTCTGATTCATGCATGCACTGCGGTCCATGTTTGTTCGTGTGCTGTATCTCGGATCCAAGATGGATAAGCCGAGTTTGTCCAACCTCGACGACGCAGGTTCCATGTCGTGCTCTGGCTACCAAAATATGTATCTCTGTCTAAGATAGATCACCACAGACTTGGTACATCTGTGTGCCCAAGCAGGCGATGCATCAATCCTCGGTATCATGTATACGCCCTCACAAGATTCCCAGCATATGAGGTACATTGAAAAGTGACATGTCTCAGCTGCATGGTCTCTCTTTTCTCATGGCTTCCAAGCCCCATCCTGCACTACACGAGTGCTACTTGATCTAGAAGCCATGTTTGGACGAAAAGTAACTCTGCATAGCCTCCACTTTATGCTGCGGAATAACGTAGACGGGATGCACGGTAGCAACTCGATCCTCCTCATCAAAGATCTGTTCACCATCCATATACGGCGTCACAGACCACGAGTCGCCTGTCACATCTGCCTCGTGAGGTCGAGCAACATCCAAGTTCCACTTGTGTTGTGCTGCGCTCAACCCAGAAAGTACATAGCATGTGTGGTAGGCGTCGGAGAACCTGTTGTTGGGCTCGAGTCAGCGCTCATTCAGAAATTCTAGATGCAGGGCCACCAAGTCGCATACTTGCTCGGTTTGTCTCTCAGTCCACCCCGCTTAGACTGGTCTTGACAGCAACAAAGGATGTAGCGGATCAAGCCGTCACGGCTGAAAAGGCTACCCTTGGCCGCAGGGAGCGCGTGGCCGCCTGAATTGGCCTCTTCCCCTACAAGGCCGGACCCGGGTCCGTTGAGTGCAGCCTCGATGAGGGGCCAGCATCCTCCGACCCAGTGACTGTAGCAACCGTCAACTAGCTTATTGGTACGACCTGAGAAACCACCCTCTGGGGCGTACTGTCGCGAAGACAGCCAAGAGATAAGCAGTGGAACATTGAGATGCCTACAGACAGAAACATCAAGACAAGGTTAGCATGCGATGCACCGCTTCCATGTCACAACATGAGTGGTTAGACAAAGGGAGAAGCATACCTCGGGATGGAACGATGTGGAGAATCAAGAATCGAGAGGCATCCGAGAGCGCAAAAGGCATATGCACCATGTGCTTCGATGCCCGGCTTTGCCGACACGCCTCCCTCGTGCGTCTGGCCTTTACGGTGAATGATCAGAGACGGAATCGTTGCTTTGGGATATGGTGCGTCACTTACATAGGTGTACATAGTCTGCAAGCCCAGTGAATAGGCCAGTGTGGCCAGCGGATCGTGCAGGAGAGTCCTGTGATAGCTCAAGAGGTAGATTGAGTAACGATATGATGACGGCCGCGCAGTAAGCCCCCCTGCAACTTTGTTAGAAGGAAGTGATCGTAGATGCGTCCTTGGGGTTCACGGCATGAGACCGATGGGGAACTGCGGGCCTTGATCGCCGCGCTGCAGAGATGAGTATCAAGGTGTAGTGGTACAGCACGCACATACCTGACGTCCTCTTCGCCGCCGAGTGCCATCTGGAACCCTCCATCGGGCTGCTTGAGTGAGCATAGCCATCTCCACATTGCTCGACGGTCGATGACCTCGTAGGCGTCTTCACCGCCGACCAGGGCCAGCGACAGAACGGTTGCATAGGAGGTGGCGAGATGCGAGGTATGTCCGAATCCGCCAGCGAAGCCTCCATCTTGATTCTGCATAGGTCGGACGGTATCGACAAGTCTCTGGCGGTACTCCGTGACATCCTCTCCAAGGAGAACAAGTGCAGACAGACACCAGTAGAAGAACCATGGCCGACTGGGGTCAGCGGGTGTGAAAGCGGCGGGCAGCTTTCCCAGCTGCTTATGCAAGAACTTTACATGGAGGCGGCGGTCCAGATGGGGCACGCCGTGGGAGTTGCAGTAGTCGAACTCTTCGCCTTGAAGAAAAGGTAGGACTTCGTCTATCGTTGCATCCTGGACACGCGATGACTCTGTGGGTAGGCTATCGCGGATGAGGGGTTCAGTAGTGAAGAGAGGCGGTATGGAGAGTTCAACATCGGGCTGTGGCGCTGTTGCAGCTGAAGCCATTCTTGTGTTTGATCTGGTATTGCTGGTGACAGTATTGCTGTTGCTGCGTGGAAATAAAACGCGCGGCCGAGGGCGTGTGAGACGAGAACGGGCTCTCATAACTCACTTAGTTGATGAACTAACACTTATATTTATGTCCCGTTGCCTTATTTGCGTTGCTTTAACAATGAGAATTCCGGCTGATATTGTTCTCCAAGCCATGGTATCTCGCAATCCCATCTTACCCCCACATATTGGATTCAAGTGGACGATTTCGTTCCTGTGCCCAATAAGAATATGCGTTTGGCGGGGCATTCTCTTTGTTGGTTAATTTAGTACCAACGACAAGTCATGCCATGAGGTCGATTCCCTCGAGTTTGTGTTGGTTTTAACATTAGAAAACCTATTATCTTGAGCTTGGATCTGATAATGGCCGTCGCAGAATCGGTTGGACTGTGGTGCTTCAGGTGATGCATGACTTATTTGACGTCAAGAAACGTCAATGTTGTAGTTGCAAAGACAGACAAACTGTATGAGCTTGAAACCACAACAGCTCTGGATACCTTCTGACACCAAAGAAAAGTAAACACAGCAGGGAAATTATTGAGCACATGAAGTTAAAGAACAAGTTAGAAAACAACTGCATGTAGGATAGCCATATTGCCTGGGTCACTGAAGGTTATGCATATTTATCTACCCTATAGCCTTGCCCATCCGATCGGGCTGGATGTGAAGAATCGAGAGGGTGGTTTCCAAATTAATAAGAACAATCTCAGGAGACTGATATGGGGAAATATAATTATGATTCCTTTTCAAAGACTGGTGGTGTACTTAGATACATCATAAATGGATTTCAGTAGGAGGTTGCAGGGAGTCTTTAACATTCTTTTTTCTTTACTTATGCGTAGAAGACAAGTCTTGCTCGCATAGGTAGATATCCTTAGAAAAACTAGGCTAGGAAAATTATAGTATTTTTAAAGTCATCGGATGTATTCATATCTTTCATTGGGTATGAAATTGAAATCTTAATTACTACCTCTACTTTGCGTGTGGGCAAGGAGGTACTTAACGAACCATAGTGTTTCTAAACTTATCAGTATTACTTATGTTAACTCGTAGATGGAAGTTCAAGCCTTTCTGATAGGTACTTCTTGTCTTGGCATAGTTGTAAGTCGCTTGGCCATGTTCAGTCGTCTTTGAGAATCCTGACCCATTATAGTTTCTGAGATTCAGGAAGAACCACAGACTCATTTTCAAGTCCAGGTTTTCCAACTTTAACCAGCAGCTGAAGCAATTGGCTTTGGAAACACTGGTATCTAATGAAGTACCATACATAATCTGTGGTATCTACGAACGAAGGCACGGCGGAATAATCCACATGCCGCTGAACGTAACCTTACAAATGCGCAAGTGATCGTGCAGGGTATTCTTCAAGAGGGAGGAGAAACAGAAAGCATTATAAATCCACATTATACTACAACTATAATAGCCAACATCGATGCCGAACCTGTAGAACCCTCCAATTCTTGGTGTTTTGTAAGTCAGTGAGAGACCTCGGGTATAAGCCGAGGAGACCAGATATAAAATAACATGAGATACGCAAACTCAAAACGCCTTGAACACCCAACAGCCGCATCTGAACGTGCCAGAGGGAGCAGAAACAGCAGTTTCTAGCCAAACATCGACAGCCTGTCATCGGCCACTGTCAAACCATTGTACGCCACATGTATCGGTCCGAAACAGCCAGAAAATTATTGTTAGCAGGTTTTCTAGAAGCAATTTTTGCATAGAGCATGGTTCTCAAGTACCGACGCTAGGATATTGCAACTTGGACGTCGAGGCGGAGGTAAGTTTCCGATTAACCTGGCCTGCAAGTCTCAGAGAAGAAATAACACATTCAACACAAAAAAAGTGTTGCGCTAGTTGACTAGTCGTGCAAGAGTTGTTCGGTTTCAGACGGCTCAGTTTCACACTCCTGTAGCTATTGCAACAGGACGTGATCATTTGCACATTTACGAGAACTTGACTGGATTGACTATCCCAACAAAGGTGAGACAAAGACGGGACGACGCAGATCCCAAATATTGAGAGACATACGAAAAAGAATGTCCGACGCTACTCGCGGAAGTTGAACGAGTCGAGCGAGCAATGTTCTTCGAAAATCCGAGTTCTCGACCGAAGCTTGGTCCGAACCGAGCCAACCCCCAACTTATGGTCCTGGTTGGTGGGGGCGCTAATGAAGATCGATCAATTAATCGAGGGAGATACGATTGACCATTTGATGTTGTCTAATTAATATGTTTGTGGTTGTGAGTCGGTATAGAAAAGGCGTGGAATTGCGAGAGCCAGAGCTGTGTTGAGGAACAGGTATGAGTAATTGGAGAATAAAGGTATCATGACTTGTCGAATCTGTTTAATCTGGGTAGCAAATAACAAGCCTGGGACAGCCTCAGCTTCGAGTCTGGTTGATAGCTTTACCTCGTTTAGTAATTCTGTATCGTAAACATATATCAGAATATGGATGCGTTGTGCAGGTCTGCAGGACCAACTGTATAAGCCGGTTGGTTTGCCGACATATAATGTCATGTCACTCTAGCATAACAAAGGGCCATTCCGAGGAAGTACATATACCGCGGAATCTATTATAATAGGAAGCAGATCAAACAATCTTATTTGATACTCTGATAACGTCCTTCAAAACTCTGGAATTCCGCGGGAACAAAACACCACGAGATATTCTGGTGCAGTGGCATGGCATCTTGCTCCAATATGCACCCATGTTAGCTTAGCCTAGACATTTCCCGGTGGAGACATAACCGGAACTCAAAGACCGGCTTGTCAAACCGGTCCGGGGCATATGCACGATATCATCCATGGTACATAGCCGAGACAAGGACCTTGGAGTAGACAGCTCATGGTGTCTGATCATGAAAACGATCAAGAGAAGTGTGAGTATGAGGGTTAGAAGAGAAAAGAACAAAGTATAAGATATAACGCTAGCTGTATCCAACAGCTTGGTAGTTGTGAGGTTGCACAGAATCGGATTTATACTCCATCAAAGCTCAGAGCCTCACTTATTTTAGTGCCCCCAACACTACATCGGACCCCGCGCTTAATTGATGCTCATGCAGGGAAAACCCACCAGCTGTGCGTATCCGTCCAGTCCAAGCAATATCCCTAGACTCCCAAGTTTGCTTTTTCTGTATTAAATCCTGGAATCTAAGCGGTTCACTCTGCTGAGTCAGTCTCTACGCAGCCTGTAACCTCGGCCTTTCTCGAGAGGTCAAAGAGCACTCACTCGTGCAACTATTTTACCGCTCTTCTCTTCCTCTAACCTATAAGTCTAGTGTCGTCCATCATCTACTAAGTTAGTGTCCTTCTATAATTTTTTGTTCTTCTCTGCGTCATTGTGCGGAAAGATTTCAAACCTTGTCGTATAACTTAACTACACTCTCACATATTGTT
This sequence comes from Fusarium xylarioides, assembly GCA_013183765.1. Lineage (NCBI taxonomy): Eukaryota > Fungi > Ascomycota > Sordariomycetes > Hypocreales > Nectriaceae > Fusarium > Fusarium xylarioides. Next base: position 299,703 of record SRZU01000012.1, on the reverse strand, counting down.
TAATAAACACGCCATGGCTACACACTGCAACGTCCTCCAACAGTTCACCCGTATTGAGGAATCAGAGTTCAAGGGCATGATTCGCTATGTACCCAACCAGAATCGATTGCTCCCATCCACTACATCCATCTCCAACCAGCCACGACTTCAGGCTTCTTCTCTAGGCCAATTGGATTGTCTCCCCGCAGAGCTTCTATTGTCTGTGCTTGATCTCCTCGACTTCCAGTCTCTGTCCCGCCTATCGCGGGTTTCTCTTCTAGGAAAGGATGTGATCGAGGACCTGCCGGTGTATTGGGAGACGGTCCAACATGCTCCCGAGGCTTTGGCTGTCTTGGGACAGACTCATCTTTTGAGCTACCATCCTGCTACCTTGCTTCATTCTGCTCTCCGGCAGAGCAGATGTGTCTCGTGTCTCGCTTTTGGGGGATTTCTCTTCCTGCCAACCTGTGAGAGGGTTTGTTTTGAGTGTCTGTATGAGAACCAGGCTCTCCGGATGACGTCTCCGGCTATGGCCAAGGAGTGCTTTAGTCTCACTGACCATGATCTCCAACGCATTCCTGTTATGCACAGCGTTCCTGGCACCTTTGGTCTGAGGTTCCAATTCGTGCATAAGCAGGCTGAACGCCTTGTCAGCATCAAGCAAGCAAAGGAGCTTGCCCTAGAGATACATGGCTCGGTAGAGAAACTGGCCAGGCTGAGACCAACATATCGTCCCGGGAGAACGTCCATGAAAGATGCTGCGATATTCAAGCACTTCCATGAGGCCCCTTTAGACCCTCCAGGCTGTGATCTCTCAAGACTACCAAGAAAGGCCGAGGTTGTAGAGGACGACTTCGGCGGAATGGCTTCCATCCGTTTCCCATCCCTCTCAGATGCTGGTACTGATAAAGGTGTCCTTTGCCAGGGATGCCTTGTCACTTATAGCCACTACATGCAAGGCGTGCTCCCCCAGAGTACGCTTTCCGAGCTTGTGCCTGTGGATGTAGGGCCTTATCGACCTCTTCTTGCGCTGTTGACGCGTCTGTGGTCCACAGAAGGATTGGCTGAGCATGCACATCAATGCTATGGCGTGCGTCGAATATTGGGACAGTAAGAGTCCTATATAAGGGCAGAGCTAGAATAACAAAGACCTCAACTGAGGTTTGTTGTCTACTTTGAGATTTGTTAACACATTTCTTGATCTGTCCTGGCTGATGATTGCAGGATCCTCAAAGCCATGTAGGGCCAGTATTTTCTCCCTCTTCTAAGTTGTCTCTCATATGCTCATGTCAATCAGTTGTTGGTTTTACACGCTGATGGTTCTCAAAAGTTTCACTGCTATTCATGATCAGCCAGCAGGTTTGTTGTTTCTATCCGGTTGCGTTTATATACCCCATAGTTGATGTTAATGATAAATGAGTCAATTCGTGATTACAGATGTGTATTTCTGAGTAGCTCATCACTGAACATAGAAGAATCTTCGTAGCAGGTGACCTTGATATTGTATGACTTTAACATAGCTTATTTGTTTGGCGATCCTTTCATAACGTAAAAGAGAGTTCATACATCCAGGACTTGTATGATTCTATTCCCCTCTTGCAAGAAGATGTAAGTCGAGGAAAGCGAAATCAACAAGCTTAGGGGTATTCCATATGGCCACTGACCATATCCTTGCGTATTGTCTAGCTTGAATCTGCGATACCAAAAGGGCTGTGGTGAAGCAACATGACTTGAGTATGTGACGATCTGTTATAACCTGGAGTCTGCAAACAAGTCTCCCTGTTGACCGGCAGAGCGAGGAGTTGCAACGTTCAATGATTATGGCCCTTTCAAGATACCAGTTTGCACTTCTCAACAGCCTCTTCCCACCGATACTCGGTGATAGTTGCTGGCACAGTGCACTACGACGTGAAAGAATACTGTCAATGCCATAAATCTAATACGTTCTCTGTTTTTTTCTCGAAGTGTATGCTACCATATAGACTGCCATACTCTGTGGTTCCGGGTAATGTTTCATCGTGAAGAAACGTGCGTAGAAACTATACGTTCTGTTACTGGAACTCCTCTTAGAAGACTTGTAGCAAATATCACAGTGACACGGCTCGAGTATGTTTTGAGTGACATATTACAAACACAGTGAAACTTGGTAACGAAACCACTTGTCCTCAGTTGAGGTATTGTGTAATTTGATGGAACAATGATATAAAACTGAAGTCGATGGATCCTGCTCCGGCCGTAGTGAGCCTCAGGCGAATAATACACCTTGACATGATGCCATCAGCGTGATTCCTGATAATTACATAGCTGCGCCTCATGCCATTGGAGTCAAGCCACTCAAAGGCATGTCGTTGAGAACGTTCTCGGAGGGAATGCAACAACTTGATAGCAAGCCAGATATGAGTCACAGTCTTTCGACGACTTCGGAGTTTCGAGCAAACTGCTTTGCCAAACACAAAGTGATTGGAAGGTTCCAGACCAAGATGCATGTAACAACACATACATGCATATGTCCCCAAAGAACCATTATTAGCTACATAATCTGGCTCTACATTATATACATGCATGCGTGGGGCTCAGCCTATCATCCTAGGTGAACAGCTGCAGAGCTGCCCAAAGGCAATGAAGACAGGAGCCAAGGTGTATTGGGTTTACCTGCAGAATATCATCCAACTTAATGAGTGAAAGCCGATACTATGCAGATTGTAACACCATGATGAAGATGTTGATAGTGTAGTGAGGAGATGTTCTATCTTGAGGTGGAGTAGCTATGAGTTGTCAATCAACAGTTGAGGTGACCAACGGCCACACTTGCACGACAACTGGTGATCTTGAGTGTAACTGCAGAATCTGACGACATAGCATTGATCGAGTAGTACGAGTGAGACTACTCAATGTTTCTCATACAACGGTTAGGGATCAAGGACGAACTTGACGTTCTGCGTGCAAGAAACCACCTCCTTGATGTGGAATACTTGGCACAAATCTCGGTTGTTAGCCTCAGGAATGAAGGATGGTGATAGTTTATCTATTTGGTTTCATTTCTCGTAGCTGCGTGACCAACTTATGGCCACTAATACAGACTGCTCCGGATTGATCCTTAGCCGGTGCAGGTGAACACAAACTCAGCCGCTCGTAACCTAGTAACTATACGACAGATCGACGTGGCCACGACATTTTGATAGTGCGCACGCACGCACGATGGTCTAACTATGGGCCACGAAAGATGAGACTAGATGTTACAGAGGAGGGATTGATTAGGAATTCCGCGTTCCTTGCGTCCCCACGGCCCATGGCGGGGAGTGATCGGCTCGGAGGTTGTGGAGGTGAAGCGGAGTGTCGGGGGCCGATCTCCATATTCTCGGCCAGCCAGACCAAAGGTAAAAAAGAGAGACAAACACGATAAGCGGCAGTATTGATTGAAGCCTCCTTAATTAGAATCCGGATCGAGGAATGGGGTCGTTTCTTCGTCAGTGTTTGGTCCAAATCTTCACCGCCGAAGATTGTTCCCTGCTCTGATGAGCGTCAAAATCTACCCCTGCGTCAAAAATGGTCTGATGGCAACAGAGTTGCCAATAGCCGGCGCATCGAATGGCTACGAGTCAGGATACGGGGTGGTTTCTTCATGCCACTGGGTAATTTGACCAATCAGAGAGTCAGAATCAGCCCCATATGAGAAAGATACATGAAATTACAGTGGCGCGCCACCATATTTTCAAGTACCTACAGTGACAGGGATTCTGAATGACTAAAGCATTCTGACCAATCACATTATAGCTGAATCTTGGCAAAATCTCAGTGATCAAAGGCATCCTTTTCAACCTCAAAAATACATCACTTAACGTAGGAAAATAAAGATAAGAGAGGTATCTTTAAAATTAGCTATGACTGAATTAATATACTTGATTTTTTACCAATTTAAAAGATCTTATATAGGTGCTGATTTTCTTAGTCAAAAGTCGGGCTTTTTGCCCCGTGGCTTGAAGATATTACCCCGTGACCTGATCCGTAGCCGCATCGAATCCATCGACTGTGGAACTACCGGGAGATACGATGCGGCTACTACGGACAACTACCAACTATGGCTACATCTGTTAATCCATAGCCTTGGCCAGACCAATCGTGAACAACATGCCATTTGCCTTGATAACCTGTCCGGCCCTGTAGAGTCTGTGGTCAAATATGAACCTTGACCATTGGATGAGCCGATCAAGTGTTGGCGCGCGCCTTGTTCTCAAACATCCTGACTCGTGCTGTTCTGTTGAGAAACAAAACTAGTTAATCCGCATGAATTATCAGGGACGCCGTCGCTACACCACGCATCATCGATTCTCCGTGAATAAGGCCGTAGATCCATCTGGGACTAGACTCAATATAGAGACATACCAAAGGGGGCACTACCACAATATGAGACGTGCACACGGAGAATAGCCAGGGTGTTGAAGAGAACCCTGGTTGTAGCATCAGATGCGGTCAACATCAAGAATCAGCTAAGGAAGCTGTATCAGGGGGAAGTCAGAGGTTGATACGGAGCATGTCAGCTTACATTCCCTCGAGTTCATGAGATTCAGAATCTTAGTGTGTTAGTGTTAGATATTGTCTCATCCCACTCTCTCGAGGGAGCTTCTGACATCACTGCCCACCTCCCAGCATAAACGTGCGTTGCGGTCTGGCCGCAGGTCGCAGAGAAGACAGTGCGCATAGCCATGTCTTGAAGCCTCGTGCTACTGCTAAGCTTGAGAAACATTACACAGAGACACCATATGGTCTTTGCTTCATTACTCCGGAGAGGCTGGCCAGCGTTCTTTACGTGGCTGAGAAGACACAACATCAGGCTGTGCATTGCTCTGATACACTTGTATCGCCGGCAGTTCCTTGTCTCCTCCATGATCGATATATCTAAGTATGCACGCCTAACGCGGGAGATGCCTAGGCTAGATCAAGATCGCTGATAGCCTGAAGTGGACTTCTCGCTCGCCCTGATGCTTTACATACTTGTCGTGCAGAATTTACTAGTCAAGACACTAAATAGGAACCAAGGCTTGTAAGGCTTCTGATCTTGTTTGCTATCAATGCAATTGATCACTGGATCGACGATTGACGATTCTCTGTTTTCAGCATTGTGATGTTATGCCTTCGCCAATGCAAGCCTGGGGTAGCCTGGTCAGTTGAGGAAGCACCTATGGTATGCGTCAATGACTATTGAAAGCCTAATGAGCGAAATATCAACATCAATGGAGCTGTACCCGACACCAATTACACATTCTCATCTCAATTACAGCGACTTCATCAGCTCAGCCAGACATTGCATGTGGAAGCAACATGCCTAGAAATCAATGGACAATGATGGACGCTCTTCATCGTGATCAACCACATTAGCTAGATATCCGCAAATAAACGACGGACCACGAGGTTGAATGGGAACTGAAAAGCTGACGAACGATTTGCCGCATTAACTCAGGTTCGCGGGACATATCGTGCATCTTCCGAGAGCATCATAAACCAGATTCTGCTAAATACCGGTTATCTATTGGCTGCGATGGCCTGAATGGAGATGTTTCTGCACTGATCCTGGACGTGTTCGCTGGTAATCACGAGCACACCAGACAGCCAAGCGGATGGGGTGTTTGAGGGGATCGACGGCTTAACTAAACCAGCCAGCCCTTGTAAGACCCTGAGGTGGAGTCCTGGTCTTGGTCTTGAAGGGTTAGTGTTTCGGCGAAGATGGCGCTGGACTTGTCTAGCTTGTCCTCTTGCAAACAGTGAGGCCATGTCCATGGCAAGGGTTGTGAGGCATTCAATGGCTCGGTCCATTGCCTAGATTGCTAAAATTTTGATGGTTGGTGAGACGGCTGAAGATGATCCATCTTGGAATTTTACCGTCCAAATGATCGTCCGATGCTTTGTGGCAACTCTCTTCGTCTGTCAAGCCATTGCGGATTCTCTTCTTCATTCTTTTTGGCAACGGCCGTCAAAATCCCGAGACTTCTCACTCAAGACAGTGTAATGCGTGACATGGCTCGGACCGTACAACTCATACCTTAGTACCGGGGGCACAAAGCAAGTCAAACCATCGCACGTGCAGGATTATGGTGCAGCATTCCAAGCCTCGAGACATTTTGAAAGGGCCATGCCGCCATGGTTGTGTTACCATCAGCATGTGGCTTACCGCCGTGTGTTGCCCATCCTATACAGGTTGAGAATGACCTGCAGGCCTCGGCGATGTCTTCAGATTTGATTGATCTCGGAGTGGGCGAGCGGCGAGTTCTGCTGTGTTGTCTACATAGGCTATAGCAGAACTGCAACTGTACCACATAGTAGCAGACGGTGGAGCATCGAGATGCACGACGTGCAGGCAAACGGGATAGGCAATAATATGCAGAGGACATGAAGTGAAGGGGATTGGCCGGATGGGCATTTCGTGATATGTGAATCCTACTGGTCCTTATCTCGTCATTGCCACGATAAACCCATTTGCTTGCAGTGCAGCAATGCAACCACCACCAATGCTGTGCTGTAACGATGCTTTGCTGCAAGGTGAGCTGGTGGGAAGGCAAAGGATGACAGATTATCGAGCTTGTGGACAGTCTGAGAACACACTGTATCCCCGCCAAAGTTGGTAGGAATGAAGCTTTTGAAGTGTCAACTGCACTGTATGGTATCCGGTCCGGGCCCTTTTTTGACACTTGAAGGGCCTCGGTGGGGTGGCCTCAATTCATACAAGGTTGGGACTAGAGAAATAAGATGGCGCAAGTGAAGCAGATCTGAATCTTATCACGACATTGACTAAACAGCCTCATCTTTGGATCACAGAGATCACAAGAGAGCTCGGATGCTATCGATATTAGAAAATTCGCATCTATCAACTAGAATCGTAGGCCAGTCACCATCTCAGGAACATAGACAACTGGGTACCTGGATTTCATGCACGATTTATGGCCACAATGGATCTGCTGGCACAACAGACCCGCTACGTATCGTGATTCTCTGACAAGCGGGCAGCCGAGTGAAAAATAGTATACCATGGCCTATAAGCTACTGTCCCGGTGGGGGAGAATGGCTGGATTATGGGCCCTTTGGGTCCTGACTAGGGCCTTGATCACTGGCGATAGGTTGAGTCTTGATTCATGGGAAGTCTATCGAGTTTCGACTGGATCGGGGTCTGGTGAGGAGGCAGAATTCATGTTACACCATGAGGGAATTGATATGCTGTGGATGGTGTTTTATCGCAGAATCACGGGGCGACATATGGTAGAGTTGAGGGTGGTACAGACAGTAATTAACAGCATGATCAATGAGATAAGAGTCTGTACTCTGAGATTTTTCACTGACTTCAGATTACAGACTGACTTTCTGACAACCGAAACCTTGGATTTGGAGCGATGGCGGCGGCCGCGGCTACTAAGGTGGTTGGCTAGACTCGGCTCGGGGTAAACCTGTTTGTGTTTACATGGCGCCAACGAGGAATCCTTAACAGATGAACCGGGTTCTGTCATGCCATCGATCCCACTTCCACAATTGGTCAATGTCCAACACCCCAGAAGAGGCGCAGGAGGGTTGCAGCAGCAGAACAGCCAGTACAAGTCCAGTAACCCAAGGATTCCCGGGGTGTGAGCCTGTGAGGTGCTAGGCGGGGATCCATGCGATCCATAGCGGGTCGTGTGCTCTTCACTGGAGCGGACGCCGCCAGCGGATAGGCTTATGTAGCGGCCACTCTAGTGGGTGGGTGCCTCCATCTCAGGTGGCTTGGCCATTGGCTGCATGTCCCGACGGCTTCACCGCTTCTTCCCCCATCGACAAACCGCCCACAGCAGCGAGACTAACCCATGATCTACCCGCCGTTGAGCCTTCTCCTCCTTCTCCAGCTGCTCCAAAACCTCAGACCTCCTCCCTTCACCTCAACAAGGGACTTCACGAAAGAGCGGTGTCGTCCGCTCAGTTCCTACAATATTATCGATCATCCGCCTTTTCCTACTCCGCTTCCCTTCTGTTTTTTGCCCAGAATGACTTACGACTTCAACAACGGCGGGGGTGATGCCTATCTCGACTTGACGACCTTCGATACTCGAAATCGCGCTGCTTACCAAACATACTCGACTGCCACGACCCATTCGAGTCCTTCGGCTGCTTCAAACATCATGCCCCAGGACGCCCGACACTGGGCTGTTCCCCTCGATATGTCTTCAAACAACTCTCATGGCTATGCCTCGATGAGCCCGGAGGAGCATCAGTCCTCTCCTCCATCTCAATCCGCCAGTCCTCATAGCCAGCACTCGCCGCTACAACAATCCCCTTTTCAGCAGAGTGTGAACCCCTTGACGGATTGGGCCCTTCAGCAACAGCAACAGCAGCAGCAGCACCTCGCTGCTGCTGATATGACACAGTTCATCCAAGATGCTGCCCTCATGAGCTTCAATGCATTCCCTGCAAACTTCCAGCCGACCAACCCCCTTGATTATCTTCCCGCGACTACACAGGCAGCTCTTCAAGCCAATCTTCTCGAATCGACATTCAATGGACTGCCAATGGACGACCACACACAAGCCGTATGGCCCAACGCCGGAATGGGGGACTGGCAGGAATTTCAGAATACTCTGCAGATGGATGGATTACCTCGTCTTGATAGCGTCGGAAGCAACTCACCTACCGGTACATACCTCGAGGTTTTGTCTCTTCCCTCATCCTCGGGCGAGGGATGGGCTATGGTGGATTGGAATCAGCCCAACTTTGATCAGTTCCAACAAGCTCACGCGCAGGGCGCTGCTATCTTCAACCCATCCCAGACTCTTCACTTGAGAACCAATTCCGATTCATCCGATGGCGCCAATTCAATGGAGTTTGGAAGCTTCGAGGAGATTGCACCTTTCCCTTACTCTCCTTTCTCTCCTGAGTCTGACGGCTATGTCGATGCTGGTAACCACCGCAACTGCTTCAGCAACGATGGCCACGCTCACAACCACGCCCACACTCACACACACGTCCATGAGCCTGTCGCTACCAACACTGTCGCTACCACCGCTGTCGCCACTGTCCCCATCAAGTCTGAACCCTCTTCGAGCCGTCATAGCCCCGGCAGTGGAGCCGGATCTGTCTCTCCATCTTCCAGCAGCACTACCCGCCGAAACTCGGGTCCTCGTAAGAGCCCCATTGCTAAGAGCACCACTAAGAATGTTGTTCGACGTATTTCCAATGGCAAGAAGGATGGTACCGTTGAGAAGAAGGTTGGCCGCAGAAAGGGACCTCTTCTACCTGAGCAGAGAAAGCAGGCTAGCGAGATCAGAAAATTGCGAGCTTGTCTCCGATGCAAATTCCTCAAGAAGACTTGCGACAAGGGTGAGCCCTGTGCTGGTTGCCAGCCTTCTCACGCCCGTCTCTGGCAGGTTCCTTGCACTCGTATCGACATCAAGGATATTGGTTACTTCATGAAGGACTGGAAGGCTGACTACGAGCGACACATGGACCGTGGTGTCTCAGTCTACAACGTCAAGGGCTTCGCCCAGAAGGAGACCCTTATGTGGATCACCCACGGTTACGGTTTCGCGCTCCCCGTTATGGTTCGCGAGGTCTTTGTCGCCGATGATAGCTGCTTCTCGGTTGACTGGGTCGAGTCCACACTTACCGACCAGGAGCCTATTGACTTCGAGACCCGCACTGAGAAGCTTGACGTCGGTGCCGAAGGCATTCGTCTTGATGCACTCTCCGAGTATCTTGACAAGCACATTGATGGTCCTTTCGAAGACTTCATTGACGACCATTTCGAGGGTACACCTTTTATCACCGAGATCCTTAAGACCGCTCACCGCTACTATGTCAAGGAGAAGATGCCTGTTATCCGAAAGTCGCTTAAGCTGGTCCTTGCCTACAACCTCACCATGCACATCACCATGGTTGAGAACCAGGGATCCGAGGTTGACCTCGATGGTCAGATTGACGATGAGGACTCCAAGTACTACGGTCGTACTGTCGCCCCCGTCATGATCAACTTCCAGATCAAGTGTGCCCTCGCCGACATGTGGCGTGAGTTACAGAAGGATATCCTTGAGGAGCTCTCTGCCCTGTACTCTGGTGTATACAGTGGTGAGAAGATGAAGAACTGGCCTACCATCTTCATGATTGCCTCCATCCTCCTTGCCGTCTGGGAGGAGATGCAGTTCGATTGCCACTACCGAGTCCCCGACCCTGTTGCCGTCAACAAGTTCTGCACTGATATGGAGACAACACCTGTTGGTGTTATTGTGGGTCTTTTCCACGCCATCTCCCAGAAGCTCCCAGCCTTCACCGACTGGGACACACGCAAGCATGGCCACCTCCTCCACAACAACACCTCGGTCTGTGAGGCCATGACTGAAGTGAGACAGCACGTCATCAAGCACGGTATGTATACCTTGACAGGATTCTTATATCTCGTACTAACGACCATCACAGAGGCTTATCTTCGTACCCGCAAGGAGTCCAAGTTTGACCGCTACGACTTCGACTCCCTGTCCAACAAGTTCCTCTCGAAGCTTGTTATCCGGGCCAACTAAGATACTACTACTCAAGTCACGATGCTATGACACTGTCAAAACATATGAAAGGGCCCTATAGGAGCCCTCTTTTCCTTTGTTGCATTTGTTTTATCACAGCGAAAGCGTTGACAAGGCCTTTTCAATCTTGGTCAACAGCGACCCCAGATTTGTCCCTTTTGAGCATACGAACATGACTCTAACATTCTATCACGGCTGGTCACCGCCCGACAACACGAAGCTACCTGACACGGGAAAGTGTGTTATGACCTTCTTATGACTTTCTTCTATGATTGTATGACTGAAGAAGACAGAGCGTTTTAGTTCTTTTTATCATATTTTATTGTTTTATTGTTTTAAAGTCTTGGAGAAAGAGAAGAACGACCGTACCATAAAGATGATAGCGAACCTCACCCATTTAGTGGTGTTATTACGGGATCATGTTTGACGATGTGGCATTTGAGGAATGATTGAATTCGCATGGCTGATGAGCCTATATGGGAGGTGTGTGTGATTTACACTGTCTTTGGAGGGCGTTGGTGAGCTCAAGTGGGCTGGACTCGCGACAAGCAGAGTGCGAAGTCGACGACGAAGAGCAGAGCGAATCGTGTTTTTATCTTAGCAATTTGTCAAAGGGATATTGGGATAGTTACAAAAAAGGCTCTATGCTTGGCAAGTGCTACTGAGCTGCCACAAGTATATCGAATGGAATTTTTAAACCCTTGAAACTTGAGTCTGAACTGGATGGAACCTATGAATGAGTGACCAGTGCATAGCCATGAGATATTTGAACGGGATAACTAATGTTAGCGGCCACTCTATTCCTGTAATGTTCTGCTTGAATCATCTGAAGTTACCTTCAGAAGCTTCTGAGACAGTGTCTCACTCGACACTAAGATATTTCCTAATCCAGGCTCATATTTGCAACGGCTGGAGGAGAAAGCGAAAAATACAGTCGGGCATGACATTAACTGAAACACCATGGCTGTTGAGCCGGACCGATGGGATTAGACACCCTCAGCCATTGCCGAGCTATCACGGAATCGGGGGTCTGGGTGGTTCACGAGGTTCCTTGCCAACACCACAAAGGCGGGGTCATGATAAGACGCCATGTTAAGCAATGGTTGTTTGAGATAAGCTCATTGTTAGCTTTGATAACGAATCGTACGAAACAGCGAGACGATTGCTCCCAGATGAAGGCAACGAGACGACCATAACTGGAATTGAATGCCATCGAATCCAAGGCATTGTCTTTGATCCAAACTCGAAACGTTACCAGCCTCGTTGTGTTGCAGCAAGTTCAAGAAAGTTGATGCGAACAGGGTAGTCGTCGAGACAGGGTCCTCACGGGCCAGAATCGTTGGCTGATGACGTCGCGAACACCGACAAGACCGGATTCAGCGGGCGGCAGAAGTCGGTGACCCCCGGAACATTGATCTGGAACTTGGACTGAGAGGTGAGTGTCGTCAAATTTCTGCTGTGAAAAATTCAGCACTGCAGACTGTAAGTGAAATGAGTGCTGGACTCTTTCTTGATGCCAGAGAGGTGTCCGTCCAGGTACACCAAGTCTCCCGTCTCTGATAATGGTGCTAGGCCTACTCCGTATCCTATCCTGTCAAATCCACACGTTGAGTTATCTCGGCGCCTTGATCTGGAGCGTTTGCCATCGGTTCCTGAGCCAAAGGCTTGGGCACTGAAGCTTTAGGGAATGATCACCTGCGATCTCCCAGAAAAGACTTGAATGATTAGCCATTCTTTTGGACAAATCTGCGGCGGTCAAATTGCGTCTGTTCGAGACATCCAAACAAGCATCGCTTTTTGTCTTTCCCGGGGTAAAGCCCGCTCCAGGCTCCGCCGGGAAGCGCCGGTGCTTGATGCACGAGAGGGGAGTGGCCCACGTATCCGCCTTTTAACTAACACAATTGAACTGCATGTTGATACAAGTTGGGCTTTACCACATGCCAGCAAATACTGCATTCAATACTTGAGAAGTAGCCCTAGTAGTACCAATATGTAATTTACTTACTCATGAATAAGTAAGTGAACCAGTCTAGTAGCTGTACATGACTTGTAAGGATATTATGCTAGCATAACGTAAGTAATAACTGTCATCATACACCTCTATCTGGCATTTCTCACACCCAAGGATTTCTCCTCGATACTTCAATACGTCCTGATGGGCAAGGATAAAATAGAACAGGGTCAAGCTTACACACCGTCTTTGATGGTAGTTCAAATTCTATTATTCATATTTTAAAATGTTTTTTTTTTTCTTTTTTCGAAAAATGATCTATAAGCGAGCGCTTTTATAATTTTGATACATGGCATCACGATTTTGTTTTAGAGCAATTTTCAACCCTTGTAGGGGCTGGGGCCAACCATAAGCTCGGGCTTGACAAGAGTATCAAACTCCTCCTCAGTCAAAGCCTGGAGCTCGAGAGCACTCTGCTTGAGGGTCAGGCCCTTCTTGTGAGCATTCTTGGCAACCTTGCTGGCCATGTCGTAACCGATTTTGGGGTTCAGGCAAGTGACGAGCATGAGCCTATAGACCTGGTCAGTACTTGTTTCGTGTCTGTGATGAATGAAACTTACGACTCCTTCATGATGCTGGCAATCTTCTCCTCGTTAGCAGCAAGACCGGCAACTAGGTTCTTCTCGAAAGAGCGCATGCCATCTGTCAGAAGGCGGGAGCTGTGCAGGAGGTTGCGGATGACCAGAGGTTTGTAAACGTTAAGCTCGAACTGGCCATTCATGCCACCAATAGTGGTCGCGACGTGATTACCCATAACCTGGGCACAGACCATAGTCAAAGCCTCACATTGCGTGGGGTTAACCTTTCCAGGCATGATGCTGCTGCCAGGCTCGTTTTCGGGGAGGTTAAGCTCACCAAGGCCACAGCGAGGGCCACTACCGAGGTATCGAATATCCTGAGCGATCTTGGTAAGAGAGGCAGCAAGGGTGTTCAGAGAGCCGTGGGCCTGGACAATAGCGTCATGGGCAGCTAGGGCCTCAAACTTGTTAGGGGCAGTCTTGAACTCAGTGCCAGTCATGTTGGTGACCTCCTCAGCAATAGCCTCAGCGAAGCCCTGGAAAGTGTTGATGCCGGTGCCAACGGCGGTGCCGCCCTGAGCGAGCAGACGCAAATCAGGGAGAGAGCTCTCTACACGCTTGATGCCAAAGTCAAGTTGAGCGACGTAACCAGAGAACTCTTGGGCGAGAGTCAGAGGTGTAGCGTCCTGGAGATGGGTACGTCCGATCTTGATAATCTTCTTGGCCTCAAACTCATCGACCTTCTTCTGCAGGGCAGCACGGAGGCTGTGGAGGGCAGGCAAGAGCTCGCCCTCAATGTCAAGGACAGCCGCAATGTGCATAACAGTAGGGAAGGTGTCGTTGGAAGAGGCACTGCGGTTAACGTGGTCGTTGGGGTGGACAGGCTTCTTGCTACCCATAGTTCCGCCGAGGATCTCGATGGCTCGGTTGGAAATGACCTCGTTTGCGTTCATGTTGGACTGAGTGCCGGAGCCCGTCTGCCAAACAACAAGAGGGAAGTGGTCGATGAGTTTGCCATCAGCAACCTCCTTGGCGGCCTGTTGAATAGCAGCACCAATCTTGGGGTCTGCGAAAGTAATAATTAGCGTTTTGGGACTTATAGTAGACAGTGTCCGTCTCCGTTGAGGTTGAACGGTTTGGTGTACAAGTTCTACCCCGCCAAAGGGTGCTAGTCATGCCCTCCAGGCGGAAGAGTGGAAAACAAGACATTACCACCAAACAACCCTACATGAATTCAATTGCTACTCACCAAGGCCATATCGCATGTTGACAGTGGCGGCAGCACCCTTCAGGATACCAAATGCCTTGACAATGGGTGGAGGCATGCGATCCTGGGGTTGGTTGATGCGAAAGTTCTCGAGAGATCGTTCCGTCTGGGCTCCCCAGTATCGGTCGGCGGGGACCTGAATCTCGCCAAAGGCATCGCTCTCTGTTCGTGTCTGAGACATTCTGACTGAAGTGCTGTGAATAGCTCTGGAGAGTTGAAGACCAGCAACCCGAGTCTTATTCTGAAGTCGCAGTTGCGGGGCAAGCGAGCATGTGGACGCAGCTGCTTGGGAGACCCGAGGCAGAGCTGACTTCATAAGGCCCGAGGCGGCACCGCGTCCCGTGACGGTTCGAAACATGATGGGCAGATGGCTGGCTGGCGAAACGCTATTCCGAAAGCTGGGGCAAGCCAATTGAATCGACTTGGCTCGACTGAAGGTGGTGGCAGGAGGATTCTTCGGGGGCAGGAGGCCGGAGATGTTGCACAATTGCAAAAGGGTTTTTAAACAATCGGAGAGAAGGCCAGCTACTTGTCTCGTCGCTCTCGGTTGTTAGATTTTAACGGCTCAACCAACTACTAGACTCCGGAAGCACTGGTCAAACGGAAAAAAGCTCGAAATACTGCGGTAATTTACCGGAGGCACCCTTGGCCGAGGGATTGGAGGCACCCTTTTATACGCCTCCAAGGCCGGCCAAGGAGTCATCATTTAGGTTCTTATGATATCAGCTTTATGCTGTAGCCGTTGGTCAGTCATCATGGTATTGATGTCTAAGTTGTGGGCTAGAAGTGTTATTTGCAGTTGAGACTTGTGGTTGAGAGCTTATTCCGGCACAGAGAACCTAGAACCTAGTAACCTAGTAATTTACCGGAGATCCTGGCGCTAGGCCGTGGGTGGGTATCTACTGTCAACTGATGTGTGGTGAATCGGTAATGGATAAGTGACTGCGTCGGTCTAGGGTAGACACGCTTTGACTGTTAAGTTAGTAAGCGGTTGGCTAGTCTAAGTGCTTCGAGAGCCTCCTCGAAGATACTAGAGCATACTATGGGATAACTGCAGCCTATAAGGTTAAGCTTTAGGCTGCGAACACAGGTGATGAATGACAACACAATGTTTTTTTCCCTCCCGATATAAGCTTTTACCCAGAAGCTTTCACGATGATGCGAGAGCGTAAATGAACAGATAGACAGCCAAACACCGTTCCTGACATTAGTCTGACTTTCAGCCTTTGGCGAACTTGGGACCCACTTCACGGCGATAAGTGACAGGTCTCGAGTACTTTATATCAGGCAGTAACGTCACTCAAAGAGAAAGTATCTAAGACTTATCTCTGCAGCCTGGCCGGATTCTGGAGCCTTCCCTACCTTAGGTAGGTACCTAGTCGCAACCGTCATTCGCTCTCGAGCATGAATCATCCGCCCCCGGAAGCTGCGCTCCTGCCTCCTGGGTTCCAGTGTCTGCCACGCTGCCTTGCCGGTGCCGTTCGTCACTAGCAAGCGTAATCCAGTCACTGCGCCCCCCTCTCGCCTGCCCGCCCGCTTGATTATCAAACAAACCTTCCCCCTCAGTACTTAAACCTCTCTCACCTCTTTCTAACTTCATCCTCTTTTCTTCCCAAAACATCTCCCAAGACTTTACTTTCGCTCGAGACCAGCGATAACAAAGACCTTCTCTCATCCGATTACCATCTATTCACATCACTTCCGCGACAGATCACCGCCATCATGCAGATCTTTGTCAAGACCCTGACCGGCAAGACCATCACCCTCGAGGTTGAGTCTTCCGACACTATCGACAACGTCAAGTCCAAGATTCAGGACAAGGAGGGTATCCCTCCTGACCAGCAACGCTTGATCTTCGCCGGCAAGCAGCTTGAGGACGGCCGCACTCTCTCTGATTACAACATTCAGAAGGAGTCCACTCTTCATCTCGTTCTCCGCCTTCGTGGTGGTATGCAAATTTGTAAGTTACATCGCTTTCGTCGCCACTGGAACTGCTTCTAACAAATCCTTATAGTCGTCAAGACCCTCACCGGAAAGACTATTACTTTGGAAGTCGAGTCATCCGATACCATTGATAATGTGAAGAGCAAGATCCAAGACAAGGAGGGTATTCCTCCCGATCAACAGCGACTCATCTTCGCTGGCAAGCAACTTGAGGATGGTCGAACTCTTTCAGACTACAATATCCAGAAGGAATCTACTCTCCACTTGGTTCTCCGCCTTCGTGGTGGTATGCAGATTTTTGTGAAGACTCTTACTGGAAAGACCATCACCCTTGAGGTCGAGTCCAGTGACACTATCGACAACGTGAAGAGCAAGATTCAGGACAAGGAGGGTATTCCCCCTGATCAGCAGCGTCTTATCTTCGCTGGTAAGCAGTTGGAAGATGGTCGCACCTTGAGCGACTACAACATCCAGAAGGAGTCAACTCTCCACCTCGTTCTCCGACTTCGCGGTGGCCAGTAAGCGATTCCAACGAAGGGTGTGGATTTTATGATGGCGTTAGGGACTGGCATTGAATTCGAGATCAGGCAACTTCTAGGCCTGTCATGATTATTATGTAGTTTTTGCCCTTACAAATGTTCTGCAAGGTGCTAATAGACTATTGAAGTCTGCTTGACTTATTTGTCACCTCTTCTGACTCCCATGTTCCTTGTGACGTTCCATGTGGTGCTACTATGTACCTATGTAAGTGTTGTTGACGATGTGTGGAGTTGCCCCTCAGTTGCCGGGTACTCCACAGTGCAGCCAGGTCATGATGGGTGGGGCTGATAGAGCTCATGAGCCCGCAAGTTGCAAGTTTAAATCTTTCCTCTTTAAATACTCGTGTACCCACCAAGTCAGGCCTCCTCTTCGTCGTCGTCACTGTCACACCCAGGCGTACGATGATTTATAAGTATCGACCTCTTCACCATCATCTACTTTGGCCTCCTTAGCAATAAACGATACACTTCACTCTATGCATAAATCAACCTGAGTTTGCGACCAAGACTTTGTGCATATTTCTCGAGCGAGCGGTTCAACCGCAGACTGATATATCAGGCTATGCCGTCTTACTTCTATCACCTCAAATTCGAGCTTTATCCGACTCCTGATCCGGTCTCTGCAACATCAGCAGCTAAAGCTCAAGACGAAATTTGGCTTCCGTCTCCTGAAGCGAGTGTCTTCGACGACTTTCCATCCCATCCGCGACCAGACCGACGAACCACTTATAAAGTATCGAGATCTATAGATCCACAGCGCGACTCAGCGAACCACGCAACTCCATACCCTCTTACAAGGCAAAACTCACACTCGTCGAATCTCGGCATAATAGATTGTGGCGCAGCTGCGAGGCCATCGGTTAAAGACTCCGGACGGAAAATCGAGATTGTAACCGAGAGACAGTGGCTCGAGCGAGCTAACAGCTTTCCGCCCCCGAACTCAAGTGTCGCGATACATCCACAGAACGCAGTTAGAGACTGGCGGTTTGGCCGTGTTAGCCTCGAGACGGTCGACCTTAGGACTGGACACGCAATGGCAGGCGAGGCGACCCGAAGTGGCCCTTCTGCGGCTCCTTCACTGGGGCCAACGTTCGGGGGAGCCGGTACAGCGACAAAAGCCGAGTTTCTTCCTTTAGAGAAAAAGAATACTGAGCTTGGCTGGGGAGTTGTGCACTTTTACAGAGAAGACGACGAGACTTCCGGGCTCATCGAGACGGCCCATCAAGAAACTGAAGCAAGTGGCTCAAAGGATACCGACTGCACAACTCTTTGTATACCAGCAGTCCCGGCGTATATGTCGCCAGGTGACCTGATGGGTTTCGTTGGAGAAAAGTGGAGGGGAGATATCAGTCATTGCCGTATGGTTATGACATCGCGGATGAACAGATATCTTGTCTTGCTCAAGTTCCGAAACAATTTCCGGGCCAAACAATGGCGGAGAGAGTTCGATGGAAAGGTCTTTAATACCGTGGAAGTAAGTGACAAAACATCCAGTTCTCTAGGCCAATCTCTAACAATGATGCAGCCTCAAATCTGCCATGTAGTTTTTGTCAAGAGTATAACATTCGAAACACCAACACGAAGAAAATCCAGCGGGGCTCTTTCCCCCTTGTCCTCGTCGGCGGGCATGTCGAGCAGCCTCAGACCGTTTCCTCCACCAACACCGAATCTCGTGGAATTGCCAACTTGCCCTGTATGTTTGGAACGCATGGATGAGACAAATGGGTTGATGACAATACCATGCTCTCATGTATTTCACTGCACATGCCTCCAAAATTGGAAAGGTGCTGGGTGTCCTGTCTGTCGATTCACAAACACCTCACCCAACTCAGAGTTAGATCCTTCCGGGCCTCATTCGCAGCCATTTGGGTCTGGAGTCTCGAATCTCTGTAGCATCTGCGATTGCACAGATGATCTATGGATTTGTTTAATTTGCGGCTATGTGGGCTGTGGCCGATACAAAGGTGGCCATGCAAAAGATCACTGGAAAGAGACAGCCCATTGTTTTGCTCTGGAGCTGGAGACACAGCATGTCTGGGATTACGCGGGAGACATGTGGGTTCATCGCCTGATACGAGATAAAGGTGATGGGAAAGTTGTGGAACTTCCTTCGAGAAATAGGTCAGTCGGTCATTTGGAGGAAGAGGATGTTGTTCCTCGAGCCAAGCTGGACAGCATTGGTCTGGAGTACACGCATCTTGTCACGAGTCAACTGGAATCTCAAAGAGCATACTATGAAGAACTGATCAGCAAGACCGTCGATAAGGCCTCGAAAGCTTCTGCTGCGGCCGAGGAAGCTGCAGCACAGGCCTCAAAGGCTATGGAAAAGATGACAGTGCTCGACGAAAAGTATACAACCCTCAGCCAGGAAACGATACCAGAGCTAGAGAAGCAACTTGCTCGAGAGCGTAGCAAGGCCAGCAAGAGCGAAACGTTAGCACGCAACCTTGGCAAATCTCTCCAGGAGGAAAAACGTTTGAACGAGGGTCTGATGAAGCGGATTGAGCATCTCAACAGCGACCACGAAGCAATAGTAAAAGAGTTGGAGAAGCTCAAAGGAGAGAATGCTGACCTTCAAGAGATGAATCGTGATCTGAGCATGTTTATATCTGGGCAAGAGAAATTGAAAGAGTTGGAAAATGAGGGCAAAATTGAGGAGGGTGAGCTAGAAGGCGGCAGTGCAAGTGTGCCAGAGAAAAAGAGCCGGCGACGTGGAAAACGCTAAGCGCTCAGGACGACTGGATTGGAGTTTGATATTTCTCAGCGTTGTCTTTGACTGGTTCGGATTACCAAGGCGTGGGAGGACGTTTAATTATCTATAATTCTTACTAATAACAATATCAACTTTTGAGGCATCGCCATGATGTACAAGGTGTACTTGTGGTGAAAAGTGACATCTACCCTAAGCTAACGACAAAAGTATCAACAGTGACAGTTGGAGTAGTTACGGCATAACGCATCACAGTTGCATATTGAAGCAGGGGTTTGGAGAAAGGTGTGTAACATTGAGCAGTTATAGGTCTAGAATACCCAATCCAGCCAGCATCTCGTCTACTCTCTTCTATCGAAATCTGAAGATCCTTTCGGCCTCGGGATGAGCAGACGGTCTTACGGGTTGGGAGGCAGGGCAATTTTATAGGTACCTAAGCTACAGAGTGCACACCCCTCATTTTGATGGTGCATGCATTAGAGGTCTCAACTGCATTGACACCACTTGACTTGGCATTTTTGATTTTTGTTGGGACTTGGCTGATAGTCATACAAGATTTACGCCAAGCAGGTTCTACTTGTTTTCAACATATCTTAATCTCTCGACCTTTTGTGACCGTAACGATGGAGACTACTCGATGAAGAGTCAACAATTGACATGTGAATAGGGGTGCACGGATACGTTTTTCTCTTCCTTGTTGCTGTTTCTCGGAAATTCGCAAAGAGAATTCGGTAAAGGACCCATATGGAGAGGCACTGTAGCGTGATGGAGCGGATGGTTCCGGGGTTGGGCAAACCCTCAGTGGCTGGGGTGGTGACGATAGTGGTGTGAAATAACTTGTGATTGATTGATGGATAGGTGACTCGGGCTTGTGATCTCTCGGCAGGGCAAAGTAGGCAATGGGACGGCACATATATTTGTTCTTTGATGCAGTTTGATGACTGCTCCGTAGAGATTGAAGCCCTTGACAGTAAATATTGTTGTACTGTTCATGCACAACCGTTTATTTGTGGCTTGTGACCGGCATGCTCGGGTTAAACAATGTCTTTGATGCTCTACGGATACTGATTGCCCAAAAACCCTGGCGCTTCTTACAACCTGCACCATCCCGTACCGTACCGCACCGGATCTCCGATGTTAGTGGAGTGATGATAAACAGTTTGCAGGGGAAAAGCGCCGAGTGCGAGTACGGGTTGGTACGGAGTTTGCGCCGCAGACTATAGTCCATAGGGCTTGGAAGTATATATCCTCGGTCGTCAGAAGGGATTGCAAGCGGGTGATTGTAACTAAAAAGGAAGCTCGTAGACGATAAAGACAGTCAGTACAGCCAGTAACAAAGAAAAGACTCGAGAAAAGGAACCAATTGCAATGCGCCAAACAGGTATAAAGTGCCGTGGTTTTTAACTCATCCCATGAAGATCACACTGGTTGTCAGCTTTAAAACCAGCCTTTCCTTACTGGGCAGACACCTCTCCCTCCATCACGTACCTTCCCCCTCCTTGAGGTGCAGTACATCCATTCTGTTCCCAACCCCAGCAGCCCCAGCTGTTTCTCCATTTCCATTTCTATCTCCATCCTGCATCTTCTTCCATATCCTTCACCCTTGTCCTCCCAGGAATGCAGACCTCTCTCTAGAACCAACACCTCCGAGTATTTGTATATATTATCTCTCGTCATATTTCCGCTCGACCGTCCAACCTGCGTTCGCTCCATAACTGAGGCCCGCCGCCCCTCACATCGATTACAACTCGCTTGTCTAGCTCTGTCGAAATTTTTATTATACAATTATCTATCCACAGCCCGACTTCGAAATATCGTTTCGCGCACCTGTTTGAATAACGCTGGGCTCTTCCGCGCAAGCCCGCAATGTCTAAACATGCTGGGACAAAGGACGCGGCCGCGCCGCAGTCCTCGACGAACCCAACCCCGCAGAAGGAGCTCTATCCTATGGTGAACTGGAAGTACGATATGTTCCTGTATACCGTCGGCAACATCGTCGATATGTTCTTCCGAGAGGTTGTTCCTCGAGGTGCCTGGCGTGTTCCTCAGACTGGCCCTGTTCTGTTCGTCGCCGCGCCACATGCCAATCAGGTTAGTTGTGCATAATCTGGGGGAGCTCGTGGTTAAAGACGGAGTGCATCAGGATATGTTGTACAAGACAAGACCAGTTACTAACTTACACTAGTTCGTCGATGCGATTATCCTCCAACGTACCCTCCGTAACGAAGCTAAGCGGCGGGCGTCCCTCCTCATTGCCCAAAAGTCAGTTCACGGCTTCATCGGATGGGGTTCGCGACAAGTTGGTTCAGTTCCCGTCGGTCGCGCTCAAGATGCTGCCAAACCAGCTACTGGCACCATCTACCTCCCCGATCCTATCAACGACCCAACTCTTGTTCGAGGTATCGGTACAAAATTCGGAGAGGGAGAGGGTGAGGTTCAAGGCATGCTCTTCCTCCCCTCCACCAAGAATACCAGTGGCGCTAGTGTCGATATTTCTCAGATTATCGGTCCTGAAGAGATCCGTGTCAAGCGACCTTTTAAGGGCAAGATCGCTCTGCAACAACTCACAGGCCGTGACGATATCGACAAAGATGGGAACTTCACCAACAAGGACGTGAAGGGTCCTGCTCCGGGTTACCAGGGCACCAAGTTCAAGTTGGCACCTCACATTGACCAGACCAAAGTTTACGAGGCAGTCTTTTCTCGGCTCTGCAATGGCGGCTGTGTTGGTATTTTCCCCGAGGGCGGTAGCCATGATCGCACTGAACTTCTGCCTCTCAAGGCTGGTGTTGCTATTATGGCCCTTGGAACTCTCGCCCAAGATCCCGATTGCGGCCTCAAGATCGTACCTGTGGGAATGAATTACTTTCATGCCCACAAGTTCCGCTCACGTGCGGTTGTTGAGTTCGGTGCTCCCTTTGAGATTCCTCGTCACCTCGTCGAGCTCTACTGCAACAACCAGCGTCGTGAAGCCATTGGCCAAGTTCTTGACACAGTCTATCAAGCTTTGAACTCTGTCACCGTCTCTGCACCCGACTACGACACACTCATGGTGATCCAGGCCGCTCGCCGACTCTACAACCCCACCGGCAAGAAGCTCCCACTTCCGGTAGTGATCGAGCTTAACCGCAGATTATGCATGGGATATGAGCGATACAAGAATGATGAGCGCATCACGTCCTTGTCTGCCGCAGTCAAAGAGTATAACTCTCAATTGCGGTACCTCAACTTGAAAGACCACCAAGTCCAGTATGCCAAGATGAATATGATTAAGGTCATATTCCTTTTCATCTACCGATCAATCAAACTACTCTTCCTCTTCATTTGTACGTTGCCAGGTTTGATTCTCTTCTCGCCCGTCTTCGTAGCGACCAAGATCATCAGCCGACAGAAGGCCAAGACAGCTCTAGCGGGCTCAACAGTCAAGATTCGCGGTCGCGATGTCATGGCGACCTGGAAGATTCTTGTGGCAATCGGATTTGCACCCACTCTCTACCATATTTACTCGGCCATCATAACTTTCAAGGTGTGGCAAGACCGTCTCTGGGGTTATGTTCCTGAGGGCGTGCCTCTGCTGGTAGTTTATTTCGCATTGTGGCCCTTCATGGTTGGCATCACTTTTGCATCACTGCGGTTTGGTGAGGTTGGTATGGATATCTTCAAGTCTCTGCGTCCACTACTCCTCTGCTTGACACCAACCTCCAACTACAACATCCACAAGCTACGAGAACGACGAGCCGAGCTGAGCGCTCAGGTAACGGATGTCATCAACACGCTGGGGCCTGAGATGTTTGATGACTTTGAAAAGGCACGACTTGTGCCCGACCTGTACAAAGCCGAGGGTGGCTCATCCACAACCTCTAAGGCACATCGCCGCAGAGACAGCGATCAGTCCAGTACTGGCTATGAGCCCGAGACACCACCGGCTCTGTCGCGACGAAGCACGACACAGTCCAGCCGAGCCCTCCCGCGCAACGATTCCTTCAGCAATATTGGTCACGTGGGCATCTTCTCTACACGGCCGCCTTCCAGAGCCCGTAGCAGGTCGAGATCAAGCAGCAGCGGGGGTGGGTTCGGATCTGGTGGATTCCCTATCAGTGGGTTCACCACGTTGGACTCTTCAGGTGGATTCGATGAAGCGAGTCGCAAGATTCGAGAGGCGATGAAGAATAGGCGACATAAGACAGATCAAGAAAGGACAGAGGGTGACGACGAGGATGACGACAGTGAAGAGGAGGGCTATGATGAGGCTAGAAAGAAGAACGCGTAAGCATTGAAAAGCGGATGACAGGCAGAGGCGACCATCAGGGACGGGAAAGCTACAAGCAGCTATAGCTAAACATTTTGTACTATTTGAATCGGCTACCGCATAGCATGTTTCCTTTGATGATTTTTAAGGAACATGAGTGGCCTGAATGACACGAGGACGGAGATTTTTGACGGGGCATAGTTTTCGGATCTTGACACGACCGTTACATCTCAATCTTGAGTTTAATTCTTATGTAAAGAAAGGGAGAAACCTGGGGCTACGGGCCAGTCTAAACAAGTGTTTTTTTCGTTTGCAAAAATGTTGTAATTAGTTCTGGGGGGTTCGTCAGAGCTGGAAATTGGAGACCGGGGTTTGATGAACCCTGACGGTTGAAAATGACAGGATCTGATAACTTTTTTTGTGGGAGCCGATGCAATCTAATGACGTGCCCATGTTGCTGTACCAGGCTGTCAGGCTCGGTGATCGGAGATAGACGGGGGAGGCAAAAGAGCGAAGGAATAAAGCGAAATGTTTGGGATTATTTGAAGCCATAGGAGACTCGATATTGGTAATGCAGAGAGAAGCAAAGGATCTCATCATTTGAATCATTCTGCATTTTGTACCTACCTTAGGCAGGCAATTATTTGGCGACAGTACTCCGTATAATTAATTATCTGATCGATCATCTGATTATCAATCAGTAACATCTCCAAAAGCTTGCTGGTATATCCATTACCAATTAATTATTCAAGTGGATCAGTGCCAATCAAACTGTCCCATTCCGAACCGAACCTACGGCATCTGGAGACGTCAACGGCCCTAAAATCTACCGAAAGATTGGATCTCTTATTACAGCATGACCCTATCATCCTCATCCACACACGACAATCCCCCTCCCTTTACCTCACCTTCAACCTCCATAACAGCCGCTACACCGTCCTGGCTTCCACAGCACAAGCCCGCAAAGCAGAGAATGGCCCTCTCACTAAAGAACCTCATGGGCTCCGTGCTCGGCGGAGGATCTGCAAAACAGGACACCAAGCCCTCATCTTCGGAGCTTTTCGCCAAGACGGATCCAAAAGTAGACGGCGAGGAATGTCTGCATGACTGTGAAAACTGCTCCGTGAGGTATCCTCGAGGCTTTAAGATTGAGGAGGAGGATGTGCTGTATGGGCTTGTTGAGCCTTGGAGTACGCATCTTCTTGTTGGAACAGGCAAGACGGACTGGGTGAGGGATGTGGCGGATGAAAAGGGGAGTGTAATGGAGGCTTTTTCTAAGGCGGCCGAGCCTGCGAATGGGGTGAGTCTTTATCTCATATGAGTTGATGTATGAGATGAAGGCATTTTGCCTCATACCACCACTCATCAAACTTGATGATTGCGGCGCTAACAATCACAGAAACTCAAGCTTTCAGCATCCAATATGCCGACTCCTCATGACACAGATGACTATTCTGAGCCCACAACTCTTTTACTACTGCCAGCCTTCAAGCTTCTTCACAATGTTCACCCTCTCAGTGTGCCTCAGATTGTCACCGAAGTTATCAACCGGGCACCGACTAGCACTTCTCCCCTTCACCCCACGCCGCTCCCGGCCTCTCTTCCGTCTCCCGACCCGGCCGCCGGGATCCCGGACGTCTCTCTGAAGGAT
This sequence comes from Fusarium xylarioides, assembly GCA_013183765.1. Taxonomy (NCBI): domain Eukaryota; kingdom Fungi; phylum Ascomycota; class Sordariomycetes; order Hypocreales; family Nectriaceae; genus Fusarium; species Fusarium xylarioides. Next base: position 274,312 of record SRZU01000012.1, on the reverse strand, counting down.
TGCCCTCACAACGCTGTAATCCTCATGTGCAGTCATCGAACACGCGATGTGCGTTGTGCACAGAGTGCACCTATTCTCAGGAAAGAGTTTGAGCGCCAACTAAGGCCGTTGGGTCTGTATCGAGACTTGCATGATGAGAGGCCTGGCGGTGTTGGTATCTACTACATCAGCCACGTGGGAGGACACAAGTACTCTGCCAACGTCATGATCTACCGAAGGCCGAATGCATTTGGTCTGGATGACCCGGTTCCTGAACAGCAGAACGGCACAAATGGCGTTGAGGAGAACGGCAATGGCTTGAACGGGTCAGCAGAGGAGACTGTGGGCGCATCGCAAGGTATCTGGTTAGCACGCGTCATGCCTGAAGATTGCGAGAACTTGATCCGGTATACAGTCTTGAGAGGCAAGGTGGTCAAGCCTGAGCGTCAGCTACGAGGTGGATTTGATCGTGGCCGAGGCGTCATGAGTTGGTGAGAGGCGAAGTGATAAGAAATGGAATGTTCCGGACAGAAAGGTTGATTGAGGAAGAAAATACCCACGGTTCAACATGATGGGAGGTTCATCAAGCAGCGATGCTAAACCTTTGTTACATAACGATAAACTGCTCAGATGATGTGTATAGAGTATACGACATAGACAGCGACGACGATTGGGTTCTGAAGGATTAGAGATATTGAGGTTACAATCGAACTTTGTCGACTCAAGCTTGCTCATCAACGCTGTACCGTTGCACTGCGCATCTAACGTAGCATACGGAGGTAGATTTCGTCAACACGAACGATGAAACCGTAAGATAAAGACAAAAGATACGCTCTCACAAATCCCACAATTTTATCTCATCACTCAAAAGTCAATTCCACTGGATCTCGACCCCAGCATCAAGCTCTGCAGGCCGCGTCGTCAACCTCCTTGATATCGCATAGAGAACCTTGTTGGAGAAGAGATCTGCGCTGCAACAGACGTACCTGCAGAACAAAAGAGCCTCAGTTATGGCACGTACTGTATTTTAGACAATGATTGGTGGTGGAGAAAATAGGGAGAGTTGAGACTTGAAACAAAGGGTGCTGGCTGTCAGGGAATAGGCTGTGGGGCATGTGTTTTACTGGAGGTGAATTCTCCGTAGGGACTGGCTCTGCGTTACGCGTCGTTTGTTAGAAGGCTGTGGGTTCAATTATGGAGACGGATAACTCTTGTTTTTGATAAGATGTCATACTGTGACAGTGTTGATCATGAATCAAGAGTATCGCAGGCAAGGTTATAAGAAATCTAAATAAAGAAAGACGACATTAGCATAGATACAAATGATCGAAGAACAATTAGAGTTGTTGAGCATAAAATCATAGGTAACATATACATGTAAAGTATCCGTTTGCCATATATCAATACCGTTCAAGCATTCAGCAGAGAAACATCCAAGACGATACAAGCTTTTACCCTTCCGTACCCACCCATGTAAGCTTCCTAGGCTTCATCAAGACGATACAGACTAACTATCCCCAACTACCGGTCCTCCATCGGCCACACCGGTTCGCTCAGCTCAAGACTACCGGGTACTGTGGAGAGTCAGTCAACTCACACGCATCATCCTAGCCTCTCATTTTCTCACATTCCATTATCTAACTTAACTCATGGCTGATCACTCAAGGGTCTCTCGGTATATTCCTCCATCACGGTAAAGATGTGCAGAGCTACCAAGGGGGAAAGTGGTCCGCTGTAGCAACAGATATATAACACCGCCTACAATCTCGTCAAAAACAGGTTCTTGAGCATTTCCAGCCCATCATTTCTTCTCTATTCTTGACAACATCGTCCTGGTCTGTGACCTACTAAGCTATCTTTATCTTATATCCTTGTTGTTTGAGCTGGCCTCGTTCGTTATAAAGACTTGACGTCGTTACCATTCTTTCTCGTCCTCAGATCAAGCAACTTTTTCTGTCACTACCTTGAACAAACCTCCAAAATGAAGACTGGTTTCATCGCTTTTACCATTGCCGCCGTGGCTCCCCTTTCCATGGCCCTTCCTTTCCCTCGTGAGTATATCTCTTGTTCATGTTGTCTGACCAGCATACTGATATTCATACAGAGGCCGCCCCTGGAGGTTTCTTCCCTCCTCCTCCTTCTATCAATGGCACTCAGCCTGGAAACCACGGCCACTACGGCGGTGGTCAAAATGGAGGACCTGGTAGTTGGTTGCCCACGCCTGGCAACGGCCAGCAGCCCGGTGGTAAGTGACTATTGTGTTGTGAGACTCGAACTATACTGACAATGGACAGTTCCTACTCCCGGTTCTTACCCTACCCCTACTCCTCCTCCCATGGTTCCTGTCCCTCCTCCCGCTGCTCCTACTGAGCCCATCGGTGCCCCAACTCCTACTCCCTTTGCCCGCAAGTAAGGGTAACGGTGACAACTTCTCGAACAAAGTTTCCAGATACACATAAATGAAGAGATGAGAGGCTCAAGCTAGATTTTTGGCAGATAAATAGAGTGCCGCAAGTTGGCCTGCGGATGATCAACCACTTAGTTGTCTTGATGATGTCTCGTCGTGTGCAACTCTCATGCCTTTGAACTGGAATGAAATGATCATAAACCTATACTTCTATGTTATTTCGAATTAGCCTTCAGTGACATCCGAAAGACACTCACGATTTTGTTTTGGTTATGAAAAGTGAGAGTTGCCTCATTGAGCGAACTTACCACACCTAGGCCAATCAGGAAGAAGAGTCTCCTCGACAGGGTAAGCTGCACCGAACAAGCCAGACCTGACGAACAGTGATAATTCAAAAGACATACGATTCTCACCTTGGAACAGTTTCCCCGTGAATTTTCAATGTTGGGCGCACGTATATCACGTAAATGGAACCAATATGCATGCCATTTTCTTTTCGTAGCTGAATTCACCTCGAGTCTCACCTCTCGAACCTCATGATCAATGCTCTGCTAATGTGTCTACACAGAGCTTAGCCTGCGCTGTAGAGTCTGAGAGACGACCATTTTTATCCCTGGATACCCTCGTGTATTCCGTTATTCTCCCCACTCCCCCAGCAAGTCTCTCTCTAATCTTCAATAGTTCGACTTGTTCCTCCTGAATTAGAAGACGAGCAACTGCTCGTTTCATCGCGGATGTCACAAAGATCGCAATTGGCCGCAACTTCTTCGTGATACTTGACAAAGTCATTGCGAAGTTGGATGAATGCGTCGGAGCCCTCCAGCCGAGCCAGCTCACGGCGCCCGGTCTCGATAAGTCCCTTGATTTCGGCCAATTGCGCCCGTCTCTTGAAGAGCTTCTTATTGAAGGCATCTTGACTCTTGTAGCTCGGAAACGGGTAGAAAGTGTTGGAAAAGGGAAGGAAGGTCTCGAGGTCCTTTAATATCCCTTCGCCAAATTCCATGCGGTCGTGAGGGTCCAGAATGAAATTGTTCCAGCTATGCTGGTCATCTTTTTCAATTTCGACAATAAGTTCGTTCTTCCAGGTCTGGTAAACTTGATAAGCCTCAAGGTACTTTTCCTCAAGGGCCCTGAGGGCTTTCCTGACGCGCTCATGATACTCAGGGCTGATCTTCTCCGGACCATCGCATTTCCTGAAGGGGCCGGAGTAAAAGCGAGCATAGGGGTATTCCTGGTAACGTGAGATGCTGCTGACACTCTTGTTAGTGTCCAGATCGTCGATATTAAGCTTAGAGGCCTTTTCGATAAGATCCGGCATCAGAAAACCAGGGTCCGCCATTGTAGTGATTTGAATATAGTTGTTTTCTTGTAAGAATGTGTTGAGATTATCTAAAGAGTTGGCGAGACTGCGTGGTCAAGAAGGGAGGATTTGGGTGTTGTGAGCCTCTCTTTAAATACGTACTTAGAGTCATGTGTCATTGCTATCACGACAAGCCAGGTCTGAATAAACTGCAAAGTAAGTGTTGTTAATCAGCACCAGTAGGCAATGATTCAAAGAGCAATATTTTGCGTTGACGATCAGAGTGATATTATGACTGAAGGCCCTGAACAATGGCACAACCGATAGTTGTAAGTGATACATATATGTATTGTTTCATTCACAAGCCATACTAGGCCTCCTAATCATAAACGTAGTCTATCTTCCATACAAAATGCGTTGCCCATATGCCAGAAAGGTCATAAACATATTCCAAAAACACGTAACCCATACGATGTCGCCATGATATTGCGCCTTGACCCGAACATGAGTGATTCATAAATCAACCATCCAGATATTACCAACCCGCCCATATTCCACCATGATTTTATGTTGTATCCAAAACAAGTGGCAGTAAATAACCACAAAACCGCTTTGCTCAAAAGTATAAACAAGGAAAAAGAACCACCACTGGGTATAAGAAGCTTGAAAGCGTGAGAGGCGACGGGACTAGTCGGCAATGTCGTGGCTGGAGTGGCTGCTTGAGCTGCCTGTCACGCTCATGTGGTTCTTGGCCATAGAGACGAGCTTCCAGATACCGAAGGATACAGCTGCTAATATGATGAAGAGAATGATGATGATGATGGCGATAACGTCGTTCTTCTTCATGTTGGCGGTTGAAAGTGGGTCGATTGGTGAGAGAGGTTGATGTTGTGTATGGTGAGACTTTGGGTCGTGGTGTTGCAATAAGTTGAGATTGTCTTTGTTGCGAACAATAGATTCACGAGAGATGTTTCAATCTGAGACAGTTAGTTCAAGGGTCCAATTAGACTAGACTGCTGAGGCTCATGGGGTAGACATACCCAGTCAACAATGCTGTTGTGGTAGAGTAGAGTTGAGTTGAAGCCCGAGTCAAGAGGTTGGAGCAGAGTCAACGTAGTGCAACCAGATGAACCAATCAATCGCAAAGTCGTACGATTGGGTCGTTACAGTCGTAAATGCCCAAAATCTCAACCCTTTATTCAAGAATATAAGTCGTAAGATTCGTTTCTTAGAAAAAAGATAAACAAGATCAGGAACTGGAATGCGCAGTCTCACTCACAAACGACCGCTCACTCTATTATAAGTCGTTGCCCCGCCACCGTCTTTTTCTTACAGCCCAAAAGCCAGTAAATGGCAAGGCTGGGAGGGGGAGCTAAGTTCGCTGCAAGGGTCCCGCTGTGGGGACCTTCAGGGGCCTCTGACACGCTGGAACGTCTCTGGTCTTTTCCCAGCCTCGCAGAAAACGTCACCTCAGGACTTTTTTTAATTGACCGTTGTCGCGTCGAGACACGTCTGACTGACTATAAGCCAAGGATCATGAAAATACCCTGCCTTGTGTGCCGCACTTCCACGGAATGCAAGGCACGAGTCTGACATCCATCTTCACAGTAATGAATGCTTGCACAATGCTTGCAATTAATTCGTTTTGTGACTCAATTGCGTAACCAACACGCTCTCCCATAAAAATACAGGCTTCAAATACACATGCTATGTGCGCCGTGTTTCTCCATGATATGATGTGAAGTCTTGTCTGAATACCAGTATTCCGTTCCCATTCCGCGTGAAGACGCATGTCAAGTCAAATAGAAAAATAGAAACCCATCCGCGACTTAATGGTCATCCACAGCTGCATCGAGTATCAGTACAAAACGGATACCTAATACTGCTGCATCTCGCCCCAATTCCCCGGTCCTTCTTATTCAAGTCCCCCTAGTTTTCTGTGCCATCGACAAGAGCCTTGTTCTCATCTCTAATGATCTTGACATGGCGCTCGTAGAAGCGGAGCATCTATATTACTTCTCGTCAGTAAATGAAACATGTCCAAATCTCCAAATTACTGACCTTTTGTGGGCATTTCTTGTAGATAACGTCGGTGTCGTGCTTGGTCTTGCGGCCGTTCTTCCAAATAAGATAAACGATCAACTTGCCACTGCCTTCATCCTCGCATGCATCGATTGTCTCAATCTCCTCCTCCCAGGACCCTGCTGGAGGACTCCAACTCTTCGCTGTCGCTGGAGTTGCAGAGTTGGCCGGGTGCTCACGTCGTGATCGCTTGGTTGTAGACGTTGTGCTGGGGGTGCCATTGGTGGTGGCACGGCGGCGCTTCTTCGTTTTTGATGCTGTCTCATGCTCTTCAAATAGCTTCTCGCGGCCGCCGAATTTTTCGAAGTAGGCGTCGAGGATCTCCTGGGCAGACTCTCTGGGTAGAACACGTCAGGTAAGGCCTTGAGCAAGTCATGCGACTCCATCACCTACCTAAGATTCTCCTCAGGCTCCCACGTCAAATCTTTTTTGGCCTCGTAGCCTTCCCACTTGACTTGAAATTGTAGACTTCCCTGCAGCCACAGTTAGTATGTGATATAGAGTTGGCCCATGATTTCCTACGTCGTCGTAAACCATGTGCTTTTTGATAGCTTCCACAACAAATCTGCAGCATGTGAGCTTTAGCATCTTCGACAGGTTCGCTGATATCTTACTCATCCTCATCCAGGTCCTCGTCTTCATCGCCTTCCTCTTCGTCGGAAGCTGGTTCCGGTTTCATATCGTCGAGCTCATCGACCGCAGCAGCCGAGGTGGACTTCTTGCGGCTGCTCGCGCGAAGAGGCGTAGTGAACTCCCCAGCATCGGAGGATTCCTCGTCACTAAGAGCTGCGCAATAGTCAGCAATGGCAGAAAACCAATTGCGCCGGAATTAAGGGCTATATTGGGTGCAGAATCGGGGACGCGATCGTGATGCGCCCACCGTCCGTCGCATACGACAGGCGTCGGCGGAGGTGAATCACGCAAAAATAATAATAGTAACATACCAGGGGGCATTTTAGATATTTATAACTGACGTGTGCTGGTCTGCGTTGAGATGCTTGGTAATTTATCGCAGATTTATGGCGTGGCTGATATATTCGAAAGCAAGCGGCAGCTGCACCTCAATTCCGCGACTGAAGAAATCACGATCTGTGAGGTGAGGTAGTCGCGCTTCGCTGCAGAGCTATAACCCGCTTTTTGTGGCGCCGAGCACGTGACCCGACGACAACCTCTGATGAGGGATGCTTCTCTTATCCAAACATTCAATTAGTCGCGTGCTACTCTATCTCATCGGCGTGTTACAATTCTCGCCAACTTGCCGGCTACACTCTGTTTGTTCTACCTCCATTGTTGGACTTCCCACAGTTACCTGTCGAGTTATCTCGGCCCCTGTAAAGTGAGTGGAGGGCAAATAAAACCGACGATTGGAAGATGGCCAATTCTAGAATCAAACAAAAGCAAAAGTTGGCAGTATATGCAAGTAACATCTTATTTCCAAATGATATTGCCACATACCAGTTTGCCAACAACTTGATGCCCATCAGCCCTCTTTCTTTTTGTTCAACTTGCCATGACTTGGCAATAAACGCCAGCTTGAACTGCAATGGATGGCAACTACCAGTAGTAACAAAGGTTAAGTAGTAGTTTTGGTGCACCGGCGGCTATCATGTACCCGGTGGGTTGAGAGCAAGATAGTCTCAGGTTAAGTAGAGCTATTTGCCCTCTTGTCGCGCTTGCGGCTCAAGTCAGGGGCTAACAAGAGACAAAACGAATAAAGCTCACCAATAAGCTTTGCCGATACACTGGCAGACTGTGCATTTCCTGCTTTATACCAGAGGCTCTGAGCTTCTCAACGTGGAATGTAAACCCGGCCTCGGACTGAACAGGCAAATGGGGTTGATAGATTCAGCATGAAAACACGGATGGGAGTGCGGATGAGAATTGCCGAGGGTTGTATTACCAGATGAAAAGTCAAGTCCAGAGAAGCAAGTTGCGTTGCGTCAGTTGAAGTAAGGAGCTGCAGGCTGTAATTAAAGATTGCAAGTAAATGACGACTGAGTGGCTCACTGATCTCTATGTGAGATAGTGCTGCTGCAGTGTTAAAGGGGGTTGCAGAAGCTCACCGTCTGCTGGTCCTATGTCGTGTCTCGGACATGGATCCTATGCCTAATCAACATTCCCAGTAACTTAAGTTAACTTATTTAATTTAAGCCTAACCCCCTAACTTATAAGTTAGAAAAAATCACTATAACTTAAGTTTATTAAAGTTCTAACTTATAAGTCTATAAGTCTATATAATAATATTAGTAATATATAAATACTTTTTATTTTTTCTTATTTTAAGGCTTTTTTTATAATAAAAATAGTAAATTTAAAGTAGAATTTTTAATATTAAAAATATTAATTAATAAAACCTTAATAAAACTCTTTATTTTCTTATATTAATTTCTTATAATATATTTAAAGAGCTAGCTTTTTTTAATTATTATTAAATTACTTTTTTAGTTTTTTTTTAAATTATATTTTTTTTATAATATTATTATAATAATATTATTATTATTATTAATATCTTTTTTAATATTATTAAAAATATTAATAATTAAATTTTCTATTAATTTAAAGCTTTTTTTAATTATTTAGTAAATATATAAAATTTCTTTACTTAAAAAGAGGTATTACCTTTAGCTATTAAATCTCTTAATACTTTATTATAAAAAGTATCTTTTTATACTAAAGAAATAAATATATAAGTATATACTTTATTATAATTAGGTTTTTAATTATAGTTATATTTTTATATTAACTGCTTTTTATTTTTATTATTATATTAATATAATATTTTAACTTTATAAAATATATAATAATAAAAGTAATTTTAAAGATAAATTATATAATATTATATAAGCTTTTTTATTTTATATTAAATACTTTAAACTAGCTTATAAAATTATTAAAAATATAAGTAGTTTTAAGAAGCTATTATTTTTATTATAGTAGCCTTTATTATAGCTATTTATACTTTAAGCCTTTTAAAATACCTTTTTTTATACTTTTAATTACCTTATTTATTAAAAGCTTTTATAATAGTTTTCTTAATTAAATTATTATTATAGCTATTCCCTTTAATATTATTATATATAGCTATTTTTATAGCCTTTTATTAATACTACTTAAGATTATTAAAGTAACTCTTTTAAGAAGTAAAATTATAATTTAAAATTAGCTACAGAGGTGCGTCTCAAAAGTCTTTATCGGCGCTAAAATCACGCTAAGTGGGGCAAAAGAGCAGGTACTTGCAAATCTTATTTTTTACAGCTATTTATCCCTACCTTCCTTATACTTATTTTTACCTTTTAATTTTATAATTTTTTAAATATATATAGGAATTCTCTTAATTTACACCTAGATCTGCTTTTATAGAAGGTTATTCTATATAGCCTCTTACTTATAAATAGCTTTCTTTTTATTTCTTAAGGTGTCTTTTTTATTATTATTCTCTTTATCTATAGCTAGGTAGGCTTAATAGCATTTAAATCTAGTAAATTTAAATACTAAAGAAGCCTTTAAACTCCTTTAGTATTATATAAAAGCTGCTATATATAGTATTTATAACTAGAAGCTTAATCTTCTTATATAAAGGTATTTAATCTTTCCTTTTTATATTTCTTTATAAAAGGAAGTAATCTTAAGATTAAGATCTTTATATAGTATTACTACTAGTTAATACTGCCTTTTTTCTCTCTCTTATTAGCTTATTATTAGCTTTATTTTAAGACTACTTAGGCTTCTTGCCTAATAAGTTATAAAGCCTTAGCCTTCTTATTCTATTTCTAAGCTTCTATTTCTCCTTTATAACTAGCTTAAGCTTTATATTTATTACCTTAATTATAAGTTTAGCTTCCTTCTTCTCCTTTAAGGTCTCTAGAGACTAGTAATAAAAGAGACCTTTTTTATTATATAAAAAGTAGCCCTAAAATATAAATTTACTTAAGCCTTTCTATCTCTTATAAATGCAGCTATAGAGAAATTGCTCCTTAAGTAGCCTTTAAATATAGTAGCTATTATAATAATAAAGAAGTATTATAGAAGTTTTATTTAACTAAATTACAGCTTTTTAATCTTTAAGGGTCTAATTTTTATAAATAATATACTATTTTAAGCACTCTTTTTTTATTACTGTAGTTAATCTAGGCTTTCTTATTAGCTTTATTTTCTTATATCTTACTAATTTAAGGATTCTAGTAATAGTTATAGCTAAGATCTTAACTCCCTGACTGCTAAGCTTGCTAGAGATATTAGTAAGTATTTTTTTTCTGCTAAATTAATTTAGGCTAACCTTAATAATAATAAGGCTATAATTTTTATTAGTATTCTTTATAGGCTACCTAGATTAAGGTTTATCTTCTAATTAAGTATTAATAATTCTAAGGAGACTCTTATTAAGCTTAAAGCTTACCTTAATTGCTTAAAAATATATCTTATTAATTATATATTTAGGGATACTAGTAAGGAGGTTAATTTATACTATAGTTTTCCCTCTTCTACTTAGGGCTTTTAATATTACTACTAAAGCCTAGGTTATAATATCTATATATATATATAGTATCTTCTTTATAAGTTAAAAACAGGAAGAATAGTATAAAAATTGCTTATAGAAGATAGCTAATAAAATCAGCAGGGATCCCCTATCTAAGTTTGCAGGGGTAGTTGCTGATCCCTCTTGGCCGGCAAAGACTTTTAAGACGCACCTCCGTACTTATATAATATAATAAAAAAAAAGCCTTTTTACTAAAAAGCTTTTTATAATATTATTTTTTATTAGCTTATTCTTTAACTTATAGATTTTCTTAAATAGCTATACTATTTTAAAAGTATTTACTTACTATATTATAGTAATAGGATTCTTAACTTATAAGGTTATTACTTTTTATAAGCTTAAAAAAGCTTATTTTAATAAGAATTAAGCTATTATTATTAATAATATATGTAAATCCTTTAATTTCTCTTTATATAAGCTTAGCTTTTTTACTTTTAATAATATTAAATTAAATACTATATACTTTATAGCTCTTTTTTATAAGTAATTAAATTATTTTTTATTATATTTAATTAATAAATAAGTATAAATTTATTAGCTTTAATATTAAAGTTATTTTATAGCTTTAACCTAGTAATAACTAATAAATAAGACCTAGGTATTTTAATAAGCTATAGAAGTATTAATAATAAAGTCTCTAGCTAGATTAAAGTCTTAATAAACTTAATTAATAAGGTTACCTTTAGGCTATAGCATCTTAAGTAACTCTAATTATAATAAATATATTATCTAATTAGCTAAAAAGCTTTAAAAAGCCTAGCTAAGTCTATAACTCCCTTATAACTTTAACCTTTTCTAATCTATCTATCTCTTAAAGTTATCTTAATAATTATAAAATTATTAAGAATTAACTAAGCCTAGGTTATCTATAAGTTCTTTACTTTAATTACTTTATTTAATTAATAATATTAACTTTAATTATAATTAAAATATTAAACTTAAATAACTCTTAACTAGAAACTATTTACTAATAGTATATATAACTCTTCCTAGCTAGCTATAATAACTACTAAATAATCTATAATAAAGATATTATATTTCTTTAGTAAATAGCTAATATAGCTAGAAAAGAACTATAAAAAGAAGCTAGGTAAGTATTAGTAATTAGCTACAGTTATTAGATAAATAACTAGCTACTTAGCCTAATTATTTTTAAATATAATATCTTTTACTACTTACTTAAAAACTTAAATTATAGTAGGTAGCTTAAAGGAGAGATATAGCATTTAAAAGATATTTACTTTTTAAGTAAAATAAAATAGTATTTTTATTAATTAAGAATTAATTAATTCTACTACTAAATTATAAGTATTATTATACTTATATAATATCTCCTTATTAACCTATAAGTAAAAGACTATTATAGGTAGCATTTAAAGTTTATATATAATAAAATTACCTAGAAAATTCTATAAAGTTAATTACTACTATAGAATAAAAAAAATTCTATATATAAGAAAGAGTTTATAACTGAAAGTTAAAGAGTCTTTTAGTAGGTAAAATAAAGCTATAATTAATTAAATAGAATTTACTTAACTAAGCATATTTGCCTTATAAAATAATAACTAATACTAAGGCAATAAATAGTAATATTAATAGTAATTTAATAAAGGTAATATTAAAGTTATATTATTAATTTTATAATTAAAGCTTTACTTTTTATTTTTTAGCTTTTTATTTAATTTACTTTTAATTATATAAATAACTATAAAAAGTTATAATATACTCTAGAAATAATAAGAAAGCTATATAATATTATTTAATTTATATAAAAAATATTATAATACTATAAGCTTTAATTATAATATATATATAAAGCCTATAAAATAAAAAATACTATAAGCTTTAAAAATATATTTTTTTATATTTAGCTATAATTTAATTAATAAATAAAATAAAATTTAATATTTATTATAATTAATTATACTTTTTACTTATAAATTATTATTAATTAATTTTATATTTATAGCTTAAATAACTTTAAGCCTTTAAAGAGGATTTTTAAAAGTAATATCTTATACTTTAATAACTAGATTTATTTATACTAAATTATAAATATTTTAAATCTCTTTAAAGAAAAAACTAAAAAGCTTAAAGATTATAAAAAAGCTATAATCTTATTTATTATATATAGCTATAAAAAGCTATATATATATCTTTATAATTACTATAATAATCTCTTTATAGCTATAGCTTTATTAAGCTCTTTAAATTCCTTTTTACTAAATCCTTTACCTTTTTATTCTTTTTTAATAAATTAAGCTTTACTTCTATAAGTAATAAATAGTTAAGCTTATAAAGCTATTATTAATATTATAAATAAGCTATATACTTATAAGAAAAAAATTACCTTATTATTAATCTATTAAGTAGTAATAATTTTTTATTTTAATATATTTTATAGCCTTGACCCAGTAACGACTAATAAATAGGACCTAGGTATTCTAATAACAGCTATAAAAGTATTAACTATAAAGTCTCTAGCTAAACTAAAATCTTAATAAACTTAATTAATAAGGTTACCTTTAGGCTGCAGTATCTTAAGCAACTCTAATTATAATAAATATATTACTTAACTAGTTAAAGAGCTATAAAAAGCTTAACTAATAGAATCTATAACTCCCTTATAACTTTAACCTTTCCTAATCTATCTATTTCTTAAAAATACTTATCTTAATAATTACAAAATTATTAAGAAACTAGCTAAGCCTAGGTTATCTGCAAGTTCTTTACCTTAACTATATTAAATTAATAAGGCTAACTTTAATTATAGTTAAGATATTAAACCTAAGTAACTAGCAGCTAGTAACTGCTATCTATTAATAGTATATATAACTCTCTCCTGCTTGCTATAGGTGCTACTAAAGGGTTTATAATAGAGATATTATAGCCCTTTAGCAGCAGGCAACCTATAAGGTAATATAAGAAAAAGCTATATAAGTAAAAGCAATTAGCTATAATAGTTAGATAAATAACTAGCTACTTAGTCTAGCTATCTTTAAGTGTAATATCCTCTGCTACTTACCTAAGAACTCTTATTATAGTAGGTAGCTTTAAGGAGAGATATAGCACTTAATAGATACTTAGTCTATAGGCAGAGCTAAATAGTACCTCTATAAATTAAAGAATACCTCTTAGCTTAAATACTAGATTGTAAGCATTATTATACTTATAATAATAGTCTCTACTAACTTATAGCTAGAAGACTATTATAAGTAGCATTTAGAGTTTATATATAATAGAATTGCCTAGAAAATTCTATAAAGTTAATTATATAGGATAAAAAAAATTCTATATATAAGAAAGAGTTTATAACTAAAAGTTAAAGAGTCCTTTAGCAGGTAAAATAAGGCTATAGTTAATTAAATAGAATTTACCTAACTAAGCATATTTGCCCTGTAAAATGATAACTAATGCTAAGGCAATAAACAGTAGTATTAACAGTAATTTAATAAAGTTATTTTAATATATAGTTAAAATTCTTTACTTAGCTAATTTATAATAAAATTAAAGTTAAAGCTATTTATATATACTTTAAAGCCTTTTATATTAAAAATTAAAAAATTAAAAACTTTTAATTTTTTTAATTATTTACTATATAAAATATAATTATTAAGCTTAATAAAATTAATAATATTTTTATTACTTTTTATATAAAATAAGTAAAGTTATATAAAATACTTATTATTAAGCTATTTTAATATTTAATAAAAAAAGTTAAGTAAATTAGCTATAAATTAATTAAATAATAAAAGTAATATAAATATATTTATCTTTATTAAATTACTATTAATACTACTATTTATTACCTTAGCATTAATTATTATTTTATAAGGTAAATATGCTTAATTAGGTAAATTCTATTTAATTAACTATAGCCTTATTTTACCTACTAAAAGACTATTTAACTTTTAGTTATAAACTCTTTCTTATATATAGAATTTTTTTTATTTTATATAATTAACTTATAGAATTTTCTAGGTAATTCTATTATATATAAACTTTAAATATTACTTATAATAATCTCTTAGCTATAAGTTAATAGAAACTATTATTATAAGTATAATAATATTTATAATTTAATATTTAAGCTAAAAGGTATTTTTTAATTTATAGAAATACTATTTAGCTTTACTTATAGATTAAGTATCTATTAAGTACTATATCTCTCTTTAAAGCTATTTACTATAATAAAAGTTTTTAAATAAGTAATAAAAGATATTATACTTAAAGATAGCTAGGCTAAATAGCTAGTTATTTATTTAACTATTATAGCTAATTACTTTTACTTATATAGCTTTTTCTTATATTATATTATAAGTTACTTACTGCTAAAAGGCTATAATATCTCTATTATAGACTCTTTAGTAATACTTATAGTAAGTAGGGGAAAGTTATATATACTATTAATAGATAGTAGTTACTAGCTGCTAGTTATTTAAGTTTAATATCTTAACTGTAATTAAAGTTAGCTTTATTAATTTAATATAATTAAAGTAAAGAACTTATAAATAACTTAAGTTTAATTAATTTCTTAATAATTTTATAATTATTAAGATAACTTTAAGAGATAGATAGATTAAAAAAGGTTAAAGTTATAAGGAAGTTATAAATTCTATTAGTTAAGCTTTTTATAGCTTTTTAACTAGTTAAGTAATATATTTATTATAATTAGAGTTACTTAAGATATTATAGCCTAAAGGTAACCTTATTAATTAAGTTTATTAAGATTTTAGTCTAGCTAGAGACTTTATAGTTAATACTTTTATAGCTATTATTAAAATACCTAGGTTCTATTTATTAGTTATTACTAGGTTAAGGCTATAAAAATAAATATATTTATTTTATATTATTAAAAATAGTTTATAATATTTTATATATTTTTATTAAATTAGTTAAAATAAAAAGGTTATTTAATTAAATTAAAATAATATTATAAATTAAATCTAAAGATTATTTTTTTTTTATAGCCTTAACCCAGTAATAACTAATAAATAGAACCTAGGTATTCTAATAACAGCTATAAAAGTATTAACTATAAAGTCTCTAGCTAGACTGAAATCTCAATAAACTTAATTAATAAGGTTACCTTTAGGCTATAGCATCTTAAGCAACTCTAATTATAATAAATACATTACCTAACTAGTTAAAGAGCTATAAAAAGCTTAACTGATAGGGTCTACAACTCCCCTACAACTTTAGCCTTTCCTAATCTATCTATCCCTTAAAGTCATCTTAACAATTACAAAATCATTAAGAAACCAGCTAAGCCTAGGTTATCTGCAAGTTCTTTACCCTAATTACATTAGATTAATAAGGCTAATCTTAATTACAGTTAAGATATTAAACCTAAGTAACTAGCAGCTAGTAACTACTATCTATTAATAGTATATATAACCTCTCCCTACTTGCTATAAGTGCTGCTAAAGGGTCTATAATAAAGATATTATAGCCCTTTAGCAGCAGGCAACCTATAGGGCAATATAAGAAGAAGCTATATAGGTAAAAGCAATTAGCTATAATAGTTAGATAGATAACTAGCTACTTAGCCTAGCTATCTTTAAGTGTAATGTCCTTTGCTGCTTACCTAAGAACTCTTATTATAGCAGGTAGCTTCAAGGAGAGATACAGCGCTTAACAGATGCTCAGTCTATAGGCAGAGCTAAACAGTACCTCTGCAAATTAAGGAATACCCCTTAGCTTAAATACTAAATTGTAAGCATCATTACGCTTATAATAATAGTCTCTGTTAACCTGTAGCTAGAAGACTATTATAGGTAGCATTTAGAGTTTATGCGCAATGGAATCGCCTGGAAAATTCTGTAAAGTTAATTGTATAGGATAAAAAAAATTCTGTATGTAAGAAAGAGTTTATGACTGAAAGTCAAAGAGTCCTTTAGCGGGCAAAACGAGGCTGTAGTCAATTGAACAGAATTCACCTGACTAAGCATATTCGCCCCGTGAAATGATGACTAATGCCGAGGCAACAAACAGTAGTATCAACAGTGATTCAACAAAGGAAATCTAAAGATTATAAAAGTAATATTTTACTTAAAAAGCTAATTATAAAAAATAAGTAAAGCTATTTCTTATAGCTATTTAATTAAGATCTTTTAAGTTAACTTATTTAATTTAATTTTAACCTTTAAAATATACTTTAACCTCCTTCTAATTTAAGCCTCTAAAAAAGCTGGCTTGAGTTAAGTTGTTGGGAACGTTATGCCTAATAGCAACCCCATGGTCGGTGCCACCCATGCTTCTGCTTGAAAGCCAATCTTGTGCGAGTTCGGGCGCCTAGCGCTCAAGGACTGCCGATGGCAGCGTCCAGTCGGTTCAGAATTTGTTTCCCCAGGCCACCTCAGTCTCTTTTTTGTTCGGGGTTCAGAGATGAGACGTCGTTGGCTGCTTGGATCGACAAATGTTTGAACCTTGTAACAGTTTATCTTTTGTCTTTGGTTGAGACATACCCGACACGGGCTTCCTTGCTTTGGCTTGACTTTAGCACTACCTAAGCTTACATAAAGGGGCTGCACTTGGGGAACCAACTGAACCCACTCTATTACGATATGCAGGATTGAGGCGTCATCAATGGCGGGCTGAAATCCAATCGACAAAGGCTACCGAACGGTGGAAGTAAGGGATGTCATGTAAGGCACGGAGTAGCAGACGCCAGATCCACGATCTATAGGATCAAGGCCGATCTTAAGGCATTATGTACTCCGTATTGATCCAATAGACACCAACATAATTTTCGCTTTCGTATGAAAAGGCGCTCGTATCACGGACTGGATCTCAACTAGCTATCAGCCTTTTTAAAACTTTGATTGACAGCAATGCAAGTGGAGCTTGTGAAATAATCAACGGTCATGTTGAGTTTACCGTAATTCAGTCACATGGGAACGGAGAGTTAGTTACGGAGCAGGTAATAGAATTTTAGCTAAGACGACCATAATTTTAGAACGAGAGATTGTCGTATTTATAGCTGCATATCCTCCTCCCTTTTAGCGACCCTGAGCCGATCACCACCAATGCCGATGCCCAAATTGAGATAGCAATGGGACTTTTGATCAAGTTTACATATTCTCCAAAACATTCTCTTCAACAGATATTTCCAATTGACTTTGATCTCTATAGATTGCATCATTTCTCAAGATCCTAGGTACCGTTGCAACCCCCTGGGACCACACTGCTCGCCCTGCCGTCGCAGGAACCACAGCACAGCGTCTGGAGCATCCATCAGCGACAGTTGCACCTCCCGACGGCGCTAGGATGGACCTCTTAGAGCAGCCCGATCAGCGCTAAGCGAGCAGCGGGAGAGACATCCAGACGGCGGGACGGCCACTAAGCGTCAGGGGTACCGTTGGTGCTAACAGCGCCAATCTAGGGCCTGGGGGTCTTGGTTGGATCCGCCCCTGAATAGCCCGGAGGAGGAGAGGAGTGAGGAGGCTTTATTTTAAAATGGAGAGGGGGGAAAAACCAAAGAACAATTAAACCTAGCGATGCTAAGAGACCTGGCTTCCCCTTTAGTCTCCCGCCGCCTCTAAACTTCCTTCTATTACCTTAACCTCTCGAGCCTCTATCTTGTTTTCCTTTCATCCTCCATTTCTTTCTTGTTCTCCCTTCCCGTCCGCTCTTTTAGACACTCTCTCTCAGCTTCAGAACAAAACTCCCCACCGCCTCATTTCACTCCTTTAACAATCTTCATGCTCTGTAATTTTGCATGAACGTCCATTGAATTCCCTTACGCCCGGAGGTCTCGGCCCCAATACGCTCGTTCTTTTCTCTTCAACCTTCACTCGCTACTATACTTATGATTGACGCCTGTAACGCTCCCCAATTGGAGCTGCAGCCACTTTTTACGCTCTTGTAGTTACTGCCTACCGAGACCTTTCCCCAACGGCCACCGTATTTTCGTATCCTTCTCCCCCTAATTTTCGATATTGGGCCCTTCTGATACCTACCTATCTTCAAAATGCCCGAATCTACGCCCCAAACGGCCGACTCAGGAACACCCAAGGCTGGTGCCCCTAAGGACAAGAATTGCCCCTTTTGTGGGCAAGCTTTCACCTCTTCTTCACTCGGTCGCCATCTCGATCTGTATATCAAGGAGAAGAACCCAAAACCTGCGGATGGAATCCACGATGTCGATGCTATTCGGAAGCTTCGCGGTGGCATCACCAGACGACAGCCCCGGGGTTCTCTTGGCGGGAGGCGTGAAGCCTCAACTCCGGTGGGAACGCCCAGGGCACATGTCGTAAAGGATACACCCCTTCCCGAGAATGAAGACTTTCAGTCCCCTGTTCTCTCCAAGGACAATCAGCTCTCCGTTGATTCAACCATGACATATGCGCCAGCTTTTCAGCCAACATGGGAGGCGACAGGCGTTATGAACGACATCCCGAAACAGGGCAGCTGGGAGAGCGATGCTGCACCTGAGCCACCAAAACGCCCTGGCATGCAACGTACTGTCAGCAAGCAGGCCATTCAAAAAGCCCAGTTCGATGTCAAGCAAAAACTTTCAGACGCTATGGATACAGCCCGTGCCGCGGAGCTCGCGTTAAGGGAGCTCCTCAGCTCTTGGAGAGCAGCTAAGTATGACTTCACGTTTTTTCTCAATAATGGTTATGCTTCTGTAGTGCTAACAAGAGAACAGGGTACAACTTGACAGCAACTCGATGCCATTCGATTTCGATCCCCTATCTCTCGATTTCCCTGCCCTCACTCTTCAATGCCTGCAGCCTCCACCGACTCTTTTTTCGTCCACGCAACACCCCACCTCCACATCTTGGTCAGTCCAATCGCCAGGTCACCGCGAATACGAGGCTCTGCGGACTTACTTCGCAGGAGAGTTCAAGGCTTGGAAAGTAACCTGTGCTTCTGCTACCACCGCCGTCATGGATGAGTTCAAATACCCCCCTTCGACAAATAATAATTTCCGAAATCCTCGGGAGTCGATCCGCAAGGCTGAGAAAATGGCTGAACAACTTGAGGCGCAAATCGATGAACACCTCCAGTCAGCATACGCAGTATGGGAGACTCTTCCAATTCAACGGCAGCAAGAACTTTGGATTCTGGAGTTAGCCCGGGGAGTGGGAAGAAAACACAAGGAGGCTGAGAAAATGAAGGAGAAGCAGCACAGACTCAAGCAAGAGAATGCCAACCTTAAGTCCCAGATTGAGCAACTGAACAAGCTACAGCAGCCGAAGGAGTTCAGGCTTGCCCCACCAGTCACAATTCCACTTGAAAGGGAGTTGCTTTCCCTTTCTTACGAGCAGGCTGTCAAGGGCGGAAGGGCTGTAGGTTTCTCTATCGAGGATAACCAACTCGACCTCGGTGCTCTCGTGACAAGATCCATCGAGCGCTGGAAGAGTGTTATTGCTTCTTCAAGAGCCAATGCTGCTGGGATGAACGCCCAAAGGACGTTGGAACAAGCCAGCCAGAATCAAGCCTCTTCCGCTGCTGTCAACGGCACCCAACCAACGCCACAAATCCAGACGCCATCTCAGCCACATTTTCAAGCACAACAGCAGCAACATCAACCGCAACGACCACAGCTTCCTAAACGTCAGTCAACAACTAGCATTAACGGTGCTCCGAGCGAGCATGCCACTACTTCGGCATCGACAACTGGTCCATCATCAATCGCCGAGGCCAGTGATCAAGATGCCGATGCAGAGATGGAGGATGATGATAGCTTCGCTATGGTGAACGCGTCTCCAGTCAAGCCTCAACCACCTGTCCAGCAACAAACGACTCTAGAAGTACCGCGAACACGGCCTACCCAACAACAACAACAGCAGATGCAGCAACAACAACGAGCAGCAGCACAGTTTATGATGCCCAACGGAACTGGGAGCCCTATCAACCGAAACGCCATTAACATGAGTCGTTCGATGCCCAATATGAATATGGCGATGCAAAATGGAGCAATGCATGGTGCAGACATGGCCATGGCTATGCAGGGGTTACGCGGGGATGCCATGTTTTTAGAATAACATAACACATTGATTTCAGTTGGGCGGCTAAAGTTGAGAACCACAATAGCTGATTGGCTAACAAAAAATGTATATAAGTAATGACGAAGACTCAGAGCTAGATACAATCTGCTCATGATTCAATAATATGACCAAATTCGGAGAGCTTACTACTTCTATTACTTCGTTCTCGTGGTCTTTTGCCGTATTTAGACTTTTCTACCAATGATTTTATCTGTGGCTGAGCTCGCTCAAGAATGAATGGATTGCCTGACTGAAAATTTACCCCGCGATTGTGGCGCCCAAACCAATGGATTTCTTCTGCCCCTCCAATGCCCTGACTGTTTCCACTGACTCACCACATCCATCACAGCTTTGACTCAATTTGCCGGCAGCAGAGACTTGAATCAGGAACTGCCGCCTGATTTGGAGATCTGCCATTTCAATTATCCCCACCGCGAAACGAGACGCAATCATGGCTGACGCTGCTGCCCCCCCGACCGAGCAGGTCTCCAACCTGCACCTCGATGAGGTAACTGGTGAGAAGGTCTCCAAGACCGAGTTGAAGAAGCGCCAGAAGGCCCGCCAGAAGGAGGAGGAAAAGAAGAAGAAGGCTGCTGAGCGTGGTCCTGCTCCCGCTCCCAAGAAGGCTGCTGGTGGTGCTGAGGCTGCCGAGAAGGACCTCACTCCTAACCAGTACTTCGAGATTCGATCGAGGAACATCAACAAGCTCCGCGAGACCAAGAGCCCCAACCCTTACCCTCACAAGTTCAATGTCACATACGACCTGCGAAACTTTGTCAAGGAGTTCGGACACCTCAAGTCTGGCGAGCATGCCAAGGACAAGATCATCCAGATTGGTGCCCGTGTCCACGGAAAGCGAGCATCCGGCTCCAAGCTTCTTTTCTATGATGTCCGAACAGAGGGCGTCAAGGTCCAGATTATGTGCCAAGCACAAGAGGTGCGAGAGGGAGCTCCCGCTTTTGATGCTCAGCACGAGCACCTCCGCCGAGGTGATATCATTGGTGTTATAGGCTACCCCGGCCGGTAGGTTACTAACTATCCTAGAACCGTAACATATACTAATTAACTATAGAACTGCCCCTAAGACCAAGCTTGAGAAGGGAGAGGAGGGTGAGCTGTCCATCTTCGCGACTGAGGTCATCCTCCTTACTCCTTGTCTTCATGCCCTCCCTGATGACCATTACGGCTTCAAGGATCTCGAGCAGCGATACCGCAAGCGATATCTCGATCTTATCTGCAACGAGAAGGCCCGTAATGTTTTCATTACTCGATCCAAGATGATCACCTGGATCCGCCGATATTTCGACGAGCGTGACTTCGTCGAGGTTGAGACTCCCATGATGAACCAGATTGCTGGCGGTGCCACCGCTAAGCCCTTCACTACTCACCATAACGAGTACGACATGCAGATGTTCATGCGTGTCGCTCCTGAGCTGTACCTCAAGATGCTTGTTGTTGGTGGTCTTAACCGCGTGTACGAGATTGGACGCCAGTTCCGAAATGAGGGTGCTGATCTCACCCACAACCCTGAATTCACTACCATTGAGTTCTACGAGGCCTACGCCGATGTCAACGACCTGATGGACACCACTGAGGACATGGTTTCTGGCCTTGTCAAGTACCTTACCGGTGGCTACAAGACCACCTTCCACACCCAGACCGGCGAGAAGTACGAGGTCAACTGGGAGAAGCCCTGGCCCCGATATGAGATGATTCCCACCCTGGAGGAGGCTACCGGAGAGAAGTTCCCTCCTGGTGATCAGCTCCACACACAAGAGACCAACGAGTTCCTCAAGAAGATCCTCAAGAAGATGAACTTGGAGTGCACACCTCCTCTCACCAACGCCCGCATGATTGACAAGCTGGTTGGTGAGTTCATCGAGGAGAAGTGTGTCAACCCTTCTTTTATCACTGGTCACCCTCAAGTCATGAGCCCTCTTGCCAAGTACCACCGTGAGATTCCCGGTCTGTGCGAGCGTTTCGAGGCCTTCGTTTGCAAGAAGGAGATCGCCAATGCCTACACTGAGTTGAACGATCCCTTTGACCAGCGTCTGCGTTTTGAGGAGCAGGCTCGCCAGAAGGACCAGGGTGATGACGAGGCTCAGCTCATTGACGAGAACTTCTGTACCTCGCTTGAGTATGGCCTGCCTCCTACTGGTGGTTGGGGTATGGGTATCGACCGAATGGTCATGTTCTTGACTGACAACTACACCATCCGTGAGGTTCTCGCTTTCCCCTTCATGAAGGATGATAAGCTGGAGCAGAAGAAGCTTGCCGCCGAGGTTGCTGGCATTGAGCCCATGCCCGAGGAGGGCATTGGTAGGTCTGACCACTCCTGAAACCGACGACAATTTACTGACTTGTTTGTTTAGCTCACAAGTAAAATGGGAAAATAGGATTTACTGGGTTAACTGATAAGTTGGAATGCATGATTTTACGTTGTGACAACGACATAAGAATGGTCAGATTTGCAGTCTGATGGAATTAGAAAGAAAATAAAATGCTTTTATAAACGATGTTAAGAATTCTTCTAAGGGTCGAGTGTGTCCAAGATGTTCATTATATGTGTCGTTTGGCTAGCTTACCAGCCTTCCGTTTCGTTATTCTATTGATGCTATTGGGTACCATATTGTACAAGAATAATATACATGCTGTTCTTCGGCATCTTACAACGCCGCCAACTCGATTATTTGGCAGCAGCCTGCTTCAATCGCTGCTCAAGGAGACGAAGAGTGGGCTTGGGAATATGTAGTCTGTGAGCCAAAACCAGAGCCATGGTCAACACACCAAGAGCACCCGCCTGATGAGCTGCGGCGAGGGAAATTGGGACCATATAGATGAGAGTGCTGATGCCGAGGGCAACCTGCAAAGATACAACGTGGAAAAGGCCATCGGCGCCCTTCTTGATATTGGCGGGGAGGATAGCCTTAACACGTCTCGTGCGTGCATAGATGAAAAGCGAGAGAATGGAGCAGAAGGTAGTCACGGCAAGAATTCGGTGGTTCATCTGAACAGTGCTGGGGTTCTCGAGCATGTTGCGCCACCAGAGATCAGACTGGTCCTCCTTACGTGAGTAGAACTTGTCCCAGAGTTCCTGCTTAGGGGGGAAGAGACCAAGGCCCATCTTAGGGAATTCGTTGTAGATCAGACCAGCATCGAGACCGGCAACAAGACCGCCAGACATGGCAGTAATGAAGGTCAGAGTAGCAAGGGCGAAGACGACACGGCGCATAGTGCGAAGACCGGGCTGACTCATAGCACCGATCTGTTTCATAGCTGCTTCGGGGTTCGCGAGCCAGCGACGAGTTCGGAGAACAGTCAAAGCAGAGAGAAGCATCCATGAGTAACAGACAAAGGCGGTACCAAGGTGAGTGGTGAGGCGGTACTGAGAGACTCGGGGGTGAGAACCAGGAGCAAACAGGTCGTCCTTGAGACCAGACTTGACCATCCACCAGCCAATGATACCCTGGAAACCAATCAATGCAGAGATTCCAGCAAGATTCAATGCCATTTTAGGTGTAACTTTGCGACGGGCGACGAGATAGGCGGTAGGAATGACAAATGTCAGGCCAATAAATCGACCCCAGACACGGTGAAACCATTCCATAAAGTAGATCTTCTTGAATTCTCCGAGGTCCATATGAGGGTTGAGAAGCTTGAACTCGGGCGATGCACGGTACTTTTCGAACTCGGACTCCCAATCTTCTTTAGACATGGGAGGAAGCGAACCGGTGACAGGTCTCCATTCAGTGATACTCAGGCTGTCTTGACGTTAGCTGGCTATTCAATTGGTCTGCAGCAGGCATAGAGAAGCATACCCAGACTCGGTCAAACGTGTTAGACCACCAAAGACGACAATACCAAAAACACTGACAGCGCTGCCGAGGAGCCAGTAGCCCACACCCTTGGGGTTGGACTCAGGCCATGCTTTCTTGGTAGCTTGAGAGACGGAGGGAGATGCGCGGGCAGAGACCTGCTCGGCGATAGTTCCAATTGGCTTGTTGATTGCGGAATCGGCATAGGATCGTGATCGGACAGCGTTGAGAACGCGCGAGGGTATGCTCCGGGGAGCACTTCGAAGGCATTGGTTGCAGACAAAGAACTTTGAAGGACCAGCCGCTGTGGCCGTGGCCTGGAATAGTAACCTCCGGAGCCCGGGGGCGAAGGAAGACGCCATGATCGAAGCCAATGTTCAAGGATTGAACGGGAAAGATTGAGAGGAATCGAATTGGACGACAAAGACGAAGAAGAAGAAGTGGCTCACTTATAGATCATACGAGACCTTGGCCATAAATTCGACATCCGATGTGACTCGGTATTCGGTGCTAGACCTGGTCCGTAGTGGGAAGGCCCCTGTGGTCTTCAGTGGGATCGACCCCACTAGAATCAGCAATTTGCAACGTCTATGATAGGCTTATCTCACACGCCATTTACACTCCATTACACGCATGGGTACGTATAGTGCCCCGCCAAGGGTCATCTCACCGCCAAACTTTTTTACATGGCAGAAAAGTTGGAAAAAAGTGTTGCTCTGAGGAAGCTGTGTCGATGCCATTCAACCATTTCACGCCTGTCCGCACAACGCCCATACCTCGATAAATTGGATACCAGCACTTGGTAATAACAATGGGCGGAAGACAGGCTCACGGGCGACCCCTTGTCGCAGCCCCTAAAGCCAAGGCCGGCAACAAGAAGTCCAAGGCGAGATCACAGAAGAATGCGCTCGATGCATTCGGTATCGCACAGGAGAACTTTGCGCCGAAGCAGAAGCGAACACCTCGAGCACGAGAATTAGACGCTGAAATTGAGCGAAAGCATGGTCGCAACGAAGAAGAGGACGAGGAGGACGAGGAAGAGGAAGAGCCACAGAGAAAGAAGGTCAAGAGACCTAGCCGGCCAACGAACGATGATGCCGATGATGGAAGCGACAGTGAAGGAAACGAATGGCGACTGGGAGGTCTAAGAGATGATGATGAGGATTCGGAGATTGAGAGTGACGATGCGTTTGGCGACAGTGATGAAGACAAGTTCGAGGGTTACACATTCCGCGGCAGCAAAACAACACAGCGTGAGGTAAGTGTGTTCTGTTCTCGAACAGCTGATACTAGTCTAACACCCAAAAGGACGATGACTCGGAGGACGATTCCCAAGACGACGAGGGTGAAACACTGGGCGCAGATGCCATCGATCTAGCAACAGCTCTGGACCAATTCGAGGAGTCAGACGATGAGCCCGTGCAGAAAGATCACTCCGGATCTTCAGAGTCTGAAGATGATGCATCCGATGAATCGGAAGAAGACGACGACAGTGATGATGACGAGAGCGACGATGAGGAAGCCAGTCCGGAGAAGCTCGAGGCCCTTCAAGGCATGATCAAAGGATATGGAGGTCAAAAGGATGATGAGGACGACAAGCCCAAGTCAAAAGCCAAGATCAGTCTTGCTGATTTAGGAATGACGGGTATCAACGACGTCAACGTAAAGAAATCTATGAAGCTGATGAGCAAAGAGGAGAAGGAGAAGCGTCCTGGTGCTTCCAAGAAGCTGGTTGTGCCTTTGGCAAGGAGACAGCAGGACCAACTCGATCGAAGTGCAGCCTACGAAAAGACCAATGAAACTCTGGATCGATGGAACGACATCGTTAAGCAAAACCGTAGAGCTGAGCATCTTATGTTCCCTCTGCCTCAGAACTCAGCGACTGCCGGTCTCGATACTACCGAGATACAGCCTCTTAATGTTTCAAAACCCAGCAACGAACTCGAGTCTGCTATTATGTCCATCATGGAGCAGAGCGGTCTCACAATGGAAAAGCCACAAAAGCCAAAGGAGAAGGACTATGATGAAGAGGGCAATGAGCTCACTCGCCAGGAGGCTCTTGCACGCAAGCGTATGGAACGTGAACTCAACTCTCGAGAGGCCAAGCGAGCCAAGCGCATCAAGAAGATCAAGAGCAAGGCATACCACCGTGTGCACAGGAAGCAGCGTGAACGTGATGAAATGGCCACAAAGGAAGCTATGGAAGAGGCTGGCGAGATCGACTCCGAGGAAGAGCGTGAAGCGCAAGACCGCCGACGAGCGCTGGAGCGTGTTGGCCAGCGACACAAGGAGAGCAAGTGGGCCAAGATTGGCTCCAAGACAAAACGAGCCGTATGGGACGATGATTTCCGCGCGGGTCTGACTGAGATGGCGCGCAAGGACGAGGAGCTTCGAAGGAGAAAGGAGGGTCGTGCTGGTGGCTCTGACGATTCGTCTGAATCAGACAGTGACTCTGACGGAGGCGATGCTTCTCTACGTCGACAGCTGGCGGCTCTTGAGGAAGAAGAGGATGAACCTCAGAAAGGTCTAATGGGCATGAAGTTCATGCAAAAGGCCGAGGCCGCCAAGAAGGAGGCGAACGATGCTCTCATCAAGCAGATTCGACGAGAGCTTGATGGTGAG
Organism: Fusarium xylarioides; assembly: GCA_013183765.1. Taxonomy (NCBI): domain Eukaryota; kingdom Fungi; phylum Ascomycota; class Sordariomycetes; order Hypocreales; family Nectriaceae; genus Fusarium; species Fusarium xylarioides. Next base: position 247,572 of record SRZU01000012.1, on the reverse strand, counting down.
GAGTTTGATGGCTCTGCTGATGAGCTGGAGGAAGTGGGCCGATGCCAATATGGTGCTGCAGATGGCCAGCCGTTCAAACCTGCTCTCGAGAAGTCTACCAAGGTGTCCAAGAAGCGCAAATCTGAGGATGCTGATGATGACGATGACGACGATGTCGTAATAACCACCAACGGTGCTGGCATCAACCCTGCCATTCCCAACATCACATCCCTCTCCGAACCTGCCTCTTCAGGAACCACAGGCGCATGGTCCCGCGGCGAGACACGCCGCAAGAAGAAGGGCCAGTCTAGCGCAAACATTGGTGATCTCGACCTCACATCCAACGTCCTCGTCGCCTCCAAGCCTAGCAAGTCCAAGTCCAAGTCAAAAACACAGACTGCAGAGGATGCTTCAGATGTCGAATCCGAGACAGACCTACATCTACCTATGGCGATTCGCGATCAAGAAATGGTTGCTCGTGCCTTTGCCGGTGAGGACGTGGTCGGTGCCTTTGAAGATGAAAAGACAGCTATCGCTGAGGAAGAGGACGACAAGGTCGTTGATAACACACTGCCCGGTTGGGGATCATGGGTTGGTGATGGCGTGAGCGCCAAGGAGAAGAAGCGCCACCAGGGCCGTTTCGTAACAAAGGTTGATGGTATCAAGAAGAAGGATCGCAAGGATGCCAAGCTGGACAAGGTCATTATTAACGAGAAGCGCATCAAGAAGGTAAACAAGCTCACTTTTACTCCTCGCCTATACAACATGCTAACAACTTCCAGAACGACCGTTATCTCGCATCTCAGCTCCCTCACCCCTTCGAATCTCGCCAACAGTACGAGCGCTCGCTGCGTCTACCTGTTGGACCAGAGTGGCAGACGAAGGAGACCTTCCAGGACAGCACCAAGCCTCGTGTGCTCATGAAACAGGGCATTATTGCGCCCATGTCTAAACCTACTATTTAGAATTTTCGATATATACTCTGACATACATACATTGGCGTTTTGAGAATAAAAAGCATCCTTCATCTAGGACCTCTGAAATTGACCCTGTGTTCTGTGTGATGTCTCGTATCCTGGTTCTGTAGGAAATATTGCATGGCTTGAGGTGTATGGCTACATTTCTGCCATCTTGTACAGATATGTGATATATGTCGGTTGCGCCAACTCATTTAATGAGTAAAACATCTCGTCCACGCCAATTTATCTCACTTGACGAGGTTTTCCGAGGTCAATCTGTTAATTTCACGTTCATCTTCCTCGTCTCTCGGCATTCGTGGATTAGCACCCAGCTCACGACTTCATTTATAGGTTTCATGTCCATCTGCCGCTTTCCCACTGGCAGGTAACCCCCAAAGATATCACTTGACCCTTAGGGTTTATAGACTGGCGACATTGTTAGGACTACTTCACCAGTGACAAAGAATAGATCAATCTGCGAAATTTTTTATTAACTACCCGATCAACCTTTACGTGCCTGAATTCCATCTCTGACCTCGCAGTCCAATGATATAAACAAGAAAAATCCAATAAGAACAGAGACCGGCAAGGCCATTTCCTATCCCTCGTTTCTTTTGACACAATGAAATTTCGCGAATGCGACTGAACCTCCCTATTCCTCTCCCTGTTTCATTCCAGAGTTTGATGGAGTGTCTGGGACTCACTCCTGTGAAGCAGTCCTGTCCAGCGGACTGCAACCGCTTAGTAATACAAATACGAAAGTTGACTCGATTATCCGACTGTCTTTTCGGCAGATCGTTGAAGCCCCTTCCTGGCTACCCAAAACAAGCTTCTTGATGAGACAAGTCACTCGTTGGTAGTCAAAATATGTTTAAAAGCATTAGTTGATTCATGATGATTAAGGCATCAGGGGATTTCTAGCATTTAGTTGCCGGGGTCCAAGACATCGGATGGAGTGGCATAGAAAGCCAATGCGATGATAATATAAAGACCCATAAGCATAGCACCCTCCAGGTAGTTGGATTTGCCATCCTGGACAGTATACGTAACAACGAGGACAGAAACTCCGAAAGCAACAGTTTGGACTGGAAAAATTTGTCAGTAATATTACACAGAAAGGAAAGGGATTAAACTCACAAGTCTCGAAGTGAAGAGTCATGGGGGCACCAATGATCCAGCCAACAATGACGAGGAAGGGTGTGACCAGGAGGGCAATCTGGATAGAAGAACCAACCGCAACACCCATGGCGAGATCCATCTTATCACGGAGAGCGACGACAACAGCAGTGACGTGCTCAGCAGCATTGCCAACAATAGGAATCAAGATGAGACCAATGAATCCTCGGCTAATTCCGGAGGTCTTGACAAGATCATCAATGCTGTCAACGAGGTAGTCGGCGCAGACAGTGACGAGAACGGTAGTGACACAGAGGACGGCAATAGCGGCAATAGGTCCAATAGTAGGCTCCTCTGGCTCAACCTCCTCGCCATCCTCGTTCTGGTTCTCGGCGTCGAAAAGGTTGCTGTGGGTTCGGAGCTGGAAGACGAGATATAAGACGTAGAGCAGGAGAAGAATGATGGCAGTGCCACGAGAGAGTGTGAGGATGCTCTGGGCCTTCTCCTTGGAACCACTCTGGTCAAGAACTGCGTAGAGCTATAAAAGTCAGTCGAGTTTTTGGGCAGTGTTCAATTTGACATACAGCAGCGGGAATGACGAGCGATGCCGAAGACAGTGTCATAAGGGAGCAAGTTGTCTGTGCAGTGGCTGAAGAGAAGGACTGCTCTCTGCCATTGCCCGACTCGCCCCGATGAATGATACCACCGAACAAGAAGCACATTCCCATGACCAGAAGGAGGTTAGAAAGAATGCTACCAAGCATAGAGGCCTGGACAAGCTCAATTTCGTTTCGCTGGAGAGCAACAATGCTGACCTAAAAGTACGATTAGTCGTGAGCATGAAATGAAGCTTGGGGCATCATACAATAAGTTCCACTGCATTTCCAAAGGTAGCATTCAGGAGTCCACCAAGAGTCTCGCCAAGCTTCATCGAGAACTCTTCTGTCGCAAATGACAAAACAGCAGCGAGCGGGATGATAGCGAAGAAGTTGATGGTGAAGACGGCAGTGGAGCCCCAGCCCATCTTACCAGCGACAATACCGAGAGGAACCATAACCAGGAGAAAGTTGACATAGTCTAAGAAACAGAGTCAGTTGTGTATGCGACCGTATAGCGAGAAGCGAAACATACTGCTGAGAAGGGTGACCTTGGCGATGTGCCAGGAGTAAGCCAGACTCCTTACGGCAATGTTGCTGTTATCGATACCGGGTGTATGCTTCGAGTCGAAGAGGAACGTCATGGTGCTCGAGTCTCGGCTGAGACTGATATGGCCGTTGCCATTGTGATGACCGAGGGTGTCATTGAGAGCCGACGAGGCACCGCCATTGAGGAGCGGGCTGTTCTCGTCGGCTGTATGGTTGTGAGGTTTGGCAGACATTGATCGTCTGATCTGAAGGTTGAAAGATGGAAGAGCTGTTGGTGGCGATCAAGGCACCGACATGGTCAGCGGATGGGTCTTTGATATAATAAACGAGAGTGAGGAAGCATCAAAAGGCGGAGTAGACAGTTGTTAAGCAATAAGCGACGGAATACAAAGAAGTCCTCAAAAGGGCAAGTCTCAGAAGATTGGGGTAGGCTGCATGGTAGGCTGACAATGGGACCTGGGCCTGTAGAGCCTAGATCGCTTGGCCTTGTCTCCATGGGGCGGATGCTTTGAGCTTGTTTGTACTCGGCATGGAAAGGACCGGACCCTGCTGCGCCATCCTGGATGCGCATGGACAGAGGCAAAGATGCAAAGTGAAGATCATGTCTGAAGCTGGCGCGTAGATAGAATGGCGATCACGGCAGTGCATTTAGGTCCAACTGACGGCGCTTGCCAAGAGAGGGAGGACGATAATGACAGACTTGGAGATGGAGGGAAGACACAGGAACGGGCGGACTCGAGCTGACAGGAGTAAAGCCCGTATTAGGTATTATCGCGTCGCGAATAAACTCACTCTTTCACTCGATATCTTGGACCAGGTAGTAAGGCCCGTGTCCGTTTCCGTGGCCAAAGGAGTAGGAACCGAGAGAATTGAAGTTGACGTACGGAGTAGAAATGAGGTTGAAAGAAGGATAAAACGATGTGGGCACGGAGTGGTAGAGGGCAACAACACATTGGGATAATATCGTGAGTGGCGGCGCCGCCTTTGGAGACCCCCGTGTGAAAGAAGCTAATCTTGCACTTTGTCTCGTTCTGGCTGGTGTGTGGCACTCTGTGCTCAGATGCAGGGATGGTGACGGTGATGAGATGGAGATGTGGATGGGATAATGGAGATGAAGATGGAGATGGAGCAGCTTTAGGAAAGATGTGTAGATGAGGATATGATACGAGGGTATTGGATATATGTTTACTTTGTGCGTGGCAGAGGCATAGATAGGTAGATAGCGGTTGAGGAAACCGTGGTTGCTTAAGTGATGCTTTATGATGGAGGAGAGCAGCAAAAAGAAAAGGCTAAATGCAGATGCAGATGCAGATAGACATTTTACTTACAAACCATGATTGCGTCGAGCTCTGTCACAGCCAATTGATGGAATTGATTGATGCGTGTGTATGGGATTGATTGACTGAGTCGGTCTGGAATGAGCGAAACAGAACGAAACGAAACGGGTAACGAAGCGTATGACGATCCAATCCAACGACAATGTTTGAATAGAGGCAGTCGTCTCTTTCAATTGTGCTTTCTTTGACCCCCGCTCAACGGAGTGTGTATGTACGTTAGACAGACCAAGGGAAGAATAGCGTCGGCGGGTAAAGAGAAATCGGGCGTCCTTAAGCTACACAGCCCTGAGAATCTCCAACAATTAGTTAGACGACGGGTGACGATGCTGTTGATGATGATGGACTTGTTGGAGGTGGTGGTGGTTGTGTTGCAGGAACGATAGAAGAGAAACAACCCGCGTTGCCCCAGGAGGCCTCCTTCCTTGGTTATGGTCTGGTCTGGTCTGCCCGGTTACGCAAGGGAAAAAAGCTTAGCTTGGCCCTGGAAGAAGCAGCCGAGCGAGTTGACGTAGGACATGGGTATCCCAAGCGGATCGGCAGGGTTACATCAGCCAATCCCATCCGGCCACTGACAAGAGAAGCTGGCCATCAACCGCTGAGCTATCCACTGACTGAGCTGCCAAGCTCTCCACTTTCCAGGGAGAGCTCCAGGTTGTCCTGTCACTGATGCTCAATTATTCGGCACGACGACTCTAAGCTCCATCGAGAAACTGCCGATTCCCAGCTATCGACGCAGCGGCCCAAGAAACAAGTTAGATTAGCTGGTGGCTGAGCAAAAAAAAGCTTAAAACTTTGAATCTGCAAGCGCTTTTTTTTTCTTTCTGTGTCTTTGTCTTTGTCTCTGCCATTGTAATTGATTTGGTTGTTGAAATTTAGGCACCTTCTGAATTAATCCAAAATCGTCAATAGCTGTACGCCTCGCAATTCTCCTTCTTCTTGGCATCTCTGCGACCCCTGTTTTTTTGCGGACAGAAATCGTATAACTGCGGATATGCAAGATACATCATTATGAGTGACATTATATATCAAAAGTCATGTAACTTGCGCCGGAGTCCATCGGCTTACGACATAATAGACTCCGCCATAAGTAATTCCATGCTTTTTTGTTTCGCCTTGCGCAACCCGCTCGGTCCAGTCCAGTCTTGTCCGACGTTGCCGTGTCGCTGGGTTTTATGCCAATGGACAGCTTGTCATATGTAATGTAACTCCAAGTTGAGCAAGAAAAACCGTTACACCGATTCTCAACATTTGTCTTGTCTCATGTAGTGTTCTCTGTTCGGTGTGCTGATTACCTTCGTCAGATAACAGTGACCAATTTATCATCCTCTCAAACACATTAAAAAGAAACTTCTGTCGCACTCAATGTTTCAGGCATATGCAGACTTCAAACTGCCCCATAATCATTTCCCACTTGGTACTCTCCAAGCTTGTTCACCTCCCAACCTGTCACTCTCTTCCTCTTCTTGGTCAAATTCGAGGCGGTGTTAACAACCTGTTTCTTGGCGATCATCCACATCTCACTCACTTCCCCTTGGCGCAAATCTTCATCAAGGGTCGTCATGGCTGCGCCCCAATCAAGCCAGGCCAGATAGTCACCTCCTCAGTACCAGCACGTGGGTTTAATTGATTGATCCCATGTATCCGAGTTCCGGTATCATCAAACACAGGTCACAGGATAGTTATTCAGTCTCATCGGACTTCGGGACTTTTCAAGCTTCGTCTTCCGATATTCGACACAGCTTAAAGGTAACCAATGAAATTCTAACGCGCCCTGTCTAGGGGTCTAACATCTGCCTCCCGTCTGTCTAATCTGGGCGAGGTCAGGGAATATCTAACTGTCTTTCTTGCTTTCCTCCTCCATTTCTAACAAATTCAAAGCCTGTTCTTTCTGCCCATTCCAATTATACAAAACAAATGTTCCCGTTGAGGTATCGCCATGTCTATGTAAGGTATGTTCAATATTTGTACAAGGTGCTTATCTCAGCACCGACGCTGACCTTTTGGTCGCAACGTAGCCATCTCACTTTCTATTTCTCATCAAATCTGGCCCAGAGCTGTGTCGTGATTGTCAGTCATTGTACTCTTGCGTTTGCGTTTCACTGTTGTAGACTTACCCGCAGCATACGCCATATACCATGTCCTCGATGCTCCACCATCGATCCAGTTGGCATCAAAGTTGGACTTGGTGAAGAACGTCCAGGCAGTCTTAGGTTGGACTGTTGCATAGTTGCCATAGATGATGCCCTTCCACAGGTTGTTGAACTTGTCGACACGGCCCTTGCTAAAGTAAGTGTCCCATTCCTGCTGAACGAATGTGGCGGTTCGGGCCAAGTTGGACACGGGGAGGATAGGAATCATGTGAATGCCCTGGACTGCCTCAATGGCTGCGCTGAACCATGTTGTGTGGTGGACCTTGTTCTCGAACAGAATACCCGCGACCTTGTTGCCGATGAAGTTCTTAGGCTGCACGGTGTTGGACGTGGTGTAGTAGTAGTAGTCTTGCATAGCTCGTGTCATGACGGCAAGCTGGAGGTTTGCTCTGTTCTGTTGTTAGTTGTCTGCGATCAAAATGCATGGGCTGTCCAGCTTACCTCGCAACCATGTTAGTGTCCTTAATCACTGTACCCCACATCTTCAGAGCATAAACAGACATCATGTCCTCGGAACTCGATTCTTGGTCTTTGCCATCATACATGGCAGTCAGACCATGAGCCCAACTGTGGCCGTGGTACCAATCGAAGCTTCGCCACACGGGGAAGTACTTGTCGCTGCTGCTCGGGTTCGCATAATCACGAACAAGAGAGTTGACGTAGGCCTTGTTGGCAGCAAGCCACTTGCTATCCATGGCGCCAATGTAGGCCGCGGTGAGGACGTGGTAGCCGTAATGAAAATGGTGATCATTGTAGTAGGTGTTTCCAAAGTCGGATCCTGCTTGGCCTGTCTTATAGGATGCAGATGAGACGACTCCGCCCCAGACGGCTGTTCACCTGATTAGCTAACTTAAACCCCAGTTTTGTCTAACAACTTACATTCATAGACAAGAGGATAGTTCTGCTTGTTCGAACCGAATCTGGCAAACGCCTTCTGAAATTTGAGTAAGCCAGCCTGTGCCAGAGCCTTATCTCCTAGCATGTTGTTGATGACATAGAGGACGGAACCAAACTTGGCCAGAGCCTACACTGTGTTAGTATATTTCTCACGGAAGCTTGACGAGGGAGTTACCTTTCCAGAAAAATACATCGAGTCTGTGTTAGCCTGCGCGTCCATGTCTTGCGAGACCTCGGACTTAGCAATAGGTGCAATGATTTTCTTCGCATTAGCAGTCAGACCACGGCTTCCTTTCGCTGGATCCCAGGGAGCAAAGCCCATGTCGACGGGCAGCGCAGACTCGACCATCGTCCAGGTGGTTCCGCCAACAGCAGTAGCGATACCCTTGGTAGGTGTCTGGAGCGAGTACGTCCTCATCTCCTTCTTGGTTGTAGCATCGAATGAGCTGACGTGGTGAGGAAGAGCAAAGATCCAAAGCTTTCCGGAAGTGTGGCCAGCTTTGGTCCATGTGAAACTGTAAGTGCCCTGCTTGCCAACAGTGTTGCCACTGACTGTCATGCCAGTGGCATAGATACCGCAACCGTTGTCAAGAACTGCCTCGGATTGGCCAACCTTGGGATCCTTCGCAATTTGGATGAAGCCATAGAACGGCTTGGTCGATGCAGCAAGACCGTTGTTGGTGACCTTGAGGGTAAGAGGGTCACCCTTGGTCTTGTAAGCGTACAGACGCCAGGTGGTTCCATCTTCAAGGACGAAGTTGTACTTGCGCACGTTGGACTTGGGATCCTTTGTCACTTGTGTCATAGTTCTGAAGTAGACGCCAGTCTGAATCCAAGGTGTACCACCACTGAAGTACGCAGTCGTGAAGACGCTACCTTGATAAAGGGGAAAGGTAATTGTTGCTGCTGACTTGCTATCCTTTCTGAGGTAAGCTTTGGCGTAGTGAGCGCTAATAGAGTCCATGGTCAAGACGGTGTTCTTGCCAAGTTCCTTTGCCGAGATGATCATGGACTGGATACCAACAGGGTTGATGTAATATTCGACGGCTCCATTAGATTGCACGTCGCCATATGTACGTTGTGACGCCTCGATATGAGAGATAGACATGCCCCAGCTTGCTGCCGGGCCAGTGCCTTTCCCCCATGTGAGCGAGTAGGGATAAGTATAGACGGGGGTATTCTGATCACCAAGGTAGAAGTTGGAGTAAAACTTGTTCGTGCCAATAGGGCTGTTCTGATTGATGATGGGCGTTTTGGCTACAGGGTGAGTAGACATCCTTTGGAACATCGATGGAGGAGCACTTGTATCGATGGGGTTGGCGAAGATGTTGGGAGCGGCAGCCATTTTGGAGAGACCTGAGGGTACAGCGTTGCTTGTAGTAGATGTAACTGGCTTAAGCAGACTTGTAGGGCTGGGAATCGAAGTGCTTATAACGGCAGGTTCTGTGAGAAGAGGATTGTATAGATCCGTTACGACGAAACCTTCGGTATGAGGCTCAACGTCTGAAAGAGTTGGGAGGACTTGAGCTGTGGCAGTAGTTCCAACCTTGCTGGTACTGACTTTGACACTTTCGGTAACGGGAATGATGTCGTCCTTGTCGTAGGTTGTCAAATACTGGAAAGCAGATGTTTCGATATCTCGCTTGAACTCTTCGTTAGAGTCGTCCCAGGAATCAGCCGAGTCGTCTTGGCCTTGGGGCAGGGCTAAGACTTGTCCCTGGGTTAGCCAAAGAAGCCATACGGGCAAGATGGTGCGGGTCTTCATGATGGGCAAGTCGGGAGTGTAATGCTGCCTTGATCAAGACGATCACAACCTCTATAAGACTTATGAGGCTGAATGAAGCTGGAGAACAAGCTGAACGGTAGGGGTTCCATGGCTCATATAATATAGCCGCCCTACGCTCCATGGCCTGCTCCTTTCTTGAAGCCATCGAAGGCGGAAAACCACTAGTCCAGTGGCACCACGACTGATAGAGCTAGCATGCACTTACATCGGAGAATGAAATGAAGTGGACTGTGTCTCGGCGGCACAAACGAAGAAACGCATGTGGCTTACCTGGAAGCTAGACCAGGCCTAGAATTGACCACCAAAAGAAATGCTGGACCAGCGGGCCAGGGTTGACAGCGGGTTGGTCGAGACCTAGCAGATGCCAGCAAAGATGGCGTAAGCGATGATGGGCAATAGGATTTAAGAGATTGGATTCTCTAGGATGGCGTAGGATGCGAATGTGATAGGATTCCGAGGTTGTGATGATGATGATGATGGGGTTGAAGTTGAACGAAAATGGCTGGAGGAATTCCATCTTTATCTTCTCCCCTTGAGGAGCCAATGCCAGAGAAGCTTGGCCATGTGCTCTCTCGGACCATCGCTCTTTCTGACTCTTGGGTATCATTGAAGCCCAGGAAAGAGCATCGTGAACAGTCATGGCGGGGACCTTTTTCGCATTCCAGATCAAGTGTCTGCGGCGCATGTTCTCAGTCTCACACACAGGGTATGTGATCCATGGCGTGTCGTGATGCACCTCAAAGGGGAAATCGCCTAGATGCTCATCTGTGGCGTCCCCATGTGCCTGCAGTAGAGGGGCCAGTTAATTGTCTAGCGCACGCCGCACTTGGGCACAACGCTCCCAACAACTCAATTCAAGCCGACTTTTTGATTGGATTGACTTGGGGGGGGTCCGGCTTGGATTGGCTACAAGTCAGCCAATCAGAATTGAATTGAATTGACTGACTTGTAAGATTTTAGCGCCTCCTAATTAGGCTTAGCTTATAAGATAAGATAAGATAAGAACCTACCCTAGATCTTAAGTAATTTCTTAAAAGAAAGAGGTAAAAGATACTTACCTACTACTAATTTTACCTACTGACTTGCTGACTTGCAAGTCAAGACCTAGGTAGACTTGACTTGTGGCCTTTTTTCCTGACTTGCAAGTCAGGGGGTCGGACTTGAATTGAGTTGAACAACTTGAATTATTGGGAGCGTTGCTTGGGCATGGGCTGCAGGATGCTCCTAGTTCCAGGAACTATCGATTCGCGACGAGTTAGCTTGGGAGACTATTCAAGGGATGGCTTCGGTTGAGCTCGCCACACCTTGCAAACCAAACGTTCAAATTTGCTTCGAAGTTCAGCTCCGGTAGTTTGGGTGAGCTTTCAACCTTGTGAGTGGACGCCACTTGTGTCCTTCATTTATTTCCATAGCTTGCGTTCCCGAATCAAGTCTCAGCCTTGAGCGTTGATGGCTAGGTGGCTTCATAGCTAAAATCTTTTATTGTTTTGCATGTAACCCGTCCTTCATGCTTTTACTTGAGTTGAGAAAAATTGTCTCTCACCAGAAACATCACCAGCCTTACTATGTCTTCGCCTGACGAAAATTCGCCTGATGAATACGATGTCATTTGTCGTCTGTCTGGTGGCCAACCTCTTTTCTCCAACCGCTTCAGCGTTGATGTTACATTCATGAAAAAGGCAATTCGATTTTGAACCGAGACAATCACTTGACTCCATATGTTACGTTAGAGACCGTTGAGACAACACTTGACTTGTGGTAACATTTACCCAGACACCAGGACGGAGGAGTTCGTTAGAAACCGAGACATGATCCAGTGACCAACCGTTCCGGTGTGTCTCAAAAGACCCTAAGGCCATGGGTCTCTAGCCTCTAGCACACTTTATCAATCATGGTGATTGCGTATCGCATTCCAGACCACGGCACAATGCGCTTGGCCATGCCAACCACTACTTGGCAACTCTCTTTCATTGTTTCTTTCTGGTCCAGATCTAAGGATGACCGCCCGCTAAAATGCCGTAGTAAGTGCGCCAGCGATCAGGACATCTTGAGTTCATAATCCTAGCGCATCGTATTTGCCTCTTCCACCCTGCTCAAGAATCTGCCGAAGATCCAGCCGCATTTCTTTGTGCGGCGTCTGCTGCCGGATGGGTTGTTCAGCATGGCCCGCAGACTTTGATGTCTGCTTCGATGCTTGGGGTTCTACCTTTGCTTTGATGCGTTTTCGTTTCCTCTCCGCTTCCTCTTCACTCCGTTCAGCTTCCTTTCGACATCTTCGGATTTCACTGCTTCGTAGAACCCATGGTTTGTCAAGAACCTCGGACTTGAATTTGACCCTTTTCCCCCAGAGAGTAACCTCTTGCGCAGTGCCTCGTACCTTGGTCATCTTCTCAATGGTGAGTTGTCGCTCGTCTCTGAAAGTAGATAGACCTCCCTTGACGTCAACAACGCATCCGACATCAATATTTGGGAATGGGTCTGGGTTCTGAGGCAGGTCAATATCCGCTTTCTTCGGAGCAGCATCTCCTGTAGTCGCGCGACTATCATCTTCACCAGAGATCGGTATGGAAACGGTGCACTCGATGCATGCGCCGCTACTGTCGTCAATTGTATACACGCGTCGGCTTGCGAATTCGTCAATGGCGACGACTAATCCGACTATGCGCACCCATTTGATGGGCAGATTCCCATAGAAGTAGAAATTTTCGCCTATGAGTCGTCAGTCTAGAACACAGTGAAATATTCAACAGCCTAGGCTTACCTTCAAACCCTTCGTACTGAGCAAGGTCATGGATATCGGTTACACGAAAGAGGCACCATTGGTTCACGGTTGGTGCAAGATGAAAGCAATACCGAGGATAGATTTGGGGCTTGGCGGATTCGCTCATGGCATCATGATAGCACTCTTCTTCAGACGAAGGCTAAATCATCATTAAGCATTGCCATATAGAATCGCTCATGCGTATCTTGTCGTGGTGACGCGTTTGAGAGAAGGTTAAACAACCTTAGTGAGGTGAGACCTGGCGATATTCACGGTGGCTTTAGAAGCCCCACCATAGCTTAGTGGACAAAAAGACTGACCCGTGACAACGTCACAGAATCATTGCATAAGGTATTAGTGAAGTCATTGAACTGCTGAGAATGCTTGCCGCAACAAGTCCGAGTATTGTTATAGAATATACCAACAGTCCGAAGGTTTGCAAGAAGCCTGCTGTGGAGATACGGGATTCGAGGTTCCTTAGGAGAACAAGTCTGCTTCATGCCTGTCATCTCAAATCATGTCCTTGATTCTTGTACCACCTTCGTTGACCGAGGACTGACACTTGCGGTCATGGTGAAAGAAAGTCACTAGAAATCACACTGCAATCAGTATCATTATGCAAGTTTAATCTGAATCATTCATTTCTTCTCAGTGTCTAAATTCTTTCCTTGTCCTAGTAGTGTATTCTTGCCTTACATACGCCCAAACACCAAAATTCTTGACCCAATAGCCACATTACCGCAATCCGATAGTGCAATTCAACTAACCTCTACCGTTTCGACCTCTTCGAGCCCTTCAGACGAGAAGCAGCAGCCTGAAAGGCCTCTTCCGACGGCTCATCTTCGACAGGCCGCTTCTTGCCCTTCTTGCCTTTCCCCTTGCTCTCTTTGGCACCATACTTCTCAGTGAGATGGTCCAGAAAACTCTCTGAGCCATCTTGCTGTCTCTTTTGGATCAGTGCTGCCAGGTCATCCTCTGAGTTTCCCTTGCCCTTCTTCTTTTTGCCATTCTTGTCGCCGCCGAAGAGCTTGTCGTGCACACCTAGCTCCTTTGCGTAGTCTTCAGCCTCCGTAGCTTCAGCCCGGGCCTGCTTGACACGACCCTCTCGCTTCTTCTTCGACTCTTTTGTGTAGGCCGGGAAACTGGGCATTTTCTTGCTCTTGATAGCCGTGTCAATGATCTCGCGGAAACGTTCGTCGTCCTCGAGAACGTCGCTTAGAATGACTCTCTCGTACAACGCATCCATATCGCCTTGGCACTGTTCGTATGCATCGAGCACATCTCCCCTCTCTTCATCAGAGCCTTTATACTTCTTGGCAAATTTCTCGATCGCATCGCCCGACACGGACTCTTTATATTGCTCTCGGTAGTAGTCGCTCCAGTTGAATCCTTCTGAGTCTACGATCGATTCGGAGGTCGAGCCAGTCTCGTCATATCGTTTGCGACGGGCGGGGTCGGAGAGGATGGCGTAGGCGAACGCGATAGCTTGGAACTTTTCGTGCGCAGCGTCTTTCTGGTCTTGTGGCACCTTATCTGAAAAGTCGGAGGGTCAGCAGTGCTCATTTCTGTTGTCACCGAATTGACAAACCTGGATGGTTCTTAAGCGCAGCCTTTCGATAAGATTTCTTGATGTCATCGCTCGTCGCAGTCCTTTCGAGGCTCAAAACCTCATACGGGTCGATAGTGGGAGGTTCGCTCTCCAGCACATCTTCGTGATCCGACATCGTATCGATATCGTGGTTTTTGACTGATCGTGTAATGGAGTGTAAGTTGCATTAAGCTCGAGCTCGTTGCTGGAGTGGGAGACGCGTTGCAACGCGCTCACGAGTAAAGTGTGGGGCCAATGCTAAAGTGCTCTCGGTGATCGGAGTTTACAACCGCCGACCTTTCAAGATGGAGCAAAGCTCCCGCATCTAGACAGCTCGTCATACCTCATCCGTACATGCCTCACATTGAACGATATGACTACCATAGAACCTGGAAACCATAAGGCCGCAATGGAGCGCGCCTTGGGCTTGGCCAACAATTCCCCTCCCAAGCCCACCAACTTCCGTGTGGGAGCTCTAATTGTGCGGCTAAGCGACAATGTCATCATTGCCGAAGGATACACTCTTGAACTTCCCGGGAACACCCATGCAGAAGAGACATGTCTATTGAAGCTAGCCGAACAGCATGGAACGACAGAAGAGAAGTTATCAGATTTCTTCGACACCCCCCATGCTCTATACACTACTGTTGAACCCTGCTTCAAACGGCTGAGCGGCAAACTCCCCTGCGTCGAAAGAGTCTTGCGCCAAAAGTCATGGATCAAGCAAGTCTATGTTGGCGTCCAGGAGCCTGAGACTTTTGTTGGGGAGAATACAGGTCGCAAAACGCTCGAAGATGCCGGTATTGAGATCCACCATGTCTCAGGCTTGGAGGATGAGATTCTCAAGGTTGCGACTGCAGGGCATATCAAATCATGAACTATGTTATTCGTGTGAGATCAAATTGCTCATCCATGAGCGTAAACGAGTAATGGACGGTCTTGTGGTATATTGGATAAATTTATCGGTTGGATCTGAGATGAGGTGAAAGAGATGGCAAGTACCACCCCTATATTGTCAGAGCATCTCAAGCTAATCGACCTTGTTCCTTTAGAAATCTATAGTTTAGTTCTATCGTCAATATTTAGCGTTGACAAATGCTACGCTGCTCTAAAGGGGTGTCCTCCTCGGCATGATATTTGCGATATATCAGTTGATACATCAAGTTCAGAAGGTCAGCTATCGAATTTGCCGCATTTCATATCACCAATTATCGTTTGTTTTATGCATTTCAATGTCAGCCACGATAGCACCGATCTGTCCTGATCGGCTCGCGTTGAGTTCCGCCAACAGGCCCCTTGTACCATGGTATGCTTGCGGCTGCCACGTAGCACACCGGTGATCCATGTGTGCAACGTTGGCCAAGATGCTTCCGTCTTTTGTCTTTGATATTGACCTCATTTGTGTACGTTTTCATCCCTGGACGTGCTGTATTGCTGCTACGAGAAGCACAGATGATGCCTTCACATGACTGAACCACCAAACCACCATCTTGAACGTTGACATCTATTTGTTGCGACTGTCTTCGGCACAGATATTTCAAATATGGCCTCTCGGAATCCCCTCGATGGGTCTGCAGCGAAACGCAGAATGAAACCATGCGGTCTAATCTTCCCAGGGCACTTCCTCCGGGGTGTGCAGTTGAACATCAAGATTCTCGTAGGATCTTTTGTACACTGCTTAATACTGCGTCTCAGACATTTTCTCTACCACAAATCCAAATGTGACAAATGATACTTACATGGCGCACTTTGGTGGTCTGTGAGAAGCTGTGAGTGATATGCGCTGTACACGCGTCTGATGGGTTTGTATGCCATTAACATATGAGTTTAGGGAAGAGAGCTATGCTAAAAAGTCATCTCGGTCATACTAGATTTTCTCCTTCATGTCAAGTTCTTTCTTGAGAGTAACGCATTTGTTGACTCTTCGTATCTAAGATACACTTGAACCTGGGCGTCAAAATGACCAAATGAATATTTTACGCTGAAGGGCTATGATGTCTCTATCACAGACCCTTTGGCGGCGCCTATAGCGAGCAGGGGGGGGTTGCACATACCATCGATGGACGGCGGTTACTGGCTGCTGGTTGCTCGGGTTCGACATCTTGACTGTGATTGAGGTTAGCCTTGTTGATCCAATGTAGTCAGGGTGGAGAACTTGCAGATAACCTAGGCTTGGCTGGTTTCTTGACGATTTCGTAATTATCGAGACGACTTTAAGGGATAGATGGATTAGGAAAGGTCAAAGTTGTGGGGGAGTCGCAGACCCTGTTAGTCGAGCTTTTTATAGCTCTTTAACTGGTCAGGCAACGTGTTCATCATGATTAGAGTTGCTTGAGATGCTGCAGCCTAAAGGTAACCTTATTGATTAAGTTTATTGAGATTTCAGTCTGGCCAGAGACTTTATGGTTGATACTTTTGTGGCTGTTATTGGAATACCTGGGTCCCATTTATTGGTCGTTACTGGGTCAAGGCTATAAAAAAAAAATGAATATTTTACGCCTGAGCTACCGACCCTTGTCTCTTCCTCTTCGATGCGATCTCTTTTCACCACTTCCGAGCTCCTCTCTAACCTCAACACATGTGACTTGGCACTCGGAGCAGAGTGCCGCAGGAATCAAGAGGGTGTGCCATGTAAAATATTGGCAGCTGGGCTTGAGGTATCGGTTGAGAACCTGCTCCGGGGGTCCGTTCGCAATCCACCATTCGCATATATCCCAAGCAATTGTATCTATTTCGATCTTGCATACATGCCCCTGGGTGATGAGTCTGTGAGGAACTATCCCTTTCTTGGGGCAGTGGGTGCGTCTGCAGGGGCAGATGTAGAAGCCGCGTTGACCAGTGCACATGGTATCTCTTAGGTTGTTTGGTGCTATTCCCAGTCCTGGGTCTTTTGGGGTATGAGATGGCTGGTGCCTTGATTTGTTCTATATGTACTAGGATCATAAGAAAAGTCTTGAGGTGGTTAATGTGGCTGTTCCTTGGCTGCCCGTTTGTTGAAGTTTGTCTGTGTCTATCCGACTGTCGGTTCTAAGGTATGAAAAAAGCATGCACTGACATGATGGACGGCATGGCGACTATTTACATTGATCAAACTGTGGTTGAACATCATGATAAATTCAGTATGTTTTGCTTGGAGTTTAGAATTATGCGGGAAGCCGAACATTGCTCCAGCTGTAATCGGTGTATGATACCGAGAATAAGGAGCTCAATACATAAGTTCTTGCTAAAAATGGCAGTATTGCCAAAGTCTAAGATTCCGAGGTCTTCAACAGAGCAATGGAGAGTCATTTCGGTTCTGAGTTTCATGATATGGTTCAAGTTACACAGCACATCTATGCAAGCTGCAGGCCAACATAGGCAGAGGCTCAGCATAAAGCAACCTAGCAATACATGAGGTTCAGTGGGCCAATCCCCTTGTGCGATGTGATGAGGGTGTAATTGCTCAAACTCAAACATCTAGCATGTGTTGTATGTTTGGTTATCCGAGCCCGCAGGGCTGGTCTCGCAAATCGCAAATTGTGTGGATGAATTGCTGAACTCAGGCGTACCAAGATCCAGCGGAGCAAGCACAGATCGTAAGGTCTTTGATGATGGCTGAGCATGGGACGGCTCGCGGAAATCTTGTCCAACACCGACTGTGCTATTGGCCTTTACTTTTGAAAACAGGCGGTCAGGGCTGATTTTGGTATCATGGCTTGGTGGTCCACCTCAAAGAAGCAAACATGCCATGTATCTCGGTAACATGATTGAACTGATAAAGGCGGATTTTGCACTGCATCAACACAAGATCTGAGCATATGGTACCTCCAAGTGATTTGTGTTTCCAATAGTGAAAAGATGAGAGTGACTGAATTTCTCTAGGGTAAACGGTTATCATTGAAGGTGAACTAACGATAGCTGGAAAGCCTCGTTAGCCCAACAAACTTAGACATGACGAATAACGTCATGGCAACCTTGGGAGGCCGACCATTCTAAGGCTACGGGAAAAAAAAAAGAAAAAGCCTTGCGCATGAAGGAAGAAAAGTGAAATCTACCTTAACTCTTCCCTTTTATATGAATTGCATGTTTTCTTTTGTTTGCTCTCTATCAATTCAATTTGAACCACTTCGATTATTTCCCCGCGCACTTGTTAGTGTCGGTTAGCTTCAGCTTTGCTCCACCAGAAACGGGTGAGCTCCCTTAGCTGCCGTGATAGTTCTCCCGCCAGTCCCTGACAACAACCGACCTCTTTGACCTCTTCTGCAGCTGTCAATTGGGTACAGGCAGTGATTAGGTCACCTTTTGCCTTCAGTCGATCAGTCACTTCTCAAATAACCAGGCTGTGTCACAGCAAACAAGGTTGTGACTGCTTTGGCTCTGATTCACGTTGGCAAAGAGCCTCTCTACCTACCTATCCTGCCCCGGGTCTTTCACATAAAGCAGCCCAATTCTTCCTCCGCCTCCGCCTCCTCCTCCTAAACTTGCACTCTCACACATTCTCATACCTGCTCATCAAGCCCTTCATTCTTCTCTCAGCATCATCATCGAGTGACAGTCTTTTTGGAGCTTGATTCTTTCCATCAACAACAGTATCTCCATTTTCATTCTCTACACGTCGCTCGCTGCCCTTTACATCTTGCTGCACTGTAGCCCTTGACTATCCAAACCTCAATTCCATGGCTGACCGAGGTGGTCGTGGTGGGCGAGGTCGCGGAGGCCGCGGTGGCGGACCTCAAGATGGCCGTGGCGGTGGCCGCGGCGGCCCTTCTGGTTTCTCTGACTCTCGGGGTGGAAGAGGACGAGGCGATGGCTACCAGGGCAGAGGTCGTGGTGATGGAGGCCGTGGTGACTTCCGAGGCGGCTTCAGCGGCCCTAGAGGCGGTCGCGGAGGCTACGATCGTGGAAGAGGAGGACCACGAGGTGGTCGTGGCGGCCGAGGCGGCTACGGTGGTCAGCCCGAAGGACCTGCTGTCTTCACGTATGTTCTATCTAATACCCAATGTGTCGTCGCTGATCAATACTAACTCATGCAGCATGGGAGGTTCTATTCCCCAACCAGATGGCGCCATTGCAAAGCTTGAAGATGAAGTCGTGAGAAGCAATGTTACGTCTGTCGCCCAGCTCACTTCCAATATGGGTAACTTGTCAATGGAAGATAAGCAGAACCTCGGAAAGTTCCCTCCACGACCTGCCTTTGGCAGCAAAGGAACTCCAGTCACACTTTGGGCGAACTACTATGCAGTCAAGACTCAAGCTCCGGTCTTGTACAAGTACACGATGACTGTAAAGGAGATCGTACCTGAAGGGCAGGAAGAGGCGAAGGAGCGCGCGCCCAAGACTAAGGGCAAGGGTGGCAAGCCCGGAAAGCCTCGAGAATCCGGCCCTCGCGAGGTGAAGGGCCGTAAGCTCTACCTTGTCATCAAAGAAGCTCTTAACGAGCTCTCTAAAAAGGACAAGAACTTGCTCGTCGCGACCGAGTTCAAGTCACAGCTCATCTCGTTGCGCAAGCTCAACCTTGAGCAAGACAACTCCATACGGTTCAGCATGCCCTTTTCAGAAGGCTCCGAAAAGACTGATGTCTTTGAAGTTGTTTTCAATGGCCCTGTAGAGGCTCGTGTTGACGAGATGCTCAAATACGTCAACTCAAAGACTGGCGCTTCAGACGACGGCAGCGATCCTTCCCAGGCCATGACCTACCCCAAGTTCCCTGATGTCATTGATGCCCTGAACGTCATTTTCGGCTTTGGGCCCAGATCTAAGCTAGACAAGATCAGCGCGGTGGGAAGCTCACGCTTTTTTGCATTTGGAAGCGATAACCGTCGCAATGAGGTTGTCCTGGGCAGAGACAGAGCCTTGAAAGCTGCGCGTGGCTACTTCCAATCTGTTCGCCTTGCCACTGGCCGCCTTCTATTGAACGTCAATGTCACACATGGTGTCTTCAAGATTGACGGTCCTTGTGCCAAATTCTTTGACGGGTTTGGGGTAAATGCGACTCAGTCGCCTCAAATGGCCAGAAAGTTGAAACTACTCGGCAGATTTCTTCCCAAGACCCGCGTCTGGATAAAGACCAAATACGGGAGTAAGGAGGTTCGAAGATCCAAGGCAATCCATGGCCTAGTGTCGATCCGTGACATCAAAAAACAATGTCGCGATAAGAATCCCCCCAAGTTCCGCCACACAACGGATTTTGTGGTTGGACCGGGAGACGTGAGCTTCTGGCTCGAAGACGAGGGTAACGGCCGGTACATCACCGTCGCGGATTTCTATAAACAAAGTAAGTTTCACCTTCTCCCTTCGGTACTGACCTAACGTGTGGTCTAGAGTACAACGTTAATCTGCAAAACTACCCCCTTTTCAATGTTGGCACAGCCGCAAAGCCTACCTTTGTCCCTGCTGAGTTCCTCGAGATCCAGCCTGGACAGTCAGTAAAGGCCAAGCTCAATGGCGCCGAGTCAACAGACATGGTGAACTTTGCTTGCCGAACACCGTACGCCAACGCCCTGTCTATTACTACAGATGCCCGAGAAACCCTAGGCCTCGATGACGACACACTGGTATGTTTAGTGAAGTCCTGGTGTAGGAAAAACTAACTCAGCTCCCATAGGGTAATTTCGGTATCCAAGTCGGTCGGCAGCTCCTCACGGTGCAAGGACGTGTTCTCACTGTGCCTCGAGTTGCATACCTCGACCAGCAGAGGAGAGCCAAAGCCATCGACCCGCGCAATGGGTCTTGGAATCTCAGAGATGTCAAGGTTGTCAAGCCCGGCCAACCTGTCAAAAAATGGAGTTACGTCAACCTCCTGTCCAACAGTAGATCTGAGCCCGTGGCAGCACAGTCTGTCATCGCGTTCTCTCAGTTCATGAAGAAGACCATGAACATCGCTGTCAACGACCCCATTCCACCGCCCTCCCTGTCAGTTGACAGCCAGGATACTGAAAAGGTTCTCGGTTGGGCTCAGAAGAATCAGATTGAGATCATGCTTGTGATTCTTGACTCAACTGGCTCGGAACTCTATGGCAAGATCAAGACCTTAGGCGACTGCACCTACGGTATTCATACTATCTGTGTTCAGGGTTTCCAGCTGCGCAAAGAAAACCCGCAGTATTTCGCGAATGTTGCTCTCAAGTGGAACTTGAAGACTGGTGGTGTGAACCACAAACTTCTGAATGAGGTCGGCTTGATCAAAGAGGGCAAGACAATGGTGGTTGGCTACGACGTTACGCACCCCACCAACATGTCTGCTGACAAGAGCGACGCTGCACCCAGTTTAGTTGGCTTGGTGGCAACTATTGACCGGGACATGGGGCAATGGCCAGCTTATTCCTGGGAGCAGTCGTCCAAGCAGGAGATGCTTGATGAGACCTTGACTGAGGCATTCAAGTCGCGACTTGAGCTTTGGCAAAAGCACAACCGACAGGAGTTGCCAGAGAACATTGTCATCTTCCGCGACGGTGTGTCCACTGGTCAATTCGCCCAAGTTCTTCAACTTGAATTGCCACGCATCCGAATTGCCTGCAATGGCAAATACCCGAAGAACAAGGCGCCCAAGATCTCTATCATCGTTTCCGTTAAGCGACACCAGACTCGCTTTTACCCTACCTCGGAAGAAAATGCCATGGAGAAGAACCACAACATTCAGAATGGTACTGTGGTCGACCGAGGTATTACGGAGGCTCGCTACTGGGACTTTTACCTCACCGCCCACGCAAGCATCAAGGGCACTGCCCGTCCTGCGCACTACACTGTGTTGCTTGACGAGATCTTCCAAGCCAAGTTCAAAAACGAGGCAGCCAACGAACTTGAGAAGTTTACCCACGAGCTTTGCTATCTGTTCGGACGTGCCACCAAGGCTGTGAGCATTTGCCCTCCCGCCTACTACGCAGACATTGTCTGCACTCGCGCTCGAGCTCATCGACCTGAATTCTTCGAGGAGACTGACGGTGAAAGTGTCATCAGTGCTGGACCAGCCGGGAACAGCAAGGCAGTCCACCCCAGACTGATCAACTCCATGTACTATATCTAAGGTGCTGTGACTCGTGATGTTTGCGCATAGTGCTTTTTTGGATGTCTGTGGGCTTATGACGGAAAGACACGTTGCTTTCTGGATGGTCGTTTGTTTGGTGAGATGATAGATGGTTATTGTTTGCTTTTCGTCTGGGCTAATGATGGAAACACGAAGGTGTTTTTTTTAATAGCGATTTTAGTATCGTTGCTCTACATGGAAAATAGCGAGGTAGCTCTAGATTGTCAATTGATTTTGATAAAAAGCAGAAGTTCGTACGACAGTTGGAATAACTCATTATGGTGCCTTTAGGAGTCTCTTGTGGCAATTTATTGTTATTGAGACAGAAGTTATCACATTGAGCTTTGTCCAAGTCTTGATACGCGGGAAGTAGGTAATTATTGCTCTCTTCAGCCTCTTACTGAACACTTGTTCTCTAACGGGTCTGAGAGGGTTGCAGTAGTCAGTCGATCATCACATCACTTTTCCTATGTTCAGCCAGTTAACAGGCATCCTAGGTCCTGGCTTCTAGCGAGGAGCAAAACACCGCAGCCATCTGTTCCGTGAAGAATATAGGTGGCTCGAACTCTTGGTGGAGATCGAGGTTGACGACTTGCCGGGTCCAAAGGATCATACGGAGGCAATTCCGAGCCATCGGCGATGGACTTGAAAGCTGACGTGACAGAGTGCTCTTATTCTCGCGAAGTGAGGCAATGTTGATCAATAGAATACCGAAGTTGTAGATTGACAAATTCGGCAAAGCGGAACGACCTGGATGAGAAGAATGGTTAGTTGGATTATGGCTCCTTTACCTGATTTTGTCCAACCCTGCAATTACATGGTGATTGTTGTGGTTTCTTCAGGTTTTGGGAAGTTTCCACTAGCGATACGAGTGTCTGCCCCAGATGTGTTTAGAGAGAAAACCATATCTGTGCCGGGCATCGAGCCTGGATAAAATGAGCAATCTTGGCGTACAGTTGCCGCATGAGCAGCGATTGCGTGCATGACATCCCACTGAGAGACAAAGATCTCAGTAATGGTAACCCTAAGTTAATCCTAAACTTACCTACCTAAATTATTTTATCATCTAGGGGCTAAGGTCTTTAGCTTTCTAGCCTTCGCTCATTTCCTTTAGTTCTTCTGTCAGTTCGACTGTGGTCGGTCCCTGTGTCAGCCAGACCCTGCATCTCTGGCATCATTCTTCAGTTGCATAGTAAAATCAAGACCCGTGGACGCAACACCGACCTCGAACCTTTGAAAGAGGAAGTCAAAGAAAATAAACAGGGTGGGGGATATCAATGATGAAGCTCAGGGGTGGACTTAGGAACCTTTGTGCTGATATATGATACTTTCACGGAGAACATTTGTAAACAGAAACTTTTATCAATCCAAGCAATCGATCCCATGAGAAGACTTCCAGTGAGATGCTCTACGTTAGGCGAACGGCCATCTTGGAAGCGGCTTCAATATACCAATAAGAACTACCGTGATACTGTCTTGTCATTGTGATAATTGACGACAGCCTACGTCTTGAGCGTTATTATCTGAAGACTGACGAAAGCCTCCGTGGTTTCTCTGGCAAGGATGAAGTTTAGTTAGCTATATTTATCATGTAACTGAGCTCCATCGGTGGTGGTTATGAGAAGCTCAATTCTAACATTTATGAGTGAGCCGCCTCACTCAAATACCTATGGTACTACCCGTATATTTAATGAGAACTTTTCCTCCTTCAAGTATGCAAGTATGAGCACTTCATGTCAATGTAGTGAAATATATCATCTCTGACCGAGGCGCATCAGGGGGGTTTAAAGTCGTTAATGGTCGTTTGCATTATAATTCCCCTTTTCCTCATCCTCGTCCCGCTCTCCTGGCACCATGGCTCAACCAAAGCTCGTGTAGTCCCTCTCCTATGTTCATGGGAGTGGTGCATCTTGAGCTCAGGAAGGGTTGTCGTTTCCTCCACTGTCGACATCCCTAAGCAAGGACTTACCATACCACAGCGTTTCATGAAACCCACATGAGGGACCCTAATTGCGTGTTCTTCATCTTTATTATCAATGTAGAGCAAAGCTAGCTTCCATGGTATGTCGCGAAAAGGGACGTCTTTGTTCTGAGTCTCTGCCATGGTCTCGGTTATTCCGTCCCGAGCTCTGCAGATTGCACTGTAAAGTCACGAAATTGTGATGCTGCCGTCTTTTTGGCCAACACTGGATGGTCATTCTTCAGTAGTAGGGGACTGTTCTGTCCGTCTTGTTGCAGATTCAGTTCGGTTGATCAGTCGTCCGTTTGAACTCAAAGCCGATCTGCTTCATGGCGGGATGATCTGGTAAGTTGTACCAGACCTGGAAGGTGACGGCTAGGATGAATTTATCCGTTCTCTTATACAGCTCGTCGACTCGTACACGGCCTTCAGTCAATGGATGTCTCTGGGCCCATGACTGAATGTCGTGTAGTGCTTGCCAACCACCATTGGCGATTTGAACTGACAGAACGACATCGGCTGCCTGTTCGCCCAAGGTTTGGCAAGGAGCTGGTATCAGGTATAAGTGTCTGTTCTGCCGTATGGGTTGCAATAACAGAGACGGCCCATGATCTCGAGGGTGTCGGATGAAATGAGGCAGAGAATCCAGCTCCGTTTCCCAAGATTCATTCATGGTAAAACTCTTTGTTGCCAGACGGCTGTAGAGCTGTGATGTGGATAAGGCATGTCCGCTTTTATGAGCATGCTTCAGTTCTCGTACAAGATTTCTACTGAAGCCGCGTTCGCAACCAAGACCATCATCGCACCCGTTTCCCCCCGAAGCGTAGGTGTAGATCAATTCTTTGTGATGGCCTATATAACCGCCAATCTCAATAGGACAGCAGCAGTCGAGAAGAATCAAGACGTTGGCGTCCCAAGGATCTATCTTGTCATGTCTTAATGAAGGGAAGACAAATTTTTGGTCTTCCCCGCCATGACCAATATAATGTAGGATAGCTATACAATCCTCGTCCATTCTGTTGAATAGAGCACTGAGAGCTGATGTCAATGTTGCTTGGGGATTTTTGTCTTGTTTCCGGATCACTAGGCCGACGGTATCGTAACCATAAGTGTTGTCGAAGACATCGCGGACTTGCTCGCTGGTGCTTTCGACATTGGGGTGGCTGTCCTTGTCTGTCTCAAAGCATACACACAGCGCCCGGACTTTTTTGGGTTTGATTTCTGTGACATCTTCTTGGCTGTACAAGAAACAGGCTTTGATGATCGCGGCGCTGAATTCCTCCGAAGTCATCGGCCTTGAGGGCATCGACTCAATGCCTGGAACGGCCATGGCTGGACTTGTTGATGCAGGTGTTGACGGAAGAAGAGAGTACCACGTGCGAAAGAGAAAAATGTAATGCTGTACTGATGCAAGATGTTTTCTCTCTTTGACTTTTTGTTTGCCTTTGGCCTCCTCATTTCAGGCAAAAACATATTCGCGATGCATGCTTCGCTACTCGTTCAGTCAGGCGGAGATGGAGGATAAGGTTATCAGTATCGACTGAGTTTGTTCGATGAAGCTCTAAAAAAAAAAGGTTCATAGGGATCGAGAGTTGGGGGGTTTACGGCCTCATATGCACTGAGAATAGAGGTATAAGTGATTTGAACATATATCCCGAAAGAACTGTTTATTTGGGGCTGATGCATGATGCATCTTCCTTATCTTAAGAAGATTTGTATGAAAGCCGATAAAGATGTAACCCAATCGCAGCTTATCTCGGACATACTCCAAGTAAGCGTGAGGTGCATCTCAATTGAGTTTGACAGTAGATGCTAGAAAGTGTCAACATAAACCCTACTTTGAAATGAGTATAAAAATATGCTTCACGATAGCTGAATACCAGTCAAGCTTGAAGTTCAAGGATACAGGATAGCGCTCCTCAAGGCGAGAGACGGTCAAGCATGATGCACAGTATATCACGTTGCTTATGCTTAAAAGTAAAACTGAAATATCAACTTCTTCGGTATGTATATTGTCTTTTGTGGCTTGGCGCATCATCTGTATATGGGCTGTATATGTTGTAAAATAAACATCACTTTATCTTTATATTTTTGCCTTTGGACTAGGTTTGGCCCGCCGAGCAGGCTTGCCTATATGTTTTTGAAATTCTTCCGAAACGGTCGTCTTCTCTTCTTTAGACTTCTTCGCCCACTCTTCAAACTGGCGCTCATCTGCCCACCACCTCTCGAGCTCAGCCTTGATCCAGTCAGCTGCGGCACTTGCACATAGGCGTGGATCTTCCATGGGAACCAAATGGCCATTCTTCTCTCCGACAACCTTCTTGACACGGCCCTTAGCCTCGCCACCACTGCCACCAATGCCGGTTCCTGTGAGAGCCATCTTCTCGTCTATAAGCTCTGGTGGGGAAACATCACTCTTGCCGCCGAAGACATAGAGGACGCTGGGTCGTACGTTGGGAAGTCTTTCAACGGTATTGGGTCCCTCAGGACGGTAGACGGGATATGTGGACCATCGACGGTTGAGGCTGGCATCGAGATCGGGGGTATGTTCAGGGTGAATCACATCCTTGCCCTCAGCATCGTAGGCCGGCCAACTTGGGCGTAGGAAAGTGAAGATCTCTTGATGTTTTGTCGTAGTTAAAGTTACGCTCTGTTCACCAGGTACGTCCCTAATACCAAAGTCGATCCATCTCTGCAGTACGCGAGGATCCCAGGACTTGTAGAAAGGGCTGCGGCTAAAAGATGCCACCGCTTCGTCGCGCGATGGCCAGACTTCACGACGGTACATACTCGCTGCCGCAGGACCAGCACTTCTTGCGCCAGGTGTAGAGGCGAAGTGAGAGATGACTGGGTCGAGAAGCACAAGCGATGTAAAGACGCGAGGATGAAGAAGAGCAACATTTGTGAGCGCATTTGCGCCAAAGGAGTGGCCCATTGCCATTATCGGTGGAGGAGGGCGGAATGTGTTTATCATGTGAAGAATATCGCGGGCATAGTCGAGCCAGCTTGCTGAGTAGATGTTAGTATTGCCTGGTGATATGAGAGAGTGGATCTTACGATCATTGCCAAGTGCGTCTTGGTTTATGAGACCGCTTTTGCCTTGCCATGCTGTATCTGCTATCCAGATACTTCGAATCCGGATACCTCGGCGTTTTGATTCATGATAGAACTCCTCCCACAGTGGTTCGTATAGTTCCTACAGAGATCAGTAAATGTGTTTGTATGGGCATTGAGATGAGCCTACCTTGGGAAAGCCATTGGCATGTCCTCCGATTATGGTCACGTCACCTTTTTGAGGGTTCTGGTTCTCTTTTGGTGTGTATTGCTTTACGTGAAGGTATAGCTTCTCATCTTGAGAATGAGCTGTAGCGCGGGCGTATTCTCGAATATGTGAAGCTTCAATTGTATGCTCTTGAATCGTGAACGGAAAGGATGACATTGTGGCGAGTGTTTGGCACCTCAGCTAACGCGCTCAATTAGAAATTCTAGTAGGTAAAGTACAGTTGTATCGGGCCTGGAATTGGAGAGCTGAAGTTATATACAGGCACAGGAAACGAGGTTGAATAACGAGCCGGCCTCGGTAACGTCTGTGGGGCGCACGGGAGTTGTGGGGGTGGGGGATACCTCGGTACCTGCGGCCGGGAAGTGGTCGCCGCCGATCTCTCTTTGTTCTAACGTTAGCATTCACCCGCCAACACCAAAAACATCATCGTGGATTTTGGCGTATCTCATCAAGAACCCACGCAGCTGCTACCCCGGGCAGCACAGTCTCTCGGCAATATCGTGGGAAGCTTCAAAGGAGTCCAATTCACAATTTCAGCCGGTCAATACCATGGCATCACGACTACTCCTTTTCGCTGGTGCACCGCCCGCTTCATCTCTCACAACACAAACATGTACAATAACACAAATCGACGACTCCTTCGCTGAGTTTCTTGGGCTAGCCCCTCAAGGAACAGCTCCAGTATCGTCTCCAAGCCTCGCTCCGTGGCGTTCTCTGCCGTTGAACAGAAAACCGCTTCGCACAGGGTTCAGCCAGACCCATAATATCAGCATCAACCTCGCCAACCAATCCGAATTCTTCACCACGGCTGAGATCTCGTTTAAGGAACAATCTCAGTCATTTGAGGGCGAAGATCAAGAGAATGTGCTGTCGCAGTTCTATGACCATTCCTTAGCTTTACACAATTCGATTCCATCGTCGCAGCTTGATAGTTTCGAGGAGACGACATTTGAGGAAACATCGTTTATGACGACTTCTTCGGCAGCACATTTGGACATGAGAGACACTGTTCCTTCTCATCTATCTGATTTGGAAGACATACCACCGGCTCGGAGGATTCTGGCTCTCAATCCCCAAACCGTCACCCTCAACATTATTGCCGGCATTATATCCATCGCACAGCCACGAACTGTCACAACGCGCTGGGGTCGCAGCCTCTCTTTAGTGGAGATTCTCCTCGGGGACGATACAAAGACAGGCTTCGCCGTGACGTTTTGGCTTGCGGAGGAGAACGATGCAGCTGCTGAGATTAGTGCCCTTCGGCGTCAGGATGTGGTTCTCATGCAGAACGTGGCACTTCACGTATTCAAGGACAAAGTCTATGGTCAGAGTCTCCGTAGGGGCATGACCAAGGTGAGTCTGTTATGGAGAAGGGATGGGTCTGGGCTTTATTCGACGCGTGAGCTCTCCAAGCGCGGCCAGATGCACCCGCAGTTGCAAAAGGCGAAGCAAGTAAAAGATTGGGTGCTCAAATTCGTAGGAGCTGATGTCGGAGTAAAGACGAGAGCTAGGAAAACACGGGTTTCATGGGACAGACCACCAGATGACACACAATGAGGAGTCTTCGTACTGTAAGACCACTTTTATTAACCTTCTATGATATTAGACACTTATTACTACCAGCGCCAAATACAACCGAGAGAAGAGAGACATCCGAGGGTATCTATGCAAAATTCCAATCGTCAAATTACGCTGCGATCCCACGATACATTCAGACAGGCACAGCAGGCTCGGCCTTTCTGTCCTCACCGTCTGGACCCTTCTTGACAGACTTCCATCGGAAGCACAGGCAAGCAATCAGGGCACAGGCAGCACAAGCAAGAGAGGTGTAAAAGGTGTCTCGGAGACCCTTCATGTACGCATTGAGGACAGCGTCGAGCGCATCAAGGCGGCCCATCTTTCTCAGAGTATCCTCAATCTCCGAAGCTCCAGTGTTGATGAAGATGGTGGGGTCGATACCAATGTTATCAGCCTTAAGTGTGTCAATGAGGCCATTTTGGAAGACAGTTTGGCCAACAGCCACGAAGATGGCGCCTCCGAAGGCTTGGCCGAACTGAACAACAGCAGTACCAACAGGAACCCATTCCTGAGGCAAGACAGTTTGAATGATAAGGACACCGATTTGGAAACCTGCACCAATGCCCAAGCCAGCAATGACTTGATAGCCGAACCACTCCTTGAGAGGGGAATGCACATCGAGGGTTGTGAGCATTCCGCATCCGACAGTGTAGAGAACCATGCAGGGGATGATGACATAGCTGTAGTAGCCAATGGCGGTGATGACACCTCCAGAGACGATAGAGCAGAGGACGGTCGCGAGCAGGAGAGGGAGAATCTTGATTCCAGCCTGGACGGCGCTAACACCCTGGATGGCCTGGAAGTAAAGAGCTGAGAAGCGTTAGTTGGGCGGACAGCAGAGGTAGGGTGAGACTTACAGAGATAGTAGATGAGAGGGAAGAAACCGGCACCAAAGAACATGGCGAAGATGATCGCGGATAAAGTGTCCCGGTTCTTGAATAGACGAGGTGGGAGAGTTCCCTCATCACCCTTCCAGAATTGGATGCCAATGAAGATGGCAATCATAGCTCCAAAGCCACAAAAGAGACCGATGATACGCGAGTTGTTCCAGGGATATTCGGCACCACCCCATTGCAAAGCAAGGAGCAAGCAGACAATGGCAGGGATGAAAATGGCGGCGCCAGCCAGGTCGAGCTTGCGAACGCGATCCATGAAGGTCATGCTGATGGTGTTCGAGTCATTGCGGTTAACCTTGACAAAGAAGAAGACAATGAGCATGGCCAAGCCGCCAATGGGAAGGTTGATGTAGAAACACCAACGCCAGGTTGCATGTTCAGTAAAGGCACCTCCAAGAAGAGGACCAGCGACTGAAGCGATACCCCACATGCCACCAATAAGACCAAAGGCAAGAGGACGCTTTTCGAGAGGCACTGAAGCTGTGGGTTAGTTATGGTCACGGAGCTAGTTTGCTGGTTTTGACGTACTGATGAGGGAGAGGATAACGATAGATCCGGAAAAGAGACCAGCCGTTCCAATCTTGAAGCACCGTTAGTAAAGGTTCATGGGAATTGTGCAAGGCAACCTACTCCTGCAATGGCTCGGCCGACAATGAATGCGACAGAAGACGGCGCAACAGCAGAGATCAAACTTCCAATCTCAAAGATGAAGACGGCAGCGAGATACGCAATCTTGACATTGAAGTACTTGTAGATAGTTCCGTACATGGGCTGCAAAGCCGTGGTGGTGAGAAGGTATGAAGATCCATACCATCCAATATCCTTGACACTCTGGAACTGCGCTGTGATGGCGCCGAGAGCGGGAGCGATGATGGTCTGGTCAAGAGCAACGAGAAAGATGGCGAGGCAGAGAGACGAGATGATGAGGGTAAGCTTTGCAGCGCCAGGGTATTGAGGCTGCTCGTCAGCGGCATTGTTGTTGCTGGCAATTACAGAGCCAGCCTGCTGCTCTTTGTTGTCGGCTGAAGTGTCGAGGATGTTGTTGGATCCAACTTCGGTCTTCTCATCAGACGAGAGACGAGTCTCGTCGATCATTGCGTTGGTTGGCGCCGTGGCGGGAGTAGTCGTAGCCATGGTGATGTTCCAAAATTAAGGTGTTGTAAGGAGAGAAGAAGATGTATGAAGAATTAGAATATTTTATGTAGGAAGAATGAACGGTAGCGTAAGGTGAGGTCAGGTAGGTTGTTATGGTGGAGAGTGCAAACAGCCCCCAGGCAACCAAGCGTGATTGTTTCGGGAAGGGAGAGGAAATAATGCAGCCTTCCAGTATCTGTTTGCTTCTTCCGTCGTTTGCAAGCAAAGATTGAGGATAGCTTATGCAAGAAGAAAAAAGGTTTGGGGATGGATGAGCTGAAGATAATAAATAATTAGGTAGCTACCTACGTCAGTACCAGTCACTGACACTGACACTGCTCATAGGTGCCCCTTGCCATGTGATGGATGCGAATATCAACCACAAGCTTATCCCTTAGTCTCATTCTCGTGGAAAACCCCAAAACATCGAAATATCCGAGCTAACTTATTAGTATTGGAACCAATGTGATTACGATAACGAAATAAACATCGTGGGGACGCGGCAAGGTATTCGTCCGTGTACCGGCCGGCGACAGTTGCAGCCCAGTCAGCAGCCCAAGACATACACGATCAGCGCCTTTTGTCGGTGTCCCCTTGTTCTCCAGTATAATCGGGCTGACTCTGGTTGCGAGTTTGATACGATACAGTGGGGGGCAATAAGTTTGAGTCCAAACTCAAGTACACGCGCCACGACTAACCCGATTGAGAACAAGATACTCCCATAGAAATATCTCGATCAGGAGTGATGATTGCCCGATCAAGCTCGCTACGTGCTTAATAAAGCTAAAGCT
This sequence comes from Fusarium xylarioides, assembly GCA_013183765.1. Classification (NCBI taxonomy): domain Eukaryota; kingdom Fungi; phylum Ascomycota; class Sordariomycetes; order Hypocreales; family Nectriaceae; genus Fusarium; species Fusarium xylarioides. Next base: position 216,210 of record SRZU01000012.1, on the reverse strand, counting down.
CTGTCAACGGGAACTAAATTACCCCAAACTGATACTTCAGCCTGGATTCAAACTTATTGCATCCCACTGTAGGCGAGCTGAACTGTCATGCACTCGCGTGGGTCGGACAAATCACCAAGGCCGATGTCCGAAGGGTGGCTTATGGTAGAGTCATTGATTTTGGATCCTTTTGTAATTAGAGTTGTGAGGGTTCTCACGTTTGACTCTCCTGTATCACAAGGATTACGTATTGTTGTATGATGATATCAATGTCTGTTACAGACACTCCAACTCTTGATCTTGACAGATACCTAACACTGACGAATTCTCTCTTCTCGTAAACCTCTACGAAAAACCCTTTAATGACCCATCTCCACAATACACACGCTAAAAATACAAGCCCGATCTTTGACTCCCGGTCCAGTGGCATAGATCCCGTGCCAAGGGTTGATCTCCCATTCTCAACGTGGTCTCGACCGCGCTCTCTTCTGTCCCAAGATTGGCCCGTTCCCTCAATTTCCTCTCCTCTCGTAAAAAGCTGCCCCGTTTCATATTATCAGGTCCACTTAAGGAGTACCTACCGTGCATTTTCGGATACAACTCAATTCTCCGTATCTATCTCCGGGTGCCGTCGGATCATACCAATCTCTCGCGGACTTGCACGCGCTTTGTTCGAGGCCGACGACCGAATGAATGGACGAACGGACGAAAGAGAATTTGCTTGGGGATTGACTTTTGATTCTGGCTCCATCCTTCACACACGTTTTACACGTTTGCATTGTATTGCCAGCCGTGAAACCTTGTCATTTCCTTATCCGCACTCAGGGCCTATACACAGCGTCTTGTCATACAGCCTTCAACCTGTCGTGAACAGTAATAAATCCCTACACATGCATTTCGTGAACAAGCTGACAGCAATAATCGTAATTAACCTGATAACCTCATTTATAACACCCACCATCTATCTGACCCTCTAAACTAATGCTTACATACATTGCTGACTTGATATGCGTAAATTTGTTTATAAAAAAGTTTATGCTCGCTCTTCGGACTTCTCTTCTTCGCTCGTCTCCTCTCCGGGAACCCACACCAAAAGTCCTTCCTCGTCGATCTTCATCCCTTCTGTCGGTATTATGCGTAGCACTTTTTGGAAATACTTGTCTCGCACCGTCAATTTCGGCCTTATCCATACTCCGTTGACGTGCGGTAACAACCGATAGGTGGTTGTCCGCCTCGACTGCGGTAACAGGTTCAGTGTTGTCTGCTTTGAACCTGAAAATGCAAAGTCCTCGCTCGGTTCCATGCCGAGACCAAAGGTAAGGAAGTGATTGGATGGATTTTCGACTGTCATGTCGAGTTGCATCAACCCTGGCATGCCATCCTCTGCTTTAGTGGCGCGATACACCGATGCCAGCACTCGCGGCTCTGTGCCCAAAACTAAATATTTACCAACGGGCATGGTTGTTGTGTTGACGGCTCCGTCGCTGCGGTTCTGACGTTGCCAACGAATGACAAATGCCAACTCGAGTGTTACAGGGTGTCGATCTTCCATCGTGAGCTTCTGGGCTATCAGATCGAACTGTGCCTCATGCATCGTTTTGGGGGCAACAATCACCCCTTCTTGTGACACATCCGGTCCCTGGCTCACGTTGCATCTTGCACCACCAACGCATGAGACCACAGTGAGATCCATCCCAAGGACCTTCAAGTCCTCTTGGGCAAACGAGGCATAGTGGCACAGTAGGCACCACTTCTGCGTGAAGCCTCGGGCAACACCATCTTCCGTATCCCCCAGTCCCTCAGAGTCAAATAGACTCGGCCATGGTCCAGGGTGAAGTCGTGGAACCAAATCGTAGTTTGCCTCGAATGCATTCACAACATTGAGCTGAACTGTCAGTAATTGCATGATCGGCGTTGCAACGTCTGAGTCTAAGTGGTACGACGTCTTCAAGTGCAAATCGAATGTCGTGGGGCCCGGTGCCGCATCTATATGAAGCACCATCTTGACTGATGCTGTGCTCTTTATGGCACCCAAAGGAAGTCCCAAGATTTTGGCCTCCTCTGTGGTTGCTTCGGCGCTGCCCTCGTTACTTTCCGTCACCACTCGGATTGCCGGTATTTCTTTTCCAAACAGGTGAATATCCAGTTTAGCAGTAGCGGACTCGTCCTCGGCATTGATCAATTCGACCTCCAGCTCGATGGCCTCGTTTGCGTAGTACTGAGCTGAGGGTTCCAAGAGTTTGATCTCCATCTTTGGCGGTCGAGGCTGAATACGGATGGTGCCTGCTTCTGGGCGGCTGCTTCTGGGTTTTGATGAGCCCTGGATGTACCAGCCAACTATAGGATCTGTGTCGCGAATTCCGATTTTAGCGTCTAGATTGAAGCTTGCATTGCTGTGTGAGAGCGTTACGGATGAGGCCGTAGCAGTTCCTGGTTCCCTCAAAGGAATTTTCATTTCAAACACTCGTGTATGACCAGGCCGGAGCGTCAAGTTAGAAGTTCCTTTGAGCAGTGTCGGCAGTTCATCCTCAGACCCTTCAGCATAGTCTTCCTTCAGCGATAACGGCAAAATGGAGATCTTGGAGGCCGAGTCCTCGTCCTCTGACGCCCCTTGCTCCAGTAATATTGGTCTGAGACTCCCACTGAACTCAAGCTTCAATGACTCAAATGCGATCGGAGCAGCATCGAGGAACGTGTGCGATGTGAGCGCAAGCTGTGCGGTGCATGTCTCGCCAGCCTTGCCCTCTTTATTCCGAAACACGAAAGACGCTGAAATGAATGAGCCGGTCTTTTCGTCGCTCAGATTAATTGAGGGCTTCTCCTCTGTTGTAATTCCTTCGAGTGATCTGGTAATGTCATAATGCCACTGTGGCTGCCGCACGAACCCTAGTCATGGTTAGATATATTACACTCGAGATTGTGAACCGAAATACTCACTGTTACTCATGAGCTCCCAGTCCGCGGCAACCACTAGGTCTGCACGACGAGCTCCAAAAGCGATTCTTCGCAAAGTCAAACACAGGTCCTCTGATATATTGAGCCAACCCTCCGATCTGAACGCCACATCCTCCCAGAATGGTAGTAGGGTTTCCACAGCATTATCCCATTGTTTCAGATTGGCGAACTCCCTTGCGCGCTCTAGCGATATCTCAGCCGTTACGCGCTTTTGTTTTCGAGCTCCAAATTGTGAGGTCGCCGCTTTGAGACAATCAATGATCAATTGCGCATGATTTACTCCTGTGCCCGAAATTGGGTATTCTTGGTAGGGCTCTGGGCACATGTACGTATCGTATGCGAAGGCCTTGCTGGCTACCGCTGATGCGGGAGTTGTATCTGGCGAATTCCTATCCTCCTCGGGCATCTGATACGCAAGCTTCCGGCGAGCCACAAGATGACGTGCCGCTATGCGATACCAGTAGCCTGTATGGTGCAGCAACTCCCATGGTGACACTCGCTCGCCTAGGACAGACTTGTCCGGCGGGACAAACAGCGCTCCCGTTGCTGGCGCCAAATGTGGTAAACCGACTCTTTCAATCAGATTTGCCATGACTGTAGCCCACCGAGCTTCCCAGGCCTGCCATCCATAGTTGTTGGTCCCTCGTCCGCGTCGATCGACAAAATCGGCAATCCGCTCTTGATGCGAATGCCACATTCTAACAGCCAGAGTAGTTTGGCCCAGCCACAAGTGACACCTTAAGCACCGGATAGCTATGACATCCGCCAAGAGTCGTGCTTCATTCCACCGAGGGCTCCAACTGGGGATTATATCCAGCACATCCTGTCCAAGAAGTACCTCGTATGCTTGTTTGAAAAACTGCAGCGCTGCATCTGTCTCCTGCCGGAATTCTGCAAATATGGCTGACTTGAAATCGTATCTGAAATTCCAGTCTGGAAGTGAGAGGGTCTGGGATGTCCCGGTCGTAGGTGGTACGGTTGGTTGAGGTGCTATTCCACGCGATCGCTTCTTCCTGGCGTGTCGCCCAAGATCCCGGTAGTATTCCACTGCTGAAGTGTAAAGCACGCCCAGGACATTATCAACAACCTGTTTCAAGTCGTCCTGCGACTCCTGTGATGGGATGTAAAAGACCGACTTTGGGTCCAACGCTGTCCCTCTCCTTATGTTCTCCAGTCTCTCTTGGATCCCGTCGGCCAACGACAGCGGAGCGCCTTCGCCATCCGCAAGCAGAACAATAGCTAACCGTGTCCTGTATCCTGAGCGCAATAAAGCACTCTTGAGATTGTTGATATCGGACTTAATATGGTTATCTTGAAGCGTCATGGAATTTGGGTCGTTCGTGAGGGGGTAAAAGCACAGGTACACGCTAGGAACGAGGTCCTGATGCTTCTTGATCCATTGCGCATCGATATGACCATCCGGATACAGTGCCGATACTGGACTGAGCGGGGAGAATGGCGAGTGTAAAGTTGGGTGTTCGCTAAGCGGTTCGATATCTTCTGGGAGACGAGCTCGACGAGGTGGTAATAGAAACGACTGTCCCGCATGTTAGAACAAGTCTTTGTGTAGCACCCCGCGCAAACCTACTCTTCCTGTAGTCTTAATGCGAAATCTATATGGCTCATTTCGCTCGAAAACACTCCACGACTTTGCGCTCGCATCAATATCCTTGAAGTATTCCGCCAAAACCTCTGCTTCTTCGCCCCCGATAGGTGGTAACTCTGATCGGAGAAGGATGCTCTGTTCCTTTAGCTCTGCGCTCAATGGGAGCTCGTTCGTCTCGGAGTTAAGGCCGGCGGCCACTAGAAGGGGGACATTGTGGTCCAAACTTCCCGTCGGATACCCATCCATGGTGGATATTTTGAGATGTCGAAGGCATGGGTTCGCGACGGCGAAGGTAAATTGAGCTTAGAGCTGATGTCGCCAGACGACGTTAGCCATCCTTGTCCATCGCAAATGCCCCTCGTTAGTGTAGCAGCCCACTTACATGGCTCAAAACATGGAAGAAACCGCCCAGTGATAATATGCCGCTTATTGAACGCAGGACAAATGGGGGCAATGTTTTCAGACTTTTCAAGCACCTTTTGAATCAAATCGGCATCATCGTTTACCTAAAGACTGTCCCAGCAGCGATCATATCAACGGTTGGCCGTTAACGGCACCCCTGCAACCCATCGGCAGCTCCTCCGGAACCGGAACAACACCAACCGCCGAATCTCCAAAACTTCAAGATTCAACCTTTCGAATGCGACGACAGCGCCAATTGACCTCGGAAATCCCCCATACGCACCGCCTCCGACCGACGAATTGTCCAACGACTAATCCGATCATTTCTGTCTCTAATTTCTCGCCATGAGACCTACACAAGCCCTGTCGGTCGGCCGATACCGCCACCTCAGACTCACAACCAAGGATGTTGGAAAAGGCTTCTACAAGGGTAACCGCAGTGGTTCCATGGGTCGACACACAAAGTACGGAGGCTACGTTATCGAGTGGAACAAGGTCCGGACATATGCTGTGCCGCCACTGAAGGATTTCAAGGTGAGAATGGACGCACGTTGGTGATTCCCACGGAAGACTAATCGTGGTGGAATAGCTTACACCCTTTGTGAGCCGACAAGTCAAGGCGGAGCCTGGTGACTATAAGGGTCTCGATAAGGGTCCCCAAGATCCGTACTTCTACGTTGAGCAATGGAAGCGATTTAACGGTGCGGATTAAACAAACGAAGAAAACGACGGTCTAGAATTGGATGGTTTCTCGACAGGAGGCGAATCTGGAATGCCAGCTGGAGACTTGGGAATCTCTGGCAAGGCTGTATATACCCGTGTATATTGTACCACCATGTATGATTATGGACTTATTCGATCAATACCGAAAAAAACAGTTGAATACTCCTATTTTATGTGGAATAATGACTATGGATGTTGATTACAAAACGAAACAAAATGATCCTAACGATTGTGCTTTGGCACGGGATATCCTAATTGAACAAAGCTGAACAATTGACTGTATCCAACCTTGCGCCAATAATTACTCCTTTTTATGAATCCTCCTCCTTCTTGACTCGGGGCAGCTCCTCTTGAGCCGTGACAAATGTGTCTAAGCCAGGTCGCTCCAAAGGTGTGGCAACCAAGCCTGGTTCGTCGTTTATGTCGTTCTTCTCTTTTCCAAAACCGTTCTCTTGGTTATTCTCAGCTGGTTCTGAAACCTGGATATTTGGGCTCATGGGCCTCGATGTGGGCATGGCGGTAACATTCGACTGCAAGGTCTTCATACTGGCAGTGTCTGCCTCCCTTTTAAGGCTGAACGGAACTGCTGTGCCATCGAGGAACGGTCGCTTGCCTGCAATATCAATAGTTGGTGCATCTTGGGAAGTAAGTTGGGTTGACTGAGAAGGCTGTGTTGAATCATCATCCTGAAAGCTTGGACTCATTGGTCGTGAGCCTGGAAGTTGCGTGACGTTGGACTGAAGCGTCATCATACTAGCCGTCTCGGCATCCTTATTAAGACTAAACGGCAGTGCGATGCCATCGAGAAACGGTCTCTTACCAGCTACACCAGTCTCCGGCGCATAGTCGGGACTGAGTAGACTGGGCTTCGCAGCTTCTTGCTCCTTTCGCTGCTCTATGAGATGAGCAACTGGCATATCCTCGGTGATGGGCTGGCTACCCGTCTGGTTTTCGTCCGTAACGACCTTAGTGTGAGATCGGCTTCGTGCTCGGTTCGGCTGTGACCGTGATCTATCCTGTCCTTCAATATCAGCAAAGGAGCGAGCTCCTTCGCCCTCGGCACCAGTGGCAACTCTTGTTTCTGGCTGTCCAGCTGCCTTCTTCTCTCGTTCGACTGTCATCTCGTCGTGTTTGGATCCCCAGAGTGACCACATTGCCAGACCCCAGCTCTTCTGTTGTTTCTTGCTTCCTTCTACCAGCTTTGAATCAACGCGCCGTCGGCCTGCCAATGCAGTCGGAGGGGGGCATTCGCCAGGACCATAATCATGGTAGCCGATGGCCATATCGCTCACCATCTTTTTATGAACCTTGGCCTTGTTTGATGCATATCTATGATCCCACTCTGCCTTCTTTGCGAGCCATTTCTTAACTGTTCCCTCCTTTACAACTCCAACTAAAGCGGGTTCCATACAACATGATGGCAACTCAGCCTCAGGAGCCAACGGAAGAGTAGCACCATGACGAGTAACTCTGTGTCGAATCATGTGGTTCTTGAACGGCGGGAGAGGGTCACCAGCCTTTCCAACCTGGCCAGGCTCCGAGTGAAAGTCTGACTTTTCTGTTTCTGGGGTTTTAAGAGGGTTTTCTTTGGCTTCGCTATCGGATCCAGATTCAGAGATGACGGATATATCGTCGTCGTCAAGAATTTCGATGCCACGTTTCTGAGCCCGAGCGAGAGCCCATGCACCGAATTGGGCCACAGACCTGTACATGTATTTCGCGGGACGGGTGAAACTCAGCGTTGGTGCCACATGACAAAGGTCATCCCAAACTTGGAGTTGGACATCGGTGGGTTTGTACTTTTGCAACAACGCCCTTCCTTCTGGGGTGAGAGTTTCTTCTGGGGGCGCATATTTTTCAGGGTTGGCACATTTGTGAGCCAAGTATATCTGCTCATCCCGTAGAATCTCCCCTCCTCCTACCATGATCAGAAGTGGAGGGAGTCCTCCTAGCGTAGGTTGCATGACTGGGCTGACTAGAGGATGTGCAAGAAGCTCGTTGGTGGTATACATCTGAGGTTGTCAGTTTCTGGTCAAACTCATCTTCTACAAAACCTACCTGAATCTGATCTTTCAGTTTAACGAGTTGGCCATCAATGGTGACAGAGAGGAGCTTTTCAGGGTTGATGGGAATTCCACCATTAATCCACTCCGATCTTGATGAAGCATTCGACGGTTCTTTCTTTGCGACTGGCGCTTGCTGCTTCTCCTTAAGTTCATGCTTGCTAGGTGTCTTCTTGCCCTCCTTCTTCTTTTTCAATGCCTCTTCTCTCAACATCTCAACATCGTCCTCGTTCGGCGGTGGCCATGCTTTAGAAGGCTTGTGGTGAAAACCTGCCTGTGGTATATAATCAAAAGGGGCCTCGCCTGCAACGCTGGGGAACGAGTGTGTCAGGTCGACCCATGGGCTGATGAGGATAGCACCAGCAGGCAAGGGGAGTCCTTGATCGCGTAGAACACACAAGAGAGACATGACCATTCCACCACCCGCAGAATCTCCAGCCAAGACAATTGTCGTCGGATCTTGAACAGTAAGCAGATAGAGGTAAGCTGCAAGGCAGTCGTGAAGGCCGCAGGGGAAGGGAAACTGCGGTGAAAGGCGATATCTAGGCGCAAAAACGCGTGCTTTGAGCTTTCGAGCATGTCGCTGCATTTGATATCGATGTTCATCAACACTACCAAAGTAGTATGCGCCCCCGTGAATATACATCATGACGCGCCGCGTCTTTCCTCCTTTTTGCTTTCGCTCGTAGGCGTCCGCGCGCATCTCAATCCATTCCGCGTCGAGAGGAGTCGCAGGTTTCCGCCATTGCCACCACTTCTCGCCGCCGACTTGTTTGATACCGTCTGGGCCAAGTTGCTTCTGAAGAAATTCAGCGGCGCGTGTCAATTGATCCTCGGTGATGGTGACATCTTCGACTTTGACCCATTGAGGGTGCGGTACCCATTGCGCGGTGAATGCTTGGAGTTCTTCAACAGTGTGGTGTGATGCATACTTGAGGAACGATCGGATCAGATGGAGACCTTCATCGTAGGAGAGATGAGCAGTTGGACGTTGTCGCAAAGGCTTCCGGTTGAAATACTAGAGGTTGGAAGTTAGTTTCTAGTGATAAAGAAAGTAATCTCAAAAGTATAGAGGAATTGGGTTTCGTCCCCTCTACTAACTTAGAGGTAAATTACACAAAATGATGAAAGTACGTACATGAGAGAACAAAGTCGAGACGACAGTAGGCGTCACAGCGAATGACACCGAGGTGGTGTTGAGCGAGTTCATGGCTGTCACTCACTCACTTGAATCCACCGAGTACAGTACTTGGATAGGTACACAACAGAACAATCAGTGGCTTGAGGCTATTAAAGACGCGCCATGTGCCATGGCATGGAAGAGTTCAGTTCAATTCAGCTGGGAGACAGGCACAGCTGAACCCAAAACCTAACCATTTGCTAGTAGGGGTCTCATGATGTCATTCTTTTGATGAGACGCAACCAATTCCTACCCCTGACTCCACGGAACCGGGGATGGCTGATGGCTCGACGGACATAACGATCTTGAACCTTTATCCTGAAGGGATAGAAATACTTAGACAAGCTCAGGATAGCTTGGAATACACCTGAATGGCCTCAAAAAGCTTTTGATCAGTTTGTTCAAGTACAACGACCAAGTATCCTAAGTCTTGTTGCTTCCATTCCTATAGAAACGGGACGTGTCTGCACGCAGCGAGTGAGTCGCTGGATGAAACCTGACTTTCATTTAAAGATGGCCTGTGCTTTTGGTTTGTGGGGAGATTTGCAGCCAAGAATCAAGGTCGAGTGACTGAAGAGCTATACAAACCACATTATAGAGTTGGAAACTTGGTCGAACCAGAAAATATCAATAATACTAAGAGCTTGCTAATTCGTGTATTGTGTTCATTCCATTTCTCCTAGATAATGCAATTGATGTTATTACCAGGGACAAGATAAAATTAGGTCGCTCCCTGATGATCAAGGGACACACGGATTGAATATGTGGGCCTCTTCTCTGGGCCGCAGCGGGTCTAATCGATAGAACACCAAATTTTTTATGCAGAGCCATCTTCTTCAAATTGCCCCTCCAAACCCCGCCAAAACTATCACCACAATCATGGCCTCTACAGAACCCGCACAGCTGCCTCCGGCGGGTGAGTCTAAACCCCGACTTTAAACATTCGACAGAAGCTGATCTGAATCTTCTAGCTGAACGCCAATCCGAGTTCGAGCAAGCCGTCGCATACGCCCTTCACCTTTGGCCTGCCCTTACACTCTCAGTCCAGAACGGCTGGGGTGGTCCCGACTCTGCCGACAAGCGCGATTGGTTTGCCGGCGCTGTTGCCGACCTCTTCCCAGAATATACCGATACACCTCCCAAGAATGGAAAGGTTCCCGAGGATCCTGATCTAGAAGAGGTTGAGACTGTCCTGCTCCAGATCATGGTTGACGAGTTCGAGGTCAACGTCGACGACGATTCCGGCACAGAAGTTGCTGGAAATATTCTCCGTGCTCGCGCGAGCTGCACTCTCGGAACTTTTGACGAGGTCAAGACGCTGCGCACACGCTGGTTGAACCGCAAGGGGACGAAGGTTGAGGGTATGTTCAAGAAGGCTGAGGATGCCGACCAGGACACAGACTGGGAGAGCGATGAAGACGATTCAGAGGATGACGAGGGTGGTGCTGATGTCGAGATGGACGAGGCCCCCCCTCTGGTTGCGGTTCCTAAGGAGAAGCCCCAACCTCAGGTCGACGAGGATGGCTTCACAATGGTCACCAAGAAGAAGAAATAAACGCAACAAAGACATAAGATCAAAAATGAGTGGGGCAATGGAATATCAAAAACGAGTTTCTAGCATTGATACCCACAAGTTACAGGCTCTGGTTCTTTCAACATGCCACAATGGTTTCACTATTCCAAACGCCAAACTGGACAGCGACAATCCTAACCTCTCAAACATATACTGGAATTTCCAACGTCTATTCCCAGTCCTCATCGCTATCTGAGTCGTCTTCGTCACTATCATCTTCCTCGTCACTGCTCTCCTCCTTCTTCTTGGCATCCTTAGGATCCTTGGGGCTGTTGGGTGTCTGTGTTGTCTTGCCAGATGCTGCACCGACAACATCGTAGCTAGCTTCACTATCCGCCTGTGACTTCTCGTCGTTTGACTTGCGGGGCTCAGTTGGCTTCAAGAGGGTTTTTGCAGGTTGGGTAGTGGCGGCAGTGGTGGCAGACGGGGCGGTGGTGGAAGGGGCAGCAGGGGTAGTCTTAGGCTCTTCCTTGGGTTCAACCTTGGTCTCAGTCTTGGTCTCAACCTTGGTCTCAACCTTGGACTTGGCCGCGGGTGTACTGGTATCATCGGAGGCGTCAGAGTCATCCTCGTCGGAGTCGTCGTCACTCCACGCGACATCATCCTCAGCGGAGGCAGCTGTGGATTGTTAGCAAGGCACTGTTGAAAAGCTAATTGACTCACCCTTGAGGAGATCTCGTCGTCTAGCCTCAGCTGTCTCAATGCCATGACGAAGGAAATAGTAACGCTTCCAGAAGTCAATGTAGGGAACCTGGTCAGGAACCAACCTCTCCATAGTAGCTCGCAAGTCGGGGAATTTCTGTAGATCATCGTTGATTTCAGGTGTTTTCTTATCAGCATCAAAATCCTTTGACCACGCTGCATAATCAGCACTATTAGGATCTTTTGTGAAACTCTCCGTCGATGTGTGAATAACGTGTAGTTGGGCATCAAATCTTGATGTATGAATCACACGCTTGCCTTGAGCATCCTTACTCTCGAAGAGGACAGTGCCGCTCTGGTCAGAATCCTGTGGAGGTGCAATACTGACGGCATCACGAAGGAAGTTCCGGACATTGCCGCCAAACTTGATAAGAGCCTCATCAGCGGCATCCTCGGCTTTTTGGAGGTTCTTTAACCTCTTGGCAGCTTCAGCTCTGAGCCGAGCCAGGGTGTTCTCGGACTGTTTGGCCTCTGATGAACCATCCTGTGATGCCCTAGGTGTAGTGGCCTGATCATTCTCACCGTCCCTGGAGCTTGAGCTTTCGCCGCCAACCACGGTGTTGAGTGAAAGGTTCCTCGTATGGCTTAAAATTGTTGATCGAAGGCCAGTAAGCCCCTTTGATGCATCTTCACCTACTTCCGCCAGCTCCTTGGAGGCTTGTGTATATACTGATTCGCCCTAGGCATGTTAGACGGGCAGGGTTCAAGAGCTGAGACCTCGTACCTGCTTCACTACATTGCCAAAGAAACCACCGATCCTGGCACCCCATGGACTGTTGGAAAAGGCCTTATATGCGTCTTGGAGGTCCTCATTCAACGTTGACTGAGGTTGAGGACTCTTGGGCTCCTCCGTCTTCTTAGCGTAGCCATCTTCTGTGATATGATCATAAGCCAGATCCATGGCGGCTCGCTATGGTATCGTTCTTAAGCCGATATAAGTCAATACTATGATTTAAGGCCCCAGTATAGGGCTTTGTGAGTCTTTTAGTCCGTTAATGGTTAATTTATTCGATATCTCCTGTCGTCTTGATATCCCTTGGGCTTGAGCCTCCTGACCGCACCTGTGGCGGGGTCCAATGGCTGTTGGGCACGGGCCAATGCTCACGTGAGCCTTCTTTGACATGGCTCTCTCTGGGCTTTTAGCTACCCTATAACAATCCCTTTTATTGTCATTTCCGAAAAAGATCTTTACATGTTCTATTTGCTGTTATTGCCTCATATTTTGGAAGTTTGATTAGTTTGTCTCTTAGTACTAATATTTTGGTTTGCTCTTCTTTTCCAAGTAAACATGTCTTCTGTGGTGAGGTTGTTTGAGCTCATGTCTTCCCTGAGTGTCATCATGGATACTAACCTTAACTCAACTCCTCACTTAAAGCTCTGACTACCTTATGTTAATGAGGAATTCATCAACAGCATTAAAACCAAGCTCTATTGCCAATGACGACATATGAAAGCTTATAGTGAAAACGGGTACTTGCCAAGCCTCATGATCATGGAGTTGTCCTTTCAGGCCTTGGTCAAGAACGAGAGCAGCTGTATCAGAACGTTATTTGAATTGACCTTGATGAGTGATACCCCGCAAGCAGGAGGGTCTGTTTGCATTCAGCTACTTGGCGAATGCTTTTCAGTTGAGCTTAAACTTCCATTTCAGCTCACAACGCACTCGTTTAATCGGTGCCTGTCACCCAAACTGTCACTGACGTATCTATTGCGCAAGACAAGACTGCAGACCTGGGGGAGCCCTTGTTTCAAGACCCTTAATCCTCAGAGAGAAGATGGTGTTGATACCCTTAGAAAGTTCTCAAGGATGGACCCTTAATCCGTCATATTCCCGATCTTTATCTTATCGAATTTATCACACACCACCCGCGGTTATCGATGATATTGTGGCATGTTTATCCTTAGGCAACCGATGGCAATGACTTGTTTACCAACATTGACGTCGATGTATCTCGATCGTCGGCTTTACACGGGCAGAAATTCTCAGTTGACCTCGATCCCGATCTGAGAAAAAGCCTAGAACGAGCCACAGCAAACGCCAAAATGCAGCTCGACGTGTTTGGATTGGCTCCAGTAAAAGGGGCATTGGATTCGCTTTGACCTTGAATCCTCACAAGACGTGCTTTCGACAAAGTGATGCTGTCATTGCGCATGAAGACATGTGGGTTTTAGCCAATCAGATAGCCGTCCCTGAGCCAGGGGATCTATACTGGCAATCCTCTAGCTTGGAGCCGCAAGTTGCCTGCAGTGATCATCAAGCTTCCCGTTCCTCGGTCTATTATCATCCAATGAGATTGAGGGAATCACAAGTCAGTCAAGACCACTCCCCGGATCGAAACAATAGTGGGCTTTGCAGCGCTGGGCAGCATATCTTGGCTTTTGGTTCCAAAAAGGACTTTCCCATCCTTGCGATGACGTAGTATGCTATGCAGCTTCGCAATCCAGATTGCTCCAATACCGCAACTGACGTCACACACGATCGCGATCTGAGAGGTAGCTGCAGTGCCCCCCTCCATCACAAGAGTGCATTTTGCTAGAGAAGTCACTGTGATTCAGTGTGGGGGGCTATCAGGAACTACCTCCGGACCTCTCTCCGGCTTGCTCCTCATTGCACATGCGTGCCCGCATCTTCAACGTGAATCACGGGCAAGCAACCTCCTCTCCAAACATCTCTCCAAGCACTACTTAAACCCCTTCTCCTCCCACCTCAATCTCTTCTTCTTCTTTCATCATCACACACTCTCATCTTCAATCAACACAAACACTCACAAACAACAACCAACCCAAACCACCAACCACTATCACAATGGAGTCCCTCAAGCAAGCCGGCAACTACGTCGCTGAGACCGTTCAGCAGGCCACCTCTGGTGCTTCCAAGGAGGCCAACAAGGAGGTTGCTAAGGACGGCAACGTCCCCATCTCCACCCGGTAAGCACCTTACCCCCCATTCAGACTACCCACGAGTTCCTCACGACCTCAACACCACGAGTACATCTCGAGCCTCACTCAAGCACACCCAACACCACTTAATCTCATTGGAACAACATCTTGCTAACATCTCTCTCCAGTGCCACCGCTGCCAAGGATGCCCTTGGTGACAAGATCGACGAGACCACTCACGACAAGAAGGCCGACGTAAGTCTTACCTCAACTACGATCGATTATTTACCATGCTAACCGAAAGCTACAGGTGCACAAAGGTTGATTTTCCTAGTCTCCAGTATGTCGGATCGACATGAGAACAACATCAATCGACATGAATCGGAATGGCGTTGAAAGGGAATAGCGTTGGGACTACATAGGCTGTATTTACCTACACCTAATACAAACAGTCAAACACCAGAATGATTTGAAAGTGCAGAGTGAAGTGAACATGCGTGATTTGATACTCGTAAAACAACCACGCTTGAATGGAATGTGATTCAGTTATCAAGGCCCGCTGAGATTTGCATGTGACAGACTGTAAAGTAAGTACAATCAATACTGAGTGAAAGAAAATAATGGCGCCATTTTCCAACCCTGAAGCCATGGCTAATGGTCGGAAAAGGTGGATATGTTACTAAGGGTGGTAGGAGTATAAAACATCTCTGCATTGAAACTTGGCTAGATTAACGTCGCGTGCTGGATAATGTCGCATATTTCGGGCTGTGTGCCTTTACCAGTAAAGGCGTGGCTGTTCAACTGCGTACCATAGTGGAACGAGAGAATAAAATGACTGACTGTATATTCTCCATCACTTTGCTTTAGCAACTTTGCAGCTACAGACATCAATATTCTCATCCTTGTGTTTGCTCATATCATGCTGCCCGTGAAATACTCTGGAAGTAACAGAATGGTGATCATCCTCCCGAGTTGTCTAAACCTCTTGTGCTGAATCTGCGTCCAATTCATCGCTCTCCCAACTCACACTTTTGAAGCAGCATGATGTGTGCTGCTTAATATCCACTCCGACCTGCCAGCAAGATAACTCTCTCTCAGACGACGGGTCCAAAAGACTACGCATACCAGACGATGCTCAAAACTCTTGATGTGATGAAACTTTTCAATCGCCAACCTAGAAATGATAATCCTGCCTACCGAGAAGCAGATTCCGCGAATAAATTAAGGATATTAGATGATGGAAACTTGGCTTGCGAGACGGAATGCCACAGATGCGAGCCGACGCCTCACTTCAAATGCTATTTTCAAGCCATACGAGTTATCCAAAGAGATCTCTGAGTTCTTAGTAGAGCTTACGACTGACAACCTTCGCTTTCTGCCCCCTCAATGATATACGAAAGGATATTGGAAACGGGACTTCACGCTCAGAGTGGCGAGGAGAGGAGATTGAAGTACCCTGTGTATCTTTATTCGCCCTCGCTTACTGTCTGTTTTTCATCTTCCTTGCGTCTATTGTCGCTCCTGTAATACCTGGCCCTTCATTGCACTATCTATATATAACACACCACATTGCAACCAATCTATCCCCACGGATCTCCGAGATGCCGCTACCAATAGCGCTGCGATCCAGACACTCAGCAGCTATCTTAGGTTCGGTCTGCAAGAGCAGAGAGAATGGTTTAGGCCATGCATTCGGCGTTGAGAATAGTTCCCTCGAACTCTGGATGATCATCGACCTTGATGATGGGGTGGAGATCCAGGTCGATGACTCGCTGATCGCGAAGGAGTACACGAGGAATCCAATACTACTCCCCATCTGCGATATTCTCCACGCATTGAATCTCGCGGAAGGCCTTGCCCCAGGCTTGCAAGAGAAGAGTTAGAAACAAGCAAGGACTGCTGAAGATGCCCTGGAGCTGGGGATGGAGAACAGGAGTCCAGCCGTCGTTCTCGTTGAAGGAAAGACCAACGATTCTTTCGAACATGCTAACGCAGAATCATCGGAAGACAGGACTCTGAAGTAGGTCATGGGTGTCGGAGAGGGTGGTGTTCTCGAGGGCTTGTCGCACGTCGGCATGAGTGAAACGATACAGCGCTCCGTGCATGGCATCCTACTGAGAGGCAGAGATCTCAGCAATTGAAGTTCAGTGTAGGCATGAACGGGTCTTCGAACCTGACATGGAACACATAGAAGATATTTAGGTAAAGTGATCATAAGCCTGCCTAAGTTTATCCTAAACTTAGTAAGAATCATCCGAAGTTTAGTCAAGTTATGCCAAACTGACCTAACTCGTTCAGGGTCTTGATATTTCTGAACTTCACTGGGTCTGGAAGCCTTTGTTGGCAGATATAGTGCCGAAGCGGCTGCGCTTTGCCAGGAAAAGCTCCCCAGAACCTGGGCTTAGCGGTACACTTTTCCTTCGAAGAATCCTTCTGGGCGGTGATATAGGCATTAAAGGTCGTACGACCCCCGACCATATGCTTATACTCCTTGATAATATGGTAGATTTCGCGAAGGAGACAATGGACTCTTGGTCATAAAGAGAACTTAGTGAATCTCGTGGAAACAAGGCTTGCGTGTGTCGACTTCTTGAGATGGGAGACTATCTTAGCTGCATGTATGCGAGATATCATGAGCAAGAAGCGCTTCGTGTCCGCGAATGACCCTGTTTATGAAATAGATCTTGTCTTCGCCTGTCGGTTGCTTGGACAAATCCTTCTTGGTGAGCTCCAGGTTGCCGGGAATCATTATGGTATCTGACCAGATAACCTGAGGTCCGCATGGCTTTTCCATCATGGTCTGCAGTTGCACCGAGTCCACCTTATCATTGTTTGTTTCCATCGGGGCTGATTCTGGCCGTACCATTACAACGGGATGCAAATCAGTGGCAGATCTTCCCACGACGTCCACACAGACATTCTCATTCCCATCGTTGTCTTTTGATGGTCTTAGTAACTTCTTGACCGCCGCGTTCCTCGAGGCATCCTTTGACGCGCAGCTCGTTGCAATAGAAGCTCTTAGAAGTATTGGGAAGACCACAATAGGCGCCGCTGGCTTCCTCCATCCATCGACACAGTCCTCGGCTTGGTTGTCGTTGGGAGCTTGGCAATGTTGAGGGCACCAGAAGGCTTCTGCCTGTTCCCCGGCGACGTGAACGCTGATCTCCTTTCCTTCGTAGTCTCGATATTGACACAAATTGAATACTGACGTCGGGGAGGAGATGGAGTCATCCTGCTCTGGCGATGAACTCTCCCGTGAACGCGGCGGCGCTTCCATTAACCATCGCTCTTCGTACATCATGTCGGATATGGAGTATTCCAGGCCTTGTGAGGGTCAGCCTCAATTGTCTCGCGGTATTTGCCATCCGACCCCTGCAGTCGGATGATATGCTTCGTCATGTTGTCGGGAAAGGAGATTTCTCCGCTTTCACTGGAAGGAACAGACTGAGTATTTGCTTCGATGCGTTGTGTACTTCTATCTGTGCCGACTTGACAAGGCTCAAGCGAATAGTACTGTGGATGCTTCTGGAGATATGCGGTCAAGGAGTCGCTGTAGGCTGTATGCCAAGTGTGAGTCTCTCTGTTAAGCTCTGAGATGGAAAGGCAATCGACGCCTTCAGTGCACTGTCGCGGAAAAGAAGGCAGTGAAGTTATGCTTGAATCCGATGAATCCGGCCCAAGAGACTGGCCTCGCCTGGTCTCCTCAAGTTCCGCGTGCAATGCCCAAGGGTTGGCGCCGGGTCCAGTGCCGTCAGCCCCATGTTGATGTGTATCTGCTAGTAAGTTCACGAAGCGATAGGGATACGGGTCACCCTCTGGTAGGAGCCCTCGATCGATGTCTGCTTGGGTTTCGTCTTCACCACTGAGCACATCGACGACTGTGCCGACTTCTTTGTGTTGCACCACTGGTATTGGCCGTGCTGTAGTAAGAGGTATTTGATAAGCCGCTGTTCAGCTGGGTAGAGGAACCTACAAAAGGCTTTGGTGGGTTTCAACTGCTTGCCACTCGACAATGTGTGTAGTCGCTTCAACGAGAGACGGTACACATACCCACTGGTGCCCGCTAGGACGTCGGACGTTGTATTATATGTGCAGCCCTACTCGGTGCGCACTTAGGCGACTATGTGCGGTGCGTGTAGCATAGGGGTTTGTGGCATGCTCAGGTGTAGATACACCATAGATCCCCACGCTGGAAGAAGACAAGTCAGCGATCTCACTAAAGACGCAGGGATATGTAATTTACCTTTGTATGAAGAGCCGTTTGTAGTAGCCACAAACGTCAACGGAGTCAATGGAGTGAAAGCAACGAATGCGAGTATATGAGGATCTGGGCCAGATTGTGAATATGTGAATGTGATAACTCAAGGAACCTTAGGATGGCCTTTAATAAGTTTAGGATAACTTAGGCAAATTTAGGGTAATCCTCCCTAAGCTTAGGATAAACTTAGGCAGGCTTATGATTACTTTACCTAATCATTTTCTTCTCCTGGCTTAGAGTCTACACCTATCTCGCCCGATTTGAAGGTTGGAGAAGATTAATTCTATCTGCGGATGAGATAGCGAATCTATCGTCGATCCCAACGCATCTTCCTTCCTCGATATAGGCGAAGTGGTGTCGTTTTCC
This sequence comes from Fusarium xylarioides, assembly GCA_013183765.1. Classification (NCBI taxonomy): domain Eukaryota; kingdom Fungi; phylum Ascomycota; class Sordariomycetes; order Hypocreales; family Nectriaceae; genus Fusarium; species Fusarium xylarioides. The sequence goes on along the minus strand of SRZU01000012.1, from coordinate 197,523 downwards.
CCGTAAGTACAGAGAACAGTGCCTCAAGATCCTTGCCTTTGCCATCCATTGCCTTTCCAAGCTGCTCGATGCGGTTGAGGCTTTCACGAGTCCAGAGCCAGGAGGGACCCGGAAGACTGATGAATTCTCCGTCACCCAATTTGTCGGATGCTGTGGCCTCTTTGAAACCAAATTGAGTGCTGCCCCCTAAGCATATCTCATGAACCAGTGTGGCCGAACTTGGCGCCCACTTCACCGGTTGCCATCTGCTGCGTCGACGGCCATCGGGTCGTAGTCGAACCCCGTGTTTAGGAGACTATTTCCGATGAAACAAAGTCGCGTTGCTATGATTGTCAATATTGAGCCCCATATATCTAAAGTGATTGACATACCGAGATGTCGATTTCTGGTACAGGATCTCGAGTCCCCGGATCTTTAAGTCCTTTGGACCGTTGTAGTTCATTTTCTTATTCGTGCCAAGGACACCACGAGATGCATTCTGCATACTGTGGATTGATGAGGCGCAAATGAACCATGTTGCCATCTATTGAACGGTGAAGAGGTTGGATCCTTCAAGTGATAGAGACTGGGTGTATCTAGTAGTCATCAGCACGTGTATCGTCGTGATGGCACTCATCATTGCGAGCGCCAAAGTGGAGGACAGTATGCAAAGGGCGCGGTGTTAAGTTGAAGTAGTCTCACCTGTGAGTGGACAAGTATCTCGCCAACTTCCTCATCCTTAGGAGGCACATGCTGTGCTTGTCGCAGTTCCCGACGGTATGTCGAATGGCTAAGCATTTGTAGAAGAGGCTTTCAAGTTGTGATGTCAAGTGCTGGCGTACGTGTTGGAGTGAAGTGGCCGCCTGCGCATACGCAAAATGGTCTTCCGTCTTCTCATATCTCGGCCTTATATCTTGCCATTCATCATCAGCCTCCAAGCCCGAATCTCTGTCGTTGGTGGAGGATATGTTGAGTCCGAAGTTGTCTGGTCCCGTTATCCCTTCGCCCTGTTGGTCTGGGTGTCTCCCCTCCTTACGACTGAGACCAGATTAGATAGGTGTCAAGCAGCGGTGTGATCGCAAACACTCACTATTTTTGGTCAATTTTGTCGATGTGCCGGCGGTGATCGTTCAACATCCTATCCTTCTCCGATTGGTGAGCATTCTGATATGCCTCGGTTGTCTGCAGCTGGTCAAAATTCCTCTGTTGACGGGATATGGCTTTGCGATAGGCATCCACTTTTCTCTTCCTCGTTGCCTTTTCCTCCGATAGCTTGGCGCGATACCTCCTCGCCTTCTTCGCACTCCTTGTGTCAGAAAGCTGTTCCTGGGCTTTCCGCTTTCCCACACCTGAACCAGGTGGGCGACCTTAAATATGTTAATGTAAAAGAACAGACTGCATCGCGTGTTTCCTACCTCGCTTGAGTAGCGTCATCATTCCGAGTGCCCAAGGTGGTGCAATGAGAAATGGGGGTGTTGGAGGAGAAGGGGCTTTGAAGTGGGGGAGAAGTGTTTTGAGGTTTGAGAAAGATCGGAAGGAGGATAGAATGGTTGGGGTGAAATTCGGCAGCCTACCTACCTTAGTGTGAGTGAATCACGCTGATATTCAGGTGTTCTGCCACCTTTCAATTTGCATTTCTGAATAGGTAATCCTTCTTATAATCATATCTGAAGAAGGAGTTCACTTGTGTCATGCTTTTGAGGTCCCCTCTTTCGAGGTCATTTTCAACAGCTCGCGCTGGTAAATGAAGTATAAGGTTTTCCTCGGTATTGGTGCTCGGATCGGACAGAAACAGGAAGAAACAATGATGAAATTGGTAACTAATCACTGGGTAGACACGAAGCCTGAGCAGCGGGAGGTAACCTCTCGCTGTGAACACTGAAATGTAAGAAGCTGCATGCGCGGCAAAGTGCTTTGAGAAAAAACGAAAGATAAGTGGATGTCTGGAGAGAAATAAATCAGACTCAAGGGAAACAATAGAAGGCTTGGTAGCTAAGAAAGTTCTGACAACCGCCAGCTGTGGGCAGCTGCCTGATATAAGATACTCATGCTCTTCATTCAACAAATTTGCACATCGTTATGATACCTTATCTAGGTATAGAGCCGAATTAGAGTCTGCATCGTCTTTGGGTTTCTAAACCATTGAGCCTGTTGCATTGACATTCATTGTGTTTTCGTCGGGTCGGAAGTTCACAGCTAACAGGGCGGACCAACAGGCATTATGCCTTGCTCAGTGAGTACTGCTCCTGCGAGATATAGCAAGACGTCTACAGTCGCCTTTGCCTTGGGCTACCGATATTTTGTGTTTAGGATGAACGAGGGAATGCTCTTGCGACTCTGATCGTTTCGCGGAAAGGCCAGCGAGGCCCTTACGCTTTATCCATCTGCTGGACCTCCTGAGAGAGTCATGGTGATAACTCCATGGCAGGTTCCAGGTGCCGGGGGGGCCGACCCGGGGAGTTAAACGCACACAACGGTCCTCGTCGGCATTGTAGGAGTAGTAGCCTACGACCTGCTCCGGGTGTGGAACTCCGGGACATAGACGAGGCGGCCGGCATAGTGGAATGCCGCTGGGACGCTACCAAAGTCGTTATTATATAGTTGAGGGGACAGAGGAAGAAATCGTTTGTCATTGGCTCTGCATCTCCGTGAGTATTGTGAGGGAGACCATCCCTACTCACTAGCATCGCGGCTGGGATGAGATCATCGTGATCTCTGACTTCGCGCTGGCTCATCATTTCCTCAGCTGAGAAGTTGTGAAATCTGGCGACTCTCCTGGCAAGGCGTGCCAATCTTGGCGTACAGTTGTCGCATGCTCAGTGAGTGAATGTTCCTAGTTACCCCTGGAACCGGCCAGAGTAATGCACTCCTTGTCACTAGGTTCGAAAAGGCAGGAAGCCGAACCCCTTTATGTATACAATATTAGCGGCAGAATAATCGTGGAGCTAGATGGGTATTTAACAGGGAAGTTACCCTATCTGATACTATACATATATATCAGATCCATGCCTGAAGCCAGAGAAGAGCTGATGGTTCTGGAACACCAAGAGATCTGCTGTCGCAGGCTCTTTGGGAGGTCTTGCGGGACTTTTTTATACGTCAGCATTCATTGACTTGTCCCATGTTTAGGGGTCCTTACTGTTATAGCACAGGACGACTCGCGATCTCCACATCCGCCCATGCTTGGACAAGAATATCTGCCTTGTTCGTGGCATCTGGCATCATACAATATAGCTATAAGTTTGACAATATAAGGTAGCTGCCGAAAGCCCAGAGACCCGACTCTTCAGCGCCTGCACTTCAGGTGGCAGTCTGGTGAGATACAAAAGAACAAGAAGCCGTGTAAAAAGATGAACGGAGAGGAGATATTTATAATAATCAAGGAACAGGGAGGAGAGGCATGTAAGCGAGTGAAGAAGATACTAGAGTTTCCAGCTCGCAAAAGGGAATGGCAAAGGTTGGCAAGCAATACATGCGCAAACAGTTTGCAAACATCACAAGCTGCATCAGGCATTTCAAGAGCAATTTGCATCCCCCATTCGTTCTAATTGCTGGTGCCACCACTACTCAAAAACCTAAATATCTGAATTTTGGTTCACGGAGCTGCATATCTCGCATTCGCGAGGGTGTGAGGTAGAACAAGTATTCAACCTAAATAAACGTCGGCCTGCTGCCTACTGAGGTGCTATTGAACAAGAATTGTATCTCAAATGAATGAATAAGAAAAGTATTTCCAGTATAATCTCTCAGAATTGATCTCTCTGTGAAAATACCGGACAAATCAGAAGTTCAAACATTGTGTTGACCAACGCTGATTGGTGTCTTGAACGGTCAAGACGTTGTCATCCTCAGCATACGCATCCACCTTGTACTTGGCAAACTCGCGGGTTGCCACATTATTAGCAAATAGAAGATCAAGCTCTTCAAATGTCTTGTTCTTGGTTTCAGGAAGGCGGAAAAACGTCCAAATGAAGAAGACAAAAGAGCAACCTCCCCAGAAAAAGCCAGTTTTACCACGCCAGTTTCCTGCAGTCGGGTTGAGCATGTAAGGGTTGACAACATTACAGATGATCTGAGCGATGTAATAGGCAATTCGGCTGACACAAACAGACTTGTTTCTCAGTCTGGTCGAAGAAACTTCCGAGATGATTGCGTAACAAACAGGTCCAACAGTCATGTAATACACGCCCAACCATATGAGCATCATGCTGGCTTGCGCGTAGTTTCCTCCCTGGGAGTCTCCAGCACCAACACTGATGAATCCAACAATCATCAGAACAGCCGTGAGCAAGCCAAGCCCCCAAAGATACAATGTACGTCGACCAAGGGGGAGCAGCCACCATGATATGATTGTGCCCACAGACGCAATCCCAAGACCACCAACAGACATTCTGAAAGAAATCGACTCAGGCAAACCAGCCTGCACGAAAAAGAAAGTCGGAGTGCCACCCATCGAAGATCCACAGAAAGGCTGGGCAGCAAAAGCCATGCAGGCAATCTCGGTTCTGCGTCGGTCAACCCCGCGGAAGCAATCCAGATACGAAGTACCTTGGTCGATGGACTTTTCAATCTCATTGGTATGTATCATCATGGCAAGAGCCTGCTTTGCATGACCAGGAGTTGTTGAGGAACTTAGACGGGTGATTGACTTCTCAGCGTTTTCGTAATCACCAATCCGGACGTAGTACCATGGGGACTCGGGGGCGAAGAAAAGGACGATGAACAAGGGGACAGGCCATGCCCATTGGATTGCGAACGGGATTCGGTAGGACCAATGCCCGGTCGTATTCGAGAAGCCTGCTTGTACTCCAGCCGAAATCAGCTGTCCTATGGCCCAACAGAGGTTGACATAGACAGTCAGATATCCTCTCAATGCCATAGGACAGACCTCTGATGCATATGCAGGAGCCATAGTGGCGAAAACACCCCATGGGATGCCGCAAAGGAACTGGCCAACAAGAAGGACGGGAAGACTCGGTGAGAAGAAGGAGATAAAGATGCAACCACATATAGCAACCAGGGAAGTAAGAAGTACTTTGCGGTAACCGAACTTATATGTGAAGTAACCATTGGCGAACGCGCCAATAATAGTCCCAACGCTCACGGCGTTCGAAAGTGCATTCTGCCAGGAAGCTGTGATTTGCCAGGAGTTGCTTTTGGGCTGGTAGCTTCCAAAATGCTCTCGGAAAGATGGTTAGGCGAAGAAGGATGAGATAAGAACGATATCGTAACCCTCCATGATGATCGAGGTCGAGAGAAGGACCGACCACATGACGGCCTTGGGATATTTCCGAATGGCTTGCAGCAATGTGAGGTTGTGTTCCTCTTCTGCAGCCTGCTTTGCGATGGATGCGTCTTTGACCGTATCATAATTTGGCGCATGGTCATCTTCGCTGACCCTAGCTACCTTGTCGTCTGTGATAGCAGCCATGATGCAGGAAAATATGCAAGGGAGGCCTGTATGTACCTGAGGCCAGGATAAGACGACATTGACTGACCATCGAGATGTGCCAGGATCGGCGGCATGAGCTTCATTTATAGGGAAACAACAGAGACCACTGGCCTTGGTCGCCTGACGAACCCCTGGTGCTTCGTCCCATGTTGTTTACGAAAATCCCGGTTTCTTGATGATCAACCGTGGATTGTGGGGAAGAATCTGGGGGATATTCTGCCAAGGGTCTCCGAAAGCTTGTTGCCCTAGCTCGCGTTGAAGAATATGGGGTTCCAGTGGGGCATGGATGGGTACAGATCTCATGGTGTTCCTGATCCCCACCGGAGCTGCAATTCTGCTGAAGCTCCGGCGGGGGGAGAGGAGACACTTCTGTCAATGTCACTGAAACTTTGACGACATTCAGCCTAGTATTTGGCTAAATAGCGGACTGCATTGCTGTAACGTCGATGAGGACCTCAGCCTGCATGTCCGGGTTGATCCCGGATTACGCGCATGAGGAAAGATGTGCCTGCCGGGAACTTTGATCCGGGAACTGTGATCAAACGTGTTGCTATAAGATCTTTGTTTCGTTGTAGCAAATGTTGGATATAATTGAGGGTTGTGATTGGTGAGAGTCAAGTAGAAGAAATGATATCTGATGGAGTCGCAGTTGAGGTATCGGAATTGATTGAATTGAGACCGGCAAGGTCAACCTCAGGAAGGTGCCCTGTAGTTACATCAGCACATGTAGGTCGGCTCAAGATAAGGTAAGAATAGAATGGAATATGGATTGCTACCATAGCGAGCCAGCTCCTTCTATCTGCTCATTCGTTGATGATGCATTTTGAAGAAAACGGAAAGTCAAGTCGTCAATGCGGAACAAGAAAGATCCATCCCGCCACCTTCGCTTGTCTTACTCCGCACTGCGACATCCTTGAAGCTCGCAACTATCCAACGACATCCATCATGAGAAACTGATTCACGAATGATCCTCATCGCAACGTCGTGAGTGTATAGCAAGATGGAGAGCGATGGCGACAATAGGCCGGTGGATAGCGATGGCGAGACAGAAAACGTGCAGTGTCACCGTTGTAGCCGCAGCTTCGCACGCCCGGAACATCTGAATCGCCATTTGAGAGTCCATACCCACGAGAAGCCATTTATCTGTACGAAATGCAATAAATCTTTTGCACGCCTAGATGTTCTTCAGAGACACGAACTCACTCACACACGCACAAACCCCTTAACCCCAGTCGAGCAAGTGGCAATGAGAGCGTGCACAGAATGTGCTTTTGCCCGCATGCGTTGTTCAAGAGACTCGCCATGCACAAGATGTAAAAAAAGGCGTTTTGATTGCGTCTACCCTGAGCCCAGGACACGGAAACCTCAGCCTGTGCCCCAGAAGGAGAAGAAGAGGAGGGCAAGGAAGAAGAAGGGTTCAAATCTTCAGTCACCCGAACCATTACCCGCGCAAAACTTGAACCAAGATGCGGATGGTGAAGATGATATTCAGGCACCAGAGCTATTGACAACGGTACCAGTAGAAACAGAGCCATTGGGAACCGAGTCGGTGGAAATGGAGCTGGTAGATACAGAGCCAGCAGACACAGAGCTGGTGGTCGAAGAGCCGGCGGACGCCGAGCCAAGAGAATCAGAGCTGGCTATGAACAATAGCGGAATCAATGATGCCAACAACCTTTCTTGGAACATCAATAATTCTAACGCTTTCACGGTTCCTCCAGCAGACGGAACTTGGTCACCTAATGATGAGCCAATTGCTGTTGCACCACAACCAATGAACCCAATGCTCCAAATCGACGGCATGGGAAGCTTCCAAGAAGTACCAGATCTTACCATGGCTATCCCCAATATCAATTGGCTCTCCGACAGCCAATTTGCTTCATTGTGGGAGAATCAATTGCCGATTATCCCCGAAGGCCTTGGTTCAATGGCATACACATTTCCTTCTGAACTAATCGGACCTAATTCTGTTTCTTCTTGGGTCCCAGAACAGCCCTTGGATGTCAACATGAGCATCAATGGTCCAATGGAAACGCCAGTCATCGAACTGGATCAGACACACTGCCCAACAGTTGTGGAAAGCCCTTACGACGGACACGCGAGTAGTATTAACGGTTCGAATGCATCATCTTCAAGCAATGGGGCTCCCTACGTGGATGGAACAGCAGCTAGAGCCCCGTTTCGTGGTCAACTACTCCCTCAGCAAGCGAGCTTACAAAGCAGTCATCCTGAACAGGACCCTCGCCTCCCCGAAGCAGATGGGCCAGACTACAGTTATCTAAAATCCTTAGTAGCGAGTATGCGAGAATCATCTGATAATCCGTCTGTACCAGAGGCTCTCTATTCCAAACTATCGTCCGTGGTTCAGAATGAGATTGGCATCGATCCGTCACTTGATTTAGACGTTCAGATCCCCCCTCTGGAGAACATTAGGGCCTTTGTGCTGCTTTATTACCAATGCTTTCACCCGACGTATCCGTTTATACAGAAAAGCTCCTCCGTCTGGCAAATTTCAGACAACTGGATCCTGTTACTAGCTGTAGCAACCACTGGCGCTCGATATGCTGGGAGTAGGTGGTCATCGGTTATGTCAGAACTTCTAGACAAGGGCTTGAGGCACAGGGTTGACTCCATAATCAAAGGAAACACCGGTAGTGCAAAGGGTATTTGGGTGCCAGGCAACTTCCAATCACATGGCCGGATGGACCTCCAAACACTTCAAGCATCTATTCTGAACATAATCTCTCGAATTCATAGCGGCCAAGAAGTCATGATGGACTGGGCTCTGCATCAAAGGCTCGCTCTCGTAGAAGAATGCAGGAAAATGGATCTACTTTCACAGACCTCACCACAAACTACTGACACGCTAGTTCAAGATGGCGACGTAGCTGTCACGGCATGGATGCAAACGCAGTCAAAGTTGCGCACTGGCTTGATGATTTGGGTAGGTTTAGCCCTGATCTTCAGAGACACATTCTCATGGTTATCTAGGTCCTTGACACGATCGTTTCCCACGAATTTAACTGTCCTCAAGTATTGAAAGTACACGAGCTTAAAACAAGACTTCCATGCCGAGAGTCGCTATGGAATAAGCCAAATGTGGGACAAATACATAGCAGAGACGCGCATCAGGGTTTGTATTGTGAAATCCAAGCGAACGACATCTGGCTTATACTGACTTTAGAACATTCGGATAGTCACGGTACTCGAGGCACTTCATCTTCTTTACATGGAAAAGCGGCAGTCATCCAACTTAACGGAGTTTGGAAACATCGTCTTAATATACGCAGTGTGTGCGAGGACCAAGGAAGCAGCCTACCAGTATGGAACGGCCTTGTCACGATGGACTCCAGTTGCTCATGTTGAGCCACGAAAGGAATCAGTTTCCGTGACTGAAACATGGCCACCAACTCTTGAAATGGTCACAAGATGGAGAAACAGTGCCTGTGACGCCTTTGATATCTTGCATTGGAAAGCGAACGGCAAAGCGGCTAATGCTGGTGGGACAGAGCACCCGACGATTCTTCACCTCCACCTTTCCCGGTTGTATATCTTGACACATACGAAGCATTTTCAGAAGGTCGCTGCGTCTGCAGTCCTACGACAAAATGGCAATGAGCTTCAAAACAATTTGGAATACTCGGAAGCATGTAATCACATTCAACGTTGGGCCAACATCGACCAGTATAAAGCAAGGCTGTCCATAATTCATGCTGGCGCTTTGTTGTGGCATGTCCGTCGATACAGTAGCAACGACTTCATTGAGCCCCATGCTATTTACCTTGCTACCCTCTCGATATGGGCTTACAGCGTGTTCAATACCCCTAGGACCGAGTTCCGGCAGCAACAAGGAGATGAAGGATCAAGGTCGGTGCCAGCTTCCGGGGATCGTGAAACGCCGAGATCGGTTGGAAATAATGAGGCAGAGAGCGAGGAGGAGCCAGATCCGACGTTTATCCATCTTGATCGTCCTTGTGACGACGAAATGGTCCAAGTATACATACGTCTTGGGCACAAGATGGCTGGCCACTGTCACAAAGTCGGCAATATCTGTAGCCCCAATGCTCCACCAAAGATTCTCAAGGAAGGTATAAGGATGTTATCACATGCAAGAGCCAGAAACAAGGAATGGGGGATCGAAGCTTCCTATGTTAAGGGTTTAACAAGTCTGTTACATGGTACCACTGCACAGGAAAACGGACGTGCAGGCGGAACACGTGTATTCTAATAACTCTCTTCTCAACTTACTCTTGTCATATTGAGATGCCCGCTCTTCCAGAGTGCTCTACGTACCATGAACTCACAGCGGCCGGAAAGTCTCATGCTCCTCGAACAAAGACTGGCATTTGAGTCAAGGGACATTCAACAGTGACCGTTGTTCCCGATTCGTAAGACTCATCACCGTTGAAAGAAGACCATTTGTCTCCATTTGAGAGCTTGGGTAGGTAGACCTCCGTCTTGGTTTGACCTGGTTTCAATACAGGACAGACCAGATACTTGTCACCATAGAGGTATTGAGTCGAAATATCCCAGGACTTCTTATCGTCAGGAAACTCATAAAACAGAGGTCGCATGACTGGTGTTCCCTTTTCGTGTGCTTCTTTCATAAGCTTTCGAGTATACGGTCGAAGGTCCTCCCTGATCTTGATATACTTGACACAGATATCATAAACTTGAGGGCCGTAAGACCAGACCTCGTTAGGTGCTCCACTGCGACATGTTGCACCGCCAGTCGTCCCTTGCTGTGGTTGTTGAGGCTCACGATCACCATGAAGTCTCATAACAGGGCAGAATGCGCCCCACTGGAACCAACGCACAAAGAGCTCTCTGAAGCCTTCATCGTTGGGATCGCCTCCATGAAATCCGCCGATATCTGTGGTCCACCAGGGTATGCCCGAAAGGCCCATATTGAGGCCTGCGCATAGCTGGTTGTGGAAACTAGACCATGAAGAAGCAATATCTCCGCTCCACACAAGAGCCCCGTACTTTTGGCTGCCGGCCCAGGCACAGCGAAGGAGATTGACAATGTTCTTCTGACCCGCTGCTTCTTGGCCTTCATAAAATGCTTGGGCATAGTTGACGGGATAGATATTTCCAATCGTCCCGTTGGAGCCTAGCCAGTATCGATAGTTGTCAAAGTCGTATGCTGCATATTCCGGTTCTGCTTCATCGAGCCAGAACGTCTTGATGCCTTTGGAGTAGTAGTTCTTGTTTACTGTATCCCATATATATTTCCTTGCGTCTGGGTTTGTGGTGTCAATATGTACCGTTTGGCCCTGAAAGTCGAGGCCGATACGGACACCTCTATCAGTTCGGATCAAGTATCCATGCTCCAGCATGTACTGGTAGTTCTCAGCTGTTTTATCAACAGTTGGCCAGATAGAAACCATGAGCTCGATCCCGAGATCCGTGAGCTCTTTCACCATAGCATCTGATCGTCGTTAGCAATCTTCTTCTTCGGCGTCTTCAGTCGGTACTCACCAGGGTCGGGCCAGTAGTCTGAGTCGAATTTCCAATCTCCTTGCTTGGCCCAATGAAAGAAATCGATGACTATGAGATCAATTGGAATCTCTCTACGCTTATATTCCCTGGCCACTTCGAGAAGCTCCTCTTGTGTCTGATATCGGAGCTTACACTGCCAAAACCCAAGTCCATACTCAGGCATAATGGGAACTTTGCCAGTAGCATCTGCGTACGCTTCAACAATCTCAGCTGGTGTGTCACCTGCGACAATCCAATAGTCAAGGATTTGAGTTGAGAATGCTTCGAAGCTCATGATGTTCTTTCCAAATACAGCCCTTCCTATCGCGGGGTTGTTCCACAGGAGTCCATAGCCAAGTGAGGACACAGCAAAGGGAACGCTTGCTTGAGAGTTGCGGTGGGCAAGCTCAAGGTCGAGTCCTTTCAGGTCAAGCCAAGGCTGTTGGTACTGGCCCATTCCAAAGATCTTCTCATCTGGACTGACACTCTCAAGACGCATTGTGAGGTGATAGTTGTCCGTTCCCAGGATACCCTTGAACTCGCGAGCCTCCACTTCGAGAGCACTGCATTTTGGATCGAGAAGATCCCGTCTATGACGAGAGTACTCTTCCAGAATCAGCTTCCCATCCGCTTTCTCGATAACCAATTTGCCTTGGCGGGAGATGCGGGCTTTGATGTTGCCATTCTTGATAGATGCAGACTCCTCAGAAATAGAGATTTCTGGGGTCACTTCTGTAAGCTTTTGAAGTGCCCAATCTTGTGATGGCATCACGGCAGCTTTGGTAGCTCTCACACGGAATGCATTTGGACCCCATGGCTCAATCCAGAGTTCCTCCGCATCGTATTTGTAGCGGAGGCGAGTCTTGTCGTTGAAGAACATGATGATTTCTAGCCTTCAAGTGGCAGGGGAATGATACTGCCTTGTGACGAGTGAGAAAAAAAGAAAATAGAAAAGTTCTATATTTCACAAAATCTACGAGTTTCTCGTTCTATTCTGCTGTCATGTAATAAGTATCTCAGTCCATGGTCTTCATGTCGTGTAAGCCAATCGCTTCCCCGCCGGAGTAACTCAAGTCCTCCAGTCGGGCATCAAATCGACAATCCAATGACAGCATTCGTGGGGGAAACCACATGCTAGGCATCCCCCGCCGGACCTCTGATCTATTCGTTTAGTGCCATATGCTTTGGACTATACGTATTGTCGCATTCTGACAGTTGAACTATAAAGACTAGAGAGGCTAAGTTAGAATGCTTAGGATATTTATCCTAAATGGCAGAAAGACTTAGGTAAATTTAGTATAATTTAGTGTAGATTCAGTGCGCCTTTAGACTAGTATTCGGCACTTCTTTTCTGTGTATCGGAATGTGCTGCGATGTCGTGCCTGTTTTACCACTGAGACATGAAGAGTGAGTCCGCTGAGCGCGGTCAGGTAAACGCAATGATGATTCTGGTGGATGAAAGAATTAAATATAGCCCTTGGAGAAGAATATATTGAATTTTTTGAGTAACAGGATAGTGTTATCGGATATGGACTATAGGGCACAATTCTGTCAACAAAAGTGATGAAAAGGGAAGAGTATGCAGGGACAGGGGAGGTCATAGGAGAGAATCTAATGAATTCCCAGAGATCCTCGCAGGGATATTGCTGAAACTTCTTGATGATAGATATAGCCATGGGTTTATAAACACGGTTTGTTGTGTCTTACTATTAACAACAGAACCATAAGACACATTCACCGTCTGACGACAAGGAACCAGGTCGATATTCCAGCTCCTGGTTGTAGGTTTCACAGCGCAACTCAACATGGAGACAACCCCTGCTAGATTTCTCTTTTCTTCTTAACAATTTCTCACTCGGGGAGCCATGGTATCTGATAAATACTTACAAGTAAAGGACTACACTTCACGTCTCTGATCCCGTTGGTGAGTGCGTATACTAGTCGAATTGGAACTGCCCAAGGGTATCGACCAGGCCTGAGGGTATTGGATGCAGAAACCACATCTCCTAGCTTTTACTAGTATTGTAACAAAAGTTATGGGTTTCTCTGGTTAACGTCACCTTGCTCGCAAATCTACTCTCTGATTATAGATGCTCCTGGAACGTGGTGGATTGATTTCGAAAAAGGACGGAGACGGAGGAGGGGGTCTGGCTCTGGTGTTTGGGGGTATTCTCATTACTTGGACCAGAGTTAGCTCGAGATACCGGAAGGGGCTATGACTTAGGTAAAGCTTCTATCACTTTTCTCAGACTTTCGAGTTCTTCTTTAATTATTATCGGACTCACAGCCGTCCTCCATAATATCGCTGCTGAGAGTAATGTTTTCACTGTCACAGTTGCTCTTGGCGATGTTGGGCCTCAGAGTCTTGGGACTATTGTTGTTGATCTCGTCTAGCCATAAGCCAGGTTTGTGGAAGAACAGGAACTGGACACCTCCATACTTCATAGCGCCGTTCCGGTGGAGGACCTCCTCTTCAACAAAAAGTACAATATCTAGATAGCTTAAGGTTTCCGCGAGGGTAGCGACTCCAGTCATACTGCGGCTACAGTCTGATACAAGGATAAAATGTGGATTAAGCGTGAAGGTATGAGTTCACTGCTGCTCCCTTGGGTACATCGTTGCCCGAATTCTCCGGGCAATATTGTGAAGTTTCACGTGCTGGGGATAGAGCATCCAATAGTAAGCGTAAGTCATATACTTATGCTGATTACGCCTCTGCCCTTTATACAAAATGCCCGTCTTTGCAACCGATTGAATGTCTCAGTGAGTCGTTCGTACTGGCCCCAAGAGAGCCAAGGTATAGGCGTGGACAAGTCCAGACAGAAGTCAGTAACTCCATCGCTACCTAGGTAGTTGTGAATGATGAACTTGAGAGCCCTCGGTCGATGCTTTTGAGGGCAGTATGAGTATTGATATCTTCAAAATGCGTTGCGGAAGATGGATGTAATACTGTAAAGTCTCACAAGTCTCGGCCTATCAGTGTATCGGTAAATAGATGCCTCTGCCCACAGGGAGGTTTTCGTATCCACAGGCTTTTTGTATTGTTTACATAAAGTGTGGCCTTCAGTAACTATACATCTCAAAGGAATTTTCAAACATCCAAGGGGGAAAACCGTAAAGCCATTCAAGTTCCAAGCTTGCTTATGGACGACTCTAGTATTGCCATACCCCATATATTATCAAGCAGTGTAACTGGCAAGCAAGCCAAAGTTGACGACAAGTCTTTGAAAGACTTTACAAATAACTGGTATTGACAGCTGCAGCTCAGAGTTAACTCATGGTGATGCATTCACACTCTGTAGCTGAGTAGTGAACCCCAACTTACAGGGAAGGCGGTCGCATTCCGAGGATTCCTGCATGGCCGATCAAGACAATAGAGAGATCCCGGAGAAGGAGTTAGTTGGTAATTTCTATTGTAAAGAATCCCAGGGACACGCTGAAGGATTCAAGAGAAACTATAATAAATAGTCCAACTGAAATGATAGGATGTAACTTAGTTGGTATGAATATTTGACACAGACCTATAGGGATCTCATAATCCACATGAGAAGAGTTCTTAAGCCTTGTCAAGGATGCTGCATAAGATCTAAGGCATAAAGGCAATCCAGTGATGGTCGTAAAACCGAAGGTATTTATGCCAAGGTGTCGGGAGTAATAAAGGAATGGGGTCGATTTAGGACAGTTTAGGATAATTTAGGATAACTTTGATAGACTTAGAATAACTTTAGTAACTTTAAAATATATTTAGGGGAGCCTTATGAATTCAAGGCCTGGAGTATTTCTCTCCTCAAGAGAAAGGATCGAGAGGCTCTGGTAACAATATAGAAGACGGTCAAAGTTGTTGTCTGTTGACAAACACCGAGTTGTCCGTTAACTCAGCGCAACTACTGGTAGGTAGTCTTCTAAAAGCCTAGCCAACAAAATTATGCCTTCCCATCAAATTGCGACGAGCGCTCTTCTCTTTATCTTCAAAAAGTCTAATTTAAAGCATCGCCGAAGCATTATAGGCAGTGGCTTACTCTCAGAAGGTCAGCCCTGCTACTAAATGATACTTGCGGACAGATCCTATGCTTGATTGGACGTTTGCCATGAATCTACATAGTGAGAGTTTGAGGCCGATGATATGAGAGAATCACCCGAAAGATGGACAAAGATATAAAGGACAAAGATGTATAGCCTCAGGGGCAAGGTAAAGAGAGCAAGTCGAGTGAAAGCAATTCCACTCGAGGATAGAGCAAGAAACTTTTGAGGTAGAAATTGATCACCAGGGAATCATAAAAACAGCACGCAATGTTTATAAGAGCACCAAAGATGAATCTACCAGTGATAAGCCTGCCTAACTTACTTGTTAAGTGTGGTCCCCCTTTTTGTCTGTTACCCGAGACCCAGAAACGAGGTTCCAGGTCTTTTCTAGCTCTGTGATTCGCGCTCGTGGTTGATTTTGTCTGCAACTACTGTGATTGTCCGTAACCACCGTCACGATAACCTGGTCAATGACAGCAATGGTTGGCTGAAACAGCGCGAGCGAACTCGCGATCAATTGCTACTCTAGGTTGTTGGGGATCATATTGAAGGCAAAATGTTTATTCCTTGAGGTACAACCATCCACAATGTGATTTAGACGAGAGAATGATGAATTTTGCATTCTGACTGCGACAGTGTTGCTATAGCGCTGGTAGCATATTATCAGATCCCGGTGATGTCAATTATTGGTAAGTAGGGTGCTGACAGAATTGACTTTGGTTCAACTGTATCGTCTGAGACCATAAGATATCGTTGTCTGCTTCGTTGCATTGAGTCACAGCTGCTTGACGCTGTATGATTCACAACCATTGATGCTCCTTGTCACTGCACAGCTTGAAGGCTCCTGAATCCCCAGCTGGCAGAGTCCAAGCCTACTCTACAATGGTCCACAGGCATTAAAATGAAGCCAGTCGTCAAGTTTTCTTTTCTTTTCTTCTTTCTCTTATCCTCACTCATCACACTCCTTCCACTTCCGTAGCGACTACCAAAGTCCATTGCTTGAGCAAAACTTCAGCTTCGCTGAGCTTGACTGGTAACTTGCTTTTTTTACGTCAAACCAAGAGTATCTGGTCTTCTACAAGTACTCTCATACTCGGTACGTCCAAGCTGCGCCTGGTATTGTCTATCGCATGAGGAAGCTGACCATAGCAGACAATCTCTCGACATGCCTTCCACCTCAGAAGCTGGAGTTCGGATCACTCTTTACCAGGCCCCTTCCGATCCCCATGACATTTTGAGGGCCAAAGATGAGATCATCGCCAAGTTGACAGCGAGGATCACCCAGCTGAATGCAGACAAGGAAGATCTTCAAGCTCGTCTCACGAAACGGGACAATGACACCGCTATTCTTCAGAATGTTATAGAAGAACAAGCCGTTGAGATCCGTGACCTCAAATCTAAGATCCGTCTGCAAGGGAAACAAATCAAAGATCTCATGTCTGAGCGACACGTCTCTTACAGCACCATCGATGGCCAAGCGTATGAGATTGGTGAGCTGAAGGCCCAAGTCTCGAAACAGGAAAGGGAGCTTCAAGACCAGGGCAGAGAGAATGAGGATTTGGAGACTCAACTAGTCATCTTCCGAAGAGTCATCGATGAGGATAACATCTCGACAAGTTCTGGCTCTTTTGGCACGGATTATGACCTGATGGATCTCTCAAGCGATGAGGAGGAAGAAGAGCAGGACATCTATCCAGACAACGACATCTCTTCCATAACAGACAACAATATTTTGGACAACTTCAGCGCGGTCAATATCGAGTCCGACCAGGACGGGACTATGGGTTACAACTGAGATGAATTCCACCAGCATGGTAAGTATCTCCAAAGCCTTATCAGCCTTCTTTTGCCGGACTAATATGTCTCAGCTTGAGCGCCTAGACTTTTAAACCATGAGAACTTATGTATCAATCGTTGGACAATTCGAACTTGTCGAGGTATATCGGTCTTGTGCTTTGGTGCTTGAGGATTAAGGAACACTGGCGATCTGGGACGAGGGTGGTTTTGCATAATGGGAATTGGAACACAGATTATCGGCCCAAACAATAAACTCATGTTCTCAATATTCTATGTGATCCTCATTTGTGGTCTCGTGATGGATGTTGAGAATATTGCCCATGCTTAGTGAGAGTATCAATCCCACACTACGATACAAGCCGGCCTCACCCACCAGAGATAGAAGATGATATATTCAACAAGGTCTTCGGTGAACGCGATTGGCTTCCACGCGCTGCGTTCTCGTGGCTCCCTAATTACAGGGTTGCAGAGAATTCAACGTCTGCGAAGGGAATTTGGACAAACACGTCATCCACAAACCTTTGGAGAAGCTGCAGATGAAAAGACCAGATTTAGATTGTCTGTACTCCTCTCAGGTCGTACTGAATTGAAGCGAAACAGACATTAGACCACTTCAGCCTCAAGTCATGACATTTTTATTGCATGCGTGATCTCTCTCTATATGTCCTCTTGGTCAGTCACGGTGCGGACAATGCTACAGACCATGCTACGGACAACGCCACGGACGGATCTTGCAAAGGACAATATAGAATCTTCACTAATTAACGCTTTAGAATTAAATTTGGCCTTCTCAATTCTCTGCCCCTATTGTCTTTTACTAGTTGTAAGAGATCAGGCTCGTCTCTGATAACAAAATTTCTGTCCCCTTTTTCCTGTACCGCATGATCAATCGGTCGAACGTGATGTAATTGTCGGCCACTATACCACTTGTCCCTGTGCTCTTGCACACACCAGTATGCGGTATATACCTTCCTAGTAGAGTCTGCAATCTTCATAACCGCTTGGCTCTCGGTTCTCTTGGCTGCCGTACCGTTCAACAGCTGGCATCAGTTAACCCTTCCACGAGCAAGTTGAGGTGGTCGATTGCCTTCTGTTGCTTCGCGATCGTGTCAGACATTTGGGTGATCAAAGCACTGACGTGTGGTTTGGAGTCGTCTGGGCCGTGCTTGTAGGTCAAGCTCTTATCGAGCTCTTCTCCGCAACGAGTGAGTACGGCGCCGACAATGCCCTGGCACTCCTGTCGCAGTGTCTTGACGCCATACACACCGACCAAAATGAACCACCGTTCGTACGTGATGTTAATCCACTTGGGCTCGTTGTTGACAGCATCGAACATCTCCTTGCTGGTCTGGTGCTTGATAGCTTCTTGAAGTGAGTCTTGGGTATGCTGGAACGCACCGCTGACGAGCATGTCACGCAGCTCTTCGCCGACCTTTGGGGGCATGTCTGGGCTATGCTTGTTGAACAGCCGCGTGAGTCTGACTGCACTCTGGTAGTCCACTTGGTTATATACGGAACCCCTGATTAGGTCTTGGACAGACAATCGAGCAGTCTGGACAGAACGGGGCCAGGAGGGCTGAAGTCCGTTGACAACGTCTGCGTACCATCCTATATAAAGAGATGTCAGACAAATGAACTACTTTGAAAGGACAATCGGCGACACTTACTCGAGATCATTCCTTGATTTCTTCTTCCTTCAGTGGGATGCTCCCCGCTGAGTGTTGCGCCATGGACTCGCTCGTAGTGGGTGCGTAGGGGCCGTTCGTCTTGGTATCCATCCTAGGTACTCTTATTAGCCTTCGGAATAAGTACGATGCTCTGAGGACAGGACTTACGGAGTCGCAAAGGATCCCGCTGATATCCTCTCGCCATCGGCACCAGACCTCGCCAGGGACGAGGCGGAGAGCTCCATCCTGTGTTGATTAGTTTCGTTCTGAGGAAGCATATGAGAAAGAGACCACGAACCTGGAAGTCGAGGGGCGGTAGCTTATCATCAGGGCGACCACCAGTCAGAGTGGTGTAGCGCTCGTAGTCTTGAGTGTCTTTGTAACCCATCTTGATATGCTGGTGCTACAAGGCTAATGTAAAGTGAAAGACTTCGAGGTAGTAACAGATGAAGAGAACGTAGATTGTTTGTGTATGATCAGGTTATCTGATACGGATGAAGGAATGCGAAGGACAAGGGGGCTGAAGAAGTAAAGATAAGTGAGGCTGTACTTGCTCAAGCGAGATCAAGTGCTTTTGTATTATCAAGTAGTCTTGATTTAAATGAAGTAATGAGAAGTATTGCTTAAGTTAAATGAAGATTAAACGCGGAGATGCTTGCCCAAGCGAAGATGGTTGGATGACTGATGAGCAAGTTGGTTGAAGGAAGAAAGGTTGGAGAAGGCGATGATGTGGGATATTTATAGGCGGGGCGACTGAATTGTCCGTGCCGATACACACTTTGAGTCTTTAGGATCCTTAGGGTACTGCAACTCAGTGATTCAGTGGTTATCAAGATGCTTCCAGCCCATGAATGAGTCACTGTTGAATCTCAAAGCAATAATACCTCGATGAAACTGCCCCAGGATGACTGAATTATCTCCTAACCCCCCTTTCACTCTTCAAGCTATGGATCTTGGGCCTCATTCTTCTTCTACCTTGAGACTTTGACTACCGCACTCAAAGACAAAGGCCGGGTGTACACTACTCTCAATATACCTTACCTTTTAGAGTCATGCTCCTTCCATGAATATCATTGCCTTCGAGATTTCAGGGGCTTTCAAATCTAAAACAGCACCGATGACTGCCCTTTGTCTTATCGAATCGCTTGGACTAACAAATAATTATCAGTAAGCTTCATGATATATTATTCAGGATTTATTATGTTTTTTGGCGTGGTGTATGACACCTTATATTGTAATATGCTGAAAATAAGCATTATATTGTGTTCTCTCATTATATGAGACCCTATTGGCTATACCTCGCGTATTGCTGCAGAGACATTTTGACTTTTCAATACTATTCAGGATTGGAAAGGGGGTTAACGATGTTGTCCACTTGCTCGGTTTTCAATTGTGTGAGGGTCACTCACATGTGCATCCCTTGGGCAATTCATTGAATGTGTTTGGGAACAGACAACTGCCTCTGTCTGTTCCCATACAAAGGACAAAATGATAGTACAGAAACTAACACCGAGACATAAAAGGTCAAGGACTTTTCCTACTTCATAGATACCCTGATTGACATCTCGGTCTGGCAGCGAGATTCTGAAACAATCTTAATGAGCAGCCTCTTTTAATGTCTACATCTATTCCCTGTGATGTCAGAAGATTATTTTTTGGTGAGCTTTACGGGATGTTCTTTATATTACAGGATTTGCCGACAACAAGGCCTCAATGAAGTTGTCTGAACCTTATATCATGATCCTTCATGTATCATGACAGGAGTTCTGTAGGGGCTTCGTCTTGGAGTTTTGTTGCGGAGTGAATGAATCGAACTCGGAGTTGGCATCTCCTGAGGCAAGACTGACAGAAATTCGTTGTCTGCAACCCACCTAAGACATTACACTGAGCTTGTACTTTGCAGGGTCAATTGGGACAGCTTTTGGAAGTGAGGTCCCGCAGGGGGTCAACCAGTTTGGCATACAAAACAGGGGGGTAAACATAAAATAGTAAGACTCATCTAAGTTTATCCTAAGTTGATTTCAGACTTTTCTAAGATATACTAAACTGTCCTAAACTTAGGTAAAATGCTTTTGCCCCTCAGGAACAAAGTATTGAGCTTTCCTCCACATCTCGCCGTATCAATGTTCAAGATAAAAGCGGCTTTCAACATGACAGATAAGGCGAAGTATAGCAATTGAAACGGGTCAGATTCAAGCCAGAGAGTAATATTGCACTAAAATCCTATTCAGAATGACCACAATGCCCCTCATCGATGCTGAGCCAAAGGTGATGTCGGTCTCCTCGCGGGAGTTTGAGCTGGTGCTCAAGGGACAACGGGAACATTCAGGGGGGAACTTCCGGATACTGTAGGTCCTCCTCATTGATGGAGCCATCTCCCAGCACTCGTTTCCTCGATAGAACTGCTGCCTGGTGGGAAGAATACATATCTCATCCAGCTGAGAAAGATGGCCCATCATGTAGACGACCAGAGACTTGATGAAATTGATCTTCGAAGCCCCATAGTCGTTGGGGAAGATGTCGTTGATGTTCTCGTACTCTTTGTCTCGGTAAATAACCGTGCGATTAAAGCCTGATGTGATAGAGAATGCGAAGTGTCGGAGATGGCGCAGGTCAGATCTCACCATTCCCGCACAAGTGAGTAGAGCGTTATCCTATAAAGTTTTAGTTATTAGTATCGCTCTTGACGCTTAAAGAATTCATCCAGTGGTTTGGGTTACCTACAAGATGATATGGCCCATCGTGGTTGCTAAGTTCTCCATTCTGAACAACGGAGTTATGTTTGACTCTGTTGACAAGTACCAACTGCTGTAAGAGCAAAACCCATAACGACAGATGTCGAATACCTCAAGTCCAGGAATGAGATGGCCATCAAGGAATGGTCTCCCTTCATTACCATCGTACATGGCTGGTATCTGACTTTGAGTGTCGGAGAAAGAGCCCAAGAAGTTGACGATGACAGGGCAGTGATCAAAATCGACGCACTGAGCTCTTGAGGTGCCACACATCTTCAAGAGGGCTAATAGAAGCTCCTTGCTGCCACCATCGACAAGGCAGGCATCGCGGAGGTTTGCCTCTACCAATTCCTGCTTCAATGACGAGCCAGGTCTGCTTGTTTCACTTCGAAATTGATGTCAGGTCTGGGCTTGATGGATATCTCAACGAGCTCTACGAGTTCTTTGATAGCTTGTGCAATTCGCGGGAGGCAGCGGACGTCCTTGAAGTCCTGCCGATAGTCTCAAGCAGTGCGGGGGTCAAGGACTGGTACAGCTTCAACTTGAATATCAAGGAACCGACTAGCTTCATAATATTCTAAATCTTGCTCAAGTTGTACTTTGAAGCATCCTTGATCGCTGACCGACCTGGGGAGGGATACACTAGGTTGTTCCTATTGATCAAGGAATTTCCCGAGTCTCTCGGCGACATGGGACCTGATGCCGCGCACGAGATCGGTTTAAAGGCACTCCTTCCCATAATCATGTCTGCGGAAGGAGTTGCATTGTGTCATTCTCTCGAGGCCATCCTTGAGAAGCTCCTTTCACTCGAGGTCGCCGATGTCCGACATCTCTCTCAGATGCCCGACTTCAGAAGTCTCTGCAAACGCCTAATGAGACTGATGTGGCGTTCCCCCAAAGAGGGCGAAACGGAGTACTGCCCTTGGGTCGGCAACCGCACTATGGAGGCTGCCCAGCAGCATATCATCGCTTGGGCCACTTCCGCTCTCAAGTCGGTTCATGCTTGTCAACACATGCGCTACATATTTGAGGATAGGGTCGACTCCAACTGAGCAGAGGAGATGGCAGATGGGGAGGATGGCAACTGAGTGCTGAACTAAACTGCCCGTGGGCAAGGCTATGGATTCTCTGGTGGACCAATATCGGGGCTGGTGGTAACAACTGCACTTACAATACACACATGACATTCCGCCAAATGAATTTGATCCGTATCAACATGTGACCCTTGTTTTAAATCGCTTCGTAGAAAGAAAGGCACAATCTCACCTTGAAAGCAAACATACAAGTCACTGTTACTGCGTCGCGTGCTGAGGATGCATAGCATATACTAAACTTACCCAAGTCTCTTCATCACTTAGGATTTCTATCCTAAGTTCTTATCTCCGATAGGTATGTCCAACCACATGCAATCTGATTACCACGTATTAAGACCTCTTAAACGGCCATGAGGAGTCTGATACGGTGGGGCCTTTCGCATCGTTTTCAGGGCCTCACAATACCGAATCTCCTATCCTCAGTAGCGATATTGTTCGGGGTGTGGAGAGCCCTCAACAAAGTGCCTTACACTTGGGCGATGCCCACCCGCCGCAATCTCAGCATCTCAAACGAGAGCGGCTCAAGTGCTGGCCATAGCACTGATATAAGCACCCAGACGTCCCCTGTCGCCGTTCTTTTGATCTCCTTCTGCCCTTGCGCCTTCGTGCTCTTTATCAGCAACATAGCATGAACAATACCAACGCTGGTCTTGGCGAAAACACCACCACGAACAATAATGGAGCCAATATTCCCTGCCGATATGTAGATGAGGGAGAACGAAAGCTCCATACCCGGACAGCAAGAAAACTTCTGGCGTTGACCCAGGTGCCGAATTGACTGGTCTGAGCACCTTTTAAGATATCCTAAACTGACCTAAGTCTATTCATAATTTGGCATAAAGGTCCTAAGTTTAGGTCCAACTACTGACAGCTCAAAGAATATATGATTCAACATGTCGTGATGTTGAACTATAGGTTAAGCCAAGGCGTTACGGATGTTTCAAGATGGGAGTAGAATTGAGACAGTAATCACGTGCAAGTTCATGCAAACAAGGGTCCTGAACTTGCTAACTTTCAGCTGGATAGTTACACAGGATCATGAGAGTGATTGGCCACAATCGTGCAGTTGTTTCTTAAGTGTTTTCGCATCCAGAGACCTGTTTCTAGCAGCCGTTGAGATGCAAAAATACGTTGTAAATTTCAGCGATTGATAACTGGACTTGACCCATTGGGATGAATAATTGCCATTGATTGGTCGAAAGAGAGATGTGCGCCGTGTGGCAAACTCCGAATCTTGGTCTAAATCCGGGGGCGGGGAGAATTTCAACAGGACCGCGTGGTTGTGGCTCGGGGATAAGGCAATGGCTGCAGGAGACTTGAACGGGGCGTTAGGAGTCAGAGACATTCAACTATGAGGTCATGAGGCTTGTCAGTTGAAGCATAACCAAGTTCATGGTCTCGGGTCAATTCTGCATGGTAACTGAGACAGAATTCCAGGGCCAGCCTTTACAGTAAGTAAACGACATTCTGTCGCAGTCGGAGGAGCATAATGCCGTCCGTTCAGGAGGAATCGCCACTGTCAAATAAGCGGAGAAAGGGGGAGAATACTCGAGAGACTCGTGCACGACGTCGAAGGGCGTGCATGTCAACTAATAATATCTGCCGAAAACGTCCGGGCATAAGTCGCTAGGTCGGTCACAGGCAACGTGCCGATGGATGAAAGCTCATGGTCGAACGGCTTTTTATTGTGAGTCAGAGCCTCAGACGATAGAGAAGAGAGAAGAGATAGAACGGACAATAACATGCTCATGGCTCGTTTTGGCATGGCCTAGATGGGCTTTTTGTTTCGTCCTCTCTGTTGTAAGATATCCATGGGCCCCGAGGACCGGTAGCCCCGGCTGACAAATGCAACTTTGACGCTATTCGCACTGTCGAGAGTTCACGTTCCTGTACCCAGCCTCTCTCGGAAACTCGCTGACCCCCACTCAGGATGGTTCCTGTTCAGGGTCTAGTGAGCTGATGGAAGAATGAACTAGAAGGAATCTTTGTGACTCAGGCAGCAAATTTTCTAGTCGGACGCTCCGCATTGGACCCTTGCTTGGCTTTTCCTGCTTGCCCTTTGCTTGCCCTGCTAGGCTCTGGTACGCGTAGATACAGTACCTACAGTGCGATTCAACTCCAACGCCCGCTCAGCTGCCCCCGCTCTACCTACTACTGCAGCCATCCATCTCACTCGATTTCCCTTCCTCGCCCATTCTTGGCTCCGCCTGACACCAGAAACCACCGATTTCATCATCAATCTTACATACTGTTACCTTACATACCATAGTAGCTTCAGTTTCTATCCTGTCCTTTGCGGCCTGAATCCGAAAACTCCGTTCTTCTTCCTATTCAACTTTGCCTCTTTTCTCATCGCAGTTTGACAATTAGTTATATGCCAGCCAGTATCATAACCCAGCAGAAGCCCGCCCCGCTCGTCTAGGTCCCCGACGTCGCCGCTACAGACAGCCTCTGGTCTGGCTCTTTGTCCCCTCCTGCGTGAGCCTGGACTGGCAGAGAGCTTGAATCTATAATCAACCCGCGCGGCTTCAGTTTTGTCTGCCTCGATTTCAAATCGTTTCTCACCGTCACGCCTCTTTTCGATCGCCCGTTTCATATTTCGCGATGGCTTCTACCGGTACTGGAGGCACTTTGCCACCCAACTTTCTCTTGACCCCGCAACAGCAGAACCTGCTCTTCGCTGCTCTCAACTCCAACAAACAGCAGCTCTCTGGTTCCTCCGTGGACAATTCCCTGGCAGTTTCTCCCACGACGTTCCGCAATTCTGCTGGCCAGCAAAAGCCCGCCACCGCTACAGGTTACCAGGAGAGTCCTTTCCTCGACAACTACGACTATGACTTTGGCGATTCTGGTTTCGACTTCTCCTTCGCCAGTGAGGACCAGCCTTCCATGATTGGAGATCTTC
The DNA here is from genome assembly GCA_013183765.1 of Fusarium xylarioides. NCBI lineage: Eukaryota > Fungi > Ascomycota > Sordariomycetes > Hypocreales > Nectriaceae > Fusarium > Fusarium xylarioides. The sequence continues at coordinate 172,390 of SRZU01000012.1, read as the reverse complement.
CCGCTGCTTCCACGGAGCCCAACAACAACTCTGGTTCTGTCGCCCTGTCTGACCCCCCAGAGACTGATACCCCAGAGAAGCGCAGCTACCCCGACGACGAGGATGATGAAGATAGCCCTGGTGGGGATCACAAGCGCCGTGAGAGTACCGACAAGGTTCCTAAGAAGCCCGGTCGCAAGCCTCTTACATCCGAGCCCAGCTCCGTACGTTTCATCAATTGATTACATATATAGTGTATTACTTACTAATCCATATAATAGAAGCGCAAGGCTCAAAATCGTGCCGCTCAGCGTGCTTTCAGAGAACGCAAGGAGAAGCACTTGAAGGACCTTGAGACAAAGGTTGAAGAGCTAGAGAAGGCCTCGCAGGCTGCCAACCATGAGAATGGCATGCTCCGAGCTCAGGTTGAGCGTATGACAGCTGAACTCAACCAGTATAAGCAGAAGGTCACAGTGATGTCATCTACCAAGTCACTGCCCAGGGAAAAAGTTCCTTTCGGCAGCGCTGCCGTCAGCAACCTAGGCGATGTTAACTTCCAGTTCGAGTTTCCCAAGTTTGGCATGCTTCCAGGACCACCTGTCAACAAGACTAGTTCATCGCCTACCAGCCCGGATCAGCAAAAGATCACATACCCAAGCCCTACCAACAGCCTCAACAACAGCGCGCAAACCGCACAACAATTCAAGGATGACTTGGCCAAGTTCTCGGGTGTCTTCAGTCCTTCGATGGCAAGCTCTGCCACCAACCCCTCTCGTGCGAGTGTCGACTCTGCAAACTACAGCGTCAATGGCGCTTCCAGCTCCCCATCTGCTTCATCTCATTCAAACACTGGCCCCAGCTCTTCTTGCGGAACATCGCCTGAGCCTTTCAACCAGTCTCCCATGGGCTTCAAGCCCGTTGATACGATGACTACCATTGGCGAGGAGCAGACACATCAGAACAACAACAATAATAACCCCAGTCAATTTGGCAACATCGATCTCAACAGCACCAACTTTGACTGGCTATCACAACAGAACGGTGGACAGTTTGACCCGCAGCTCTTTGGTGATTATCGTGAGCCTCAGGAAAACGTCTTGGCAAATCCATCTTTCGACGATTTCTTCAACGATGCTCTTGAAAGCGATTTCTTTACTCCCTACAACATGGCTCCTAACAGCCCCAGCGCGCATCTCAATGGCCAGGCCAAGAAGCCATCGAACCTGATTGACCAGATTGATGCTCAAAAGGAGTCCGATGACGAACCTCTTAAGAAGCAGAACATGAATTGCAATCAACTGTGGTATGTATCAACTTCTAGAACCAAGGAATGTCTGTCTCTAACATGTTCCTCCAGGGAGAAACTTCAAGCTTGCCCCAAGGCACAGAATGGCGAATTTGACCTCGACGGTCTCTGCTCCGAACTTACCAAGAAGGCCAAGTGCTCTGGCACAGGTCCTGTGGTTGCTGAGACCGATTTCGACACCATTCTGCAAAAGTATATGGGCAAAGACGTCTCCAGTAGTTGTGTCGCCCAACAGTTGGGTGTGGAAATAAAGTCGAGTGACCCAAACCAAGATAAGCATATTGGCCTGCCAATTTGAGACCAGGTTTATTATGAACAAAGATTCGGCTGTACACTACAAACATCGGCAGCATACCCAGCACACAGCTACAATGATTAAGGCGTTTACAACAGACAGGATGGGATCGGAAAACCAAGGAATTCCGGCGCTTGATTTACCTCCGTCAACGGAATTGGATGCATGGAAAGGAGAAAGGATGATCTATGGTATGATTATATAGCATGCCATGAAATCTTCGACCTGTTCACTCAGCTTGAAATTTCTTTGAGGATTCACTTATGCTTTGTTTTTGGATGGACATTTTTTTGCTGCTATGAATAATTATGACTTATTTCTGGTTTCAGCTGTCAGGGGCTCAACAGGGGATATATGATGATCACTGTGACTTGGCAACGCACATGCTGATCAAATATGTACATCAAAGGGACTATTCAACTTTCATTACTACGTAAAGATGATCTGTGTTGGGGAGGCGGTTTGTGATACGAGTGTTTGTATTCAAGGATATAAATTGCACGCTACAACAGCAACTTTGAGCCAATCTGAAATGTCCAGACCCTGCATACACCAGTAAATTAAGATCTCAAAATGTTCAGCCGCAAGTAGAAGATCGCCGTGACATCATTCTTAAGACCATCATTAACTGAAAGCTGGTGTGATCTTTATCATGACACCTAATCTTAGTCATCAAGTGGAGCCAGGTGATCGCGGCAAGGAAGCTTTAGCCAGACCAAACCATCTTGAACAAGTCGTATGCAGCTTACAACAACTTCTCCCATCTCGGAGCGATTGTTCATTTCTTGTTCTTAACCATCAAAAGAGACTCGTGGAACATATATTAAAAGTCTCAATTCGATCCTGAAACAAATACCAATCTCCGATACTTCACAATGCCAAAAGAGAAGAATTACAACCCTGTGCAGGCTCAGCGCAAAGCTGACAAGGCGAAGGCTCTCAAGAAAGGTAAGACGAATTCTGATGATCGCATTTGATCTTCTAACTGGAATAATAGGCAAGCATGAACGACAAGAACGCTTGAACGAGAAGCTATCGCGAAAGAACCCCGAGCGCATTCAAAAACAGATCGACGACCTCAAGAAAATCACATCAAGCGGCGGCAAGCTTACTCGGCACGAGGAACAAACATTAGAAGGGCTCGAAAAGGAACTTAAAGCAGTGAAGAAGGCCAGAGAAGCACTTGGCGACAAGGCACCAACCTTCAGCCGAGGATGGAACAGAGATCACGACTCAGGATCTAGGGTATTAGGGAAGAGGCGCAGAGGTTCTAACGATGCTACGACAAGCGACGAAGAAGTTCCGGATGACGTCAAGAGTATTCCTATGCCTCGAGATACACCACCGCCGATTCCTAAAGAAGTCATGGACAAATGGTATGCTGAACGACGAGCAAGGAGAGAGGCAGAGAACCCCAGGCCGGACGCCGAGGACAAGCAAAAGAGGGAAGCGCCAGTCGTTGAAGCGAAAACAGTATACGAAGCCAAGCCTGTGGTGCGCGACCTCAGAAAAGAGGCTGTTTCGGCATTTGTGCCTACGGCAGTTAAGATGAAGATGAACAAGGGTCAAGGTCAAGGAGGGTTAATAGAGCCGGAGGAAGCAGATCGACTAGAACAAGAGGGCTATCTCAAGACGGCAGATCGCAGCGCGGAAGCACGACCCGATCAAGGCCAATCATCACGGCATGTGACCATGGAGGATGTGGAAGACGAGGAGGCTTGATTCTGGAGAGGAGGTTAGTTCAGCCAAGCCAGCTATGGTGCCATTGATGCAATTGACAGATAGTAATGCATAATTCCCCGACCCAATGCTTCCCAAAAAGGATATAATTGGGCGAACCCATTCAATCACGACTTTTCAAGCCTATCAGAAGAGCGATGTGACTCAGACCAACAGCGAGCTCGAGGGGTTGAGGCCGGTAAAGATAGCGGCATAGGGATAAAGCTGGGGTAGAGAGGACCCATCTGACCACCCACAATTCAATGACGGAGGAACAAGTGCGTTGACTATCTTGACCGACAATGTCAATGTTGCTCGTTTCCGAGGAGAAGAGATGGCAAATTGGGCTGCAATGCTGCATTAACAATGGGACTTGTCTTGAGAAGGCGTCTACACATGCTTTGGGTTTAGACCCAACAGGTCTTGCAGGTCTCTTCTCAGTTGAGTTGGGTTTTACGACCGTATATATCCGTGTAAAGGGTGGAGCTCAAGAACCTTGACGAACAAATGATGAGTTTTCATTACTCTCATGTCAACGAGAAACTCGACCACTACGGCAATTCAGGCCGCACTCCGAAAGCGGGCCTGGCTTTTTCGACCCGGGGCCACGCCGAAATCCGATCATTCTTATATTTAAGCATGTCCGATCTTTTGTTTTCGCCCCCGAGTTTCGTTTTCAACTACATGTTTGATATCAGTGATATGCTACGATAATTGTAAAAGAAGGAAGAAAGAAAAAGCGTGCTAGGTATCTGGGGACGGAAAAGGAAACATTACGATTTGTTCAGAGTCAAAGCAACAATGGATTGTCACCAAGTCACATCTCGTGCCCTCTACGAGGATGACGAGATCAACGACCATGTCAACCAGCTCGACCAAGGAAACGAGACCAACGCAAAATCAGGAGCCGATCTAGAGAAGCAACCGACTGCAGCATCGACAGCGTCGTTCCAGGAAACGTACCCCGAGGGCGGCCTGGAGGCGTGGTCCGTGGTCGCTGGTTCGTGGTTCTCTCTATTCGCTTCGCTTGGACTAATGAACACCCTCGGCACTTTTCAGGCCTATGTTCTCGACAACCAACTCACAGAGTATAGCGAGGGCACTGTCGGTTGGATCTTTTCTATCTACACCTTTCTCGCCTTCTTCTGCGGTGTGTACATTGGTCCTGTCTTTGATAAGTATGGTCCGAGATGGCTTGTCATTGCTGGCGCTGTGTTCACCGTTGGCGGTATGATCTTTATGAGTTTTGCAACTGGTAAAGTTCTCTTTGACATTGTGGTCTCGATGTGCTGACTGTTGTAGAACTCTGGCACTTTGTCGTCGCCTTTGGCCTCCTCTGCGGTTTTGGATCATCGCTGCTCTTCACCCCTTCGATCGCTGCTGTAGGCCACTTCTTCAAAGCTCGACGTGGACTCGCTACTGGTGTTGCATCTACTGCTGGTGGACTCGGCGGTATCATCTACCCATTCATGTTGACGAGGCTAATCGAAAAGATTGGTTACGGATGGGCCACTCGAGTGATTGCTCTCATCTGCCTTTGCTGCAGTTTGATCGGTATATGTCTTCTCAAATCTCGACTTCCACCCGCCAAGGACGCTACAGCGCACCCCAACTTTCTCATCTTCAAGAGTCTGCCTTTTCTCTTCACCACGATTGGCGTCTTCATGTTGGAGTTCTCCCTCTTCATTCCTCTCGGCTACATCTCGACGTATGCGCTGCACAAGGGTTTCGGAAAGGACTTTTCCTATAACCTCATCCCTATCCTCAACGCTGGCTCGGTCATCGGTCGACTTTTGCCTGGCTACTATGCTGATGTGATCGGTCCTTTTAACGTCAGCATTCTGGCTGTGATCCTTGCCATTGTGGCCTGCTTCTGCGTATGGCTACCTCTTGGTGGAACCACAGCTGGTGTCATTATCTTCACCGTATTGTTTGGTTTCTCTTCGGGAACATCCATTGCCATTGCGCCTGTCTGTATTGGTCGACTGTGTAAGACGCAAGAATATGGGCGATATTATGCTACGGCCTATACAATTGTGTCCTTTGCTTGTCTGATCGGTATTCCCATCGGTGGTAGCATTGTCCAAGCCAATGGTGGTGAATACTGGGGTCTTATCATCTTGACTGGTGCCGTTTACGTGGCATCCATGATCTCACTCTTCCTAGCCAAGGTCACTCTGTTGGGCTGGCACAACTGGAAGGCTGCTCTCTGAACATTTATCGGAATCAAACATCGAAACTTAACGCTGGCGTCTTTCATCGAGGACTGGACACAAAATCATGACACTATTTAAAAGTATTGCTGTTATCTTGGGAACGGAGTTTTGGATACTAAAAAGAGTTGAGAATGCCAATATCACTGCTGCGAGTCTTTGTACATAGATACCATAGTTCGTAGGAAAATATAATAGTTATTGTTTTGTATGCTTGTGCTCACCTCGTTGTTAAGAGCCTTCTATCTGGGTATTCTGCATTTATCTTGAACCCAAGGACATGCATGGCCTACTTCTGTTTCTGTGCCTTGATATGTTCTCCATGAAGCTCTTGTACAGCAGGAATAATGAGCGATTCAATCTCGACATCTGGTTCTTGACTTGGCAACTCCTCTGCCACAAGTGGCCTTCCCTCAGCTTCTCCCCAGCCGCCCTCTCTCGGCACACGCACCCAGTTATCTTCCCTCTTAGGACTCACAAACACCACCTCCCACTTGCGCGTGGATAGAAGATTTCCAATAACGAGGTGATGCTGGTATCGATCGAGACTGTAGCGAGCCTTGCGCACCAGAAGCGCTGGGTCCGTCTCAAGCTTGAAAGACACAATCATACCCTCTGGCGCCCAACCATCCACGAGATTCTTGAGAAACTTTGGGACAGGATCGAGATCAATGACGAGGCGCTTTGAGCGGGGAACAGAAGGCGATGAGTCAAAGTTATCAAAAGTCTCTTCATCATCTGGTCGCTTCTGCTCAACGGCGTTGGTTGACTGGATCTTGTGCTCAGCCATACGATCAGGAGGAACGAAAAAGTCCGAAACGGCTGCGGCGAGGTAGAGAAGACCAGATGGGCCGAGAGGACGCATAAGTCGGGCAATTTCTCGCAGCTCATGGAGATAGTCGACAATAGTGACGAACGGAAGTGTGAGAAGCATATTGTCATCCCTCGCCTTGCGATACTTTCTCAACACCTGCTGCATCTTATCCTGCACCTCACTCCTCACGCCAATCCTTCCACTCCCATCTTCAGTCAGAAAGTCCAAGAAGCAGTCTGTAGCATGCGAATAATGTCGCGAGTACGGCAGCAGACTGAACTGACGATGGAGGAAGATGACGGCATATCCAGCTTCGAGAAAGTACTCGGCGCTCGTAGCACCACGAGTTCCAGCACTGAAGTTGTCAATGTACCGAACAGTCTGCTTCTCAAGAGGGACGGTAGTGCCGCCCGATGTGACGAGGACAACACGACGGCCTGCGGCGGCGTGAGAGGAGATGAAGCCAGCGGCGAGAGCTGTGTGGGCTGATAAATTGCGCGGAGGAGGGTTCTGAGCAAAGTATGTCTGCTCGGAAGCGAGGGCCTCAGCAGCGGTGTTGGCAGGTGTAGCCATTTTTTATAGTGTTTTAAGTGAACGCAATTTCAGGCTGTGACCAATGAATGATGTGTTTAAAGTGAATGATTGAAAGAAGCTCCGGGGCGGAGATGCGGAGGTCCGGGCGGGCGGCGGGGTTTGGTCTTGGACACCCGGATCCGGAGACGGAGACTAGGGTAGTGAGACGGGAAAGGCCTGATAGGAATGATGATGAGATGATGGTACAAGAATTGAGAGGGAATGAGGAAGTGGAAATTGGGAGTTATTTATGTTTAGGTAGTTTCTGGTTCTGGTTCTGGCTCTTTAGTAAAATGCCCCATCGACTGTGACGGATACTACTTACGCATTTATCATCCCGGTGGGTTTTGAAGTTGTGAGTCTGCTCTGCCTGCGGCTGTCAACACCTGACCCTCCACTTCTGTAGTCTTGGTCCTGTACATTCAGGTCACTCGGCTTATCTTTTATACGAAGTGACTGAATGGCTCTTACATGAGACTGAATATGTCATCATTTCAATCATTTGCTGTCCAAGTAGGCAATGATTACTGATAAGCTACAGTATACCTCGGTAACTAGTGCACTATCTCGGATCATATCATGTTCATTCATAAAACCTTCCGATGAAAGCGACACTTATTTCAAGCAATCCGATGCTGTCATAAATACTCCAAGGCCATTGTGATTACTTAGCTTATTACAAAGGCTCTATCTATTATTGATCCCCTATCAATGCCAGTTCATTTGAGCGACAGTCATGTACAGAGAAGTGAGGTGTTGCTCAGTGATCTCAAAGTAAGGCGTATTATGTAGAGAAGTCTTCACAATACCCGCAAGAGTCTACTTGCAACCCGAAGATCACAATACAGGCTCCTGCAGATCCGCGAGAGCCTACATAGAAAGGGATCTCTCTAATACGTCCTCTTTCATGGTTATCTCATTCTTGCACTCGACACATTTCGTGCGTCTAGAACATCTGCTGGCTGAGGTGCAAAGGGTTTTGAATGAAATTATTATGCGATAAATACTACCATTATGTGGGATATCAGACTATTAACCAACGCAAACATAAACAAACCTCCATCCTATGCCAATAAACAACCGCAAATGCGCCCAACACCATACTGTGCTTTCATCATCCATGAAACATCACTCCTCCTTGTCCTTGTTCTCCTCATCCTCATCATCCTCAGCTCCCCAATCTCTCCATCCCTGACCCTGAAGCCAGCTGACTCCCTTTCGCCAGTTAGTCTCGCGGATTGCTTGAGCATCCTTCTCGTAGACAACACCAGTGACCATGAGTGCCAGCATGAAGACCCAGACATCGCCGCCCTTCATGCTCTTCCACCAACGACGCTTCACACCAACCTTCCAGAGGCTGTCGACACTAGCGCGGGCGCTGTACAGGAACAGTCCACGGCCATTTCGTCGCTCAACGAATGCCCAAAGACCAGCGAAGAAACCACCGAGGAAGACACGCTGAGTCGCGAGGACGTGGCGTGGAAGCCATTGCTGGAAGAAGCAGATTGAAGCCCAAGCTGTGGAAAGCGCACCTGTCGCAAAGGTAGACATGCGGAGGGCCTTGGTGATGATGCGCTGAAGGGTAGCCAGAGGGTTGTGGTAAAGGCTGGAGAATCGGGGAATGACAGTGAGGGCAGAGAAGACTGCAACGAAGAAGCGAGCAAATGGTGGGAAAGTCTGAAGCCAGAAAGTAAGATAAGTTCGGGCGCAAGATGGATCTCCTGGGTGCAGAGTGGCGCATGAGAGAGATGTGATAAGAGGATGAGCTCGGGATGTCAGTGGCGCAATTGCACTAAGACTTGGAGGAAGAACCTCCTTGCCGGGGAAGAGAGTGGGAGAAACATAGGCACTGTGACGGTCAGTATTAAGTCTTGTTGTTAGGGATTATTAACTTACGGCCAGCTCAGGCGCGCCATTTGAGCCAAGCTGTCAACGATCTCAGAAGTCTGAGGCCACTTAACGCTTGACGGCCAATCTTGCGGGCGCGGATGCAAGTAAGCCGATGAACTCTTGAAGATCAAATCTCCAAATGGCTTAGGGAAGCAATCACGATCGAAAACAGCCGCATGAAGCAGCTGTCCAAAAGCAAATGGCTGCAACATCCAGCTTCCGAACCACCAAGGCCTCTCCCTCTTGACGCCGTTCTTTCGGCCCCAGATAAGGCCATCAGCCTCACAGAAGTTGTAGGCAAACTCCAAAGCACGGAAGATTGTGTAAATGGCGATAGTGACGCGCATCTTTTGTGCTGGGTAAATGCCAAGAGCCAGACCAGCGAATGAGGCACCAATGGCGGGCGCAGAAGGGGATGTCAGCATCGCTGCAGTTCGGGGATTGCGCGCACGGAAAGGCTCGACTTGAGGGTCAAGAAGATGCACACGCAGTCGAGTGAAGAAACGGAAGAGGATTCTGTAAAGGAGAAGAATAGTAGAAAGCGAAATAGACAGCCTCAGAGCAGGAGATTTGTAGAATGGCTTCTTTTTACCACCAGTACTAGGTCTATCGCATCATTAGCCATTTGCAAACACCTTATCAATGAGCTACTCACTCTTCTTTACCCATCCTCTTCGCGACAATATCCCATCCCTTCATGCCGAGAAAAGTCATCACGAAGACCCTAAGCGCATGTCGCACTGTTCTCGCATTATAGTCATCACCACCTTTTGGCGGTTGCAGCGCCTTTTCAACACGGTTTGGCGTCGGTGTTGCGCGACGCAGCACGCGGGATCGAGAGAGGATGTACTTATGCAGACTCGCATATTCGTAAGCTGAGATGGTGTAGCGCAACGTGTTTCGAAGAACAGGGTCGTTTACAGATCTTGAAGATCGCGAGCTCGAGGCGTCGCCTGAAGAGACGGAGGATTCCATTGTGATTAAGGAGCGGAAGTTGTTGTTGTTGATGTTAAAGGGATCGTGTTTGGTTCAATTTATGGCGTGTCTGCGGTTCCACGAGCTGAGCTCCAGCTGCGCATTCGAGCAGTAGCTCCGAAGAGAGGCATCAAGTAAATGAATAAACCAATTTATTTGAATCAGAAATGACCTGGACTTGGTTACACAGCTTCAGTGCTGAGGGGTCCAGATCGAGACTCTCACATCAAGTCTGTTTGTTTGTTGATGAAGTGCAGTGACGACGAATGGTGGGAGGCACGGAAGGGATGAAATCACAAGAACTTGGAAATGAGCAAGACGACGTAAAGTGGAGAATTCGACCTCGGCTCTTGGTCTAAGCTGACCTTGCCCACTATCTTTTGATATCGAGACCCTGTTAAGGCTATCCCAGTTAATTAAAGCAATGCTCAAGTAGCGAATAGAGACACGCGATATCGCTGCTTATGGGGTCGGGTCGCCCAACAGGGGTTCCCCGCCCTCGGTAGCTAAGTTGCTCTTCTCCAGCCGGACATCACCATCACATGAAATTCATCTACACGTTCAACTTTCTGAACTACCTAAAGAGGCTTGACTCCCGATAGCACGCCCACTATGCATGAAAAAAGTCATATCGTCATAAGGCACTTCACGTAGAACGCATAAGTCAGTCTGGGGTATCAAACCAGTCATAAAAAGGCTACCTAATGCTATCTCTCAAATGAGAGACATAACGACGCGTACTCCATTTGATGCCGAAACTACCGTCCTTTTTAGCTTCCAAAGTCACTAACTAACTATCATTCATCATAACCCCTTCATATCAGTCTAGTCTGGTCCAGTCTGATCCAGTTCCAGGCCATTGATGCCAGCCAGACCCAGGACAAGTGACATTGAACCACCAGTCCTAGCAATATGGAATCATTAAATACTTTTGTTTTCTTTTTCCTTCCCGTGCCTCCCGCCAAAGTTTCCATTCGTTAAAAACATTCTTCGCTTTAAAGCAACCAATGTTGACATGCCCCCCAACGCCGTTCATCAACCAAAACTCTCCAAAGAGCATCCCTAGGTAGTAAGCAGGATCACGGACGCCACCTTTTCATCCCGAAATCAAAAGTACTAACTTTTGTCGAGAGACTGAGAAGTCAGTCTCGGCTTCGTTTGCCATGTTTCTGCGTATCGCCCTCCCGATTATCCAGCATCAACATAACCCACAATATCATTCATCAAATTGAAAAGTCTGTAGTGCGATCCAAGTTGCTTAGGGGTAAGCTGCTTGAGTGCTTGCTTGAGGGCCCACGAAGGGAACCCAAGTGCGGCCAAGGGCCGGGCTCTCTGAAGGTCCAAAAGGTAGAATCTCCTCGCGCCAGCCCAGCGCACTCCATAGACCGACGTATCTCGGCTCAGGACTGGAAAGCTGTTGGGTGATGACGGCCCAGGCTGTGACCTGGCGGGTCTTGACCAGTTCAACGATCTGAAGCCGACGTCGCTCTCTCTCAGCTACCGTGTCTTTGACCACGCGGTAGATTGCCTCTGCATTTGGCCATCCGTTGGCCTTGTTAGTCGCAGCCTCCAGCAATGCTTTGAGGGTTTCGAATGGAAGATTAAGGAGAATTCGGGAAAGCACTGCGTTGAAAGGAGTTCGTTGCTGTGAACCACCTGAAGCATCCGAAGCTGGCGAGACCTTGCCGTCAGTCAAAGAAAGGTCGCCGAACTGAATACCAGAAATCTGCTGAGATAGACGTCCCTTGCCCTTGCCAAGATGCACGGAAGTGCCTCGAGCAATAGGTGGGGGTGAGAGCTTGCGGATAGTGGCACTGCTAGTTAGGGCAGTTTGTGGAAGACGAGCATAGCTCGACGTGTCGGTCACTGAAGTGTCAATCTTGAAAGTAGGGCTGGTGTTGCTTGCGATAAAAGAGACGATCTCGTTGAGAATAGCTCGAGATCCATCTCCATACTTGAACACATCATAAGACCCCTCGTCTCGGTGATCCTCCAAGGCAAACTCCAAAGCCTTCTCAACTGTCTGCCAGTTCAGAAGTTGCACGGCAACTTCGCAACCGCGTCGCATGACCGGATCCCAGCGGAGGAGATGGCCGGCTGCAGCATACGAAAGAGCAAATTCGAAGCGGTCAATCAACTGGTTGTAATCAGCTGCAGCCTGCTTCATGCCTTCAGCAGTAGGGTCCAAGAGTGGCCATCCGTAAAGACAGTGAACGGCCATATAGAACGAGTCGGAGCGAATCCACTTGCTCTTGGTCTCGAGAAGGATGGTAGGAAGAGATGGAACATTGGGGTTAGATCGGGGCTGTTTAGCGATGGCGTTTGCGAGCTCGGGACTGCGAGAAAGGATGACTCGGTGACCCGGAATGCGAACTGGAGGAGCTTTTTCATCCGCGTATTGAAGCTCCAAAACGCAATCAGCAAATTCGGGAGATGAGAACTGTTGCACCAAATGACCAATCAGACCTTCAGCACCCTCCATTGAAGACATCATGTGCGGGGGAGGTCCGGCATTCGGCATCATTCGCGGATACTCGGGACCACCAAACATTCTGCCTGGCTGGTTGGGAGACTGATTCTCCTCTGAAGCAGGTACGCCATTTCGCGCAGGAGCTGAAGCAAACTGGTTGTAGACACTACCATCGTCGGGAGGGCCTGATGCCTGGGACTCATGATAGCTGTGTGGGGTTGGGGGGCCAAAATTGTTAGGGAAGGGAGGGAAAGAGTCCATCGGTCCATAGGCCATAGTAGGTCTTCCGTAGTTATCGAAAGTAGTGACAGGAACCTGCTCTGCGCCATACGGCATCATAGGGGGGAAGCCGTTGGCACCAGGGGCCATGTAGGGTCGGCCATCAGAACTTGTCATACCAGGAGGAGGGGCAATACCACCGGATGGAGGAGCAGGAGAGGAGCTTGTCGAGCCGTGGAAGGCGCCAAAATGAATGCTGCCATTGCTGTGATGAGGCTGGTGCATAGGCGGACCGTTAGGCAGAGGAGCGCGATGGCCACGCATATCGCCGTTCACGTTTGGTCCCATAGTTCGAGCAGCGGGCTGGAAGGAAGGGGGCAACTGGTATCGGCCCGGTGGGACAGCAGAAGGAGGTCGGCCTTTGTTGGGCTTCGAAGGTGGATGGTTGTCTAAATTCGAGTTATGAGTATTTATAAGGGCTTGAAAAAGGTTTGAGTGTGGTTGCCTACCAGCCTTGCTTGAAACACCATTGGGCTTCTCGTTCACTCCGGCTGAAACCTTGTCGACTGATCGAGCTTCAACATCGACCTGGTTCTTGGGGGTGGGCTGATCAGAATGGCCTGAGACCACGGGGTTTTTGTGGATGTTGTCGCTTTCGTTGATGGTGGTAGGATGTTCAGGACCAGATGCGGCGGCTGCAATGAAGGAATTATTTGTAAGTAAAGGGTCTTGGGATGCGTCTTGAAAATGGGCACGTCTGAAGTACTTACAGGAAGAAGCCTGGGTGTTGGTCGGGTCAGAAGCGCCGTTCTTTGTTTCTTTGTGGGTGTCTGCCTTTGTGTCTGCCACCTCCTCGGCTTTGGAGATTGAAGTCGAAGTTCGGCTAGCAATTGTGCTTGTGGCAGTAGCCGCAGGATCATCCGTCTTAGTCTCAGCAGACACGTTACCATTTACATGCTTCACCTCAATGGATGAGCGCGCATCCGGTTCCTGGATCGTGGTGGACGAAGAAACGGGGACAGCATTGGCACGAGCAGCAGCAGAAGCGGCCTGACGCTTCACATAAGGCAGTGGAATAGCAGGCATGACAGGCTTGGAGGACTGAGAGAGCTTGCTCCCGCCATTTCGGCGAGTCTTCATATTGCCGTTTTGGGGCGCCATTTCATGGACGAGATCGTTGACGGTTCGGCGGGGAAGGTATCGGCGGGCGATCAGCTAGCCAGCGCCAGGCCTCAACAGAGGATTCGGAGGGAGGGGGGCTCTACGGATCTAGAGGAAGAGGCATGGAGAGCAGACGTCTTCGCTATGACTGAAGTGCCCTTTTGTCGATTCTGGGCTCAAGAGTTGAGGTAGTGGCCGTGGATCGGAGGCGAACTGGCGATGCACTAGAAATGAGGGTCCAGGTGCAGCTGTTTGTGCGGAGAGGAAGAGGAGCGGATTTCGATGACGGGTGTGTATCGTAAGGAGGGTGAATTAAAGAATGAAAGGCAGCAAACCACAGGGTTTAGAGGAGACAAGGTGCTGTAGTAGGTGATGAATAGGGAGGATTATGCTGTGAGAATTTCACCAACCTGGAAACCCGAGATGATGATGATGTCGAGGAGGTGCTTCCAACGGCTTCCAAACGATGGAGACGAGTCGCAAGGTAACAAAAATTGGGGCTTTCGTCACAATTTTTCTTGTAGGTAGATCAGACCAAACCGTAGGTGCCCGCGTTAAGACTTGCGCTAAACTTCAGGGGCCTGGAGCGGGCTAGCGCAGCCAACAATACTCCCGCCCGCCGGGTAGTAACCAACAAATAGAGGTTGAGCTTCTACGGTGAACAGTCATCAGCCGGCTTCCGACATTTAAATCTGATTGCATGGAGCCTCTTTTGAGGGTTACAATAGGCTGGGCTTCTTGTTTGTCTACGGAAGCTTATGCCAGTTGCCTATCAAAAGCACGGCTGCCTGCTTGTTCCCGTTTGACTTTACGTGCGTCAACTGATTCTTGCGGACGGATACGCGCTTGATACAAGGAGCATTGTTGCATGTTGGTCTACCTGTTTGATGTATTAGAGTCTCTACCCGATAAATGACAACCACTGCAGGCAAATGAGCTGATGACAATCAAACTGAACCCCATCAAGTAAACGCTCATTGAATGCCCTGAAACGCCAGATCGAGACGTGAGTCCTGATATCTGGCTTGTTAACCTATTGCGCCCGCCAGTCCGCCCGTAATAAAACAAAAACTAGAATTAGAAGAACATGAGGCGCTTCCCGAATACAACTCTCCCCAATCATTCTTCTCCGCTAACAAGTCTAGCGACAAGGACGTAGAAGAAGAAGGCCGCACCAGCGACAAGGAGTTTGTTGCGATAGATCCATCCTGTGCTGGCATCTCTTTGTTGGTTGACCACATCAACAACGGCTTGTGTTTGATGACCGCTTGTCCCTGAAATACCAAGCTGAGGTCGACATGATCCGCTGTTATCAGCATCTAATCGTGTACCACTGACAGGGTCAACCTTATTCTTGGTCATCCACTCCCAATTCTCAGCATCCACCTCTGGCCACTCTGTTCGAAACTTGGCGCCACCATCACCAGCCTTGATGTTGCCCCTCTGGATAGGGCCTATCTTGCTGTGTGTGCCATTACCAGTCGAGTTCCACCAGCGTGATCGAGCGGCGAGGGAGCGTCGTTCCGCGGCGGTGCTGGAAACGGAACCGGTTGTCATCTCTTCACTTGTCATGAATGATAGAAGGCCGATCAGGATAGTTGAGACCTCCCATGCGGGGTTGAATGACTTCGGATGGAAATCGGAGATGGACAGACATAGTCGCGAGGAAGGCTGGAATCGGCCGGACGGAGTGTGCATGCGAATGGCGGGAGGAGCAAAAGGATAGTTTGGGGGGAACATGAGAGTTCCCCAATACTGGCCACCATGGTAAGGAGTGTCCTCAGGACCGGTAATGATGTAGTGCCATCTAAGTTGTGTTAGCAAAGTTGACTCGCGACCAATTGTTGGGCGTGACGTAACGTACTCCAGAATGTTAGACTCAGATGGATGAGCGACAATGTAAGGCGGAGGGTTCTCTGAGATTGTTTTGTATTCGCGTGTCAACTATCCAATAATTAGTATTGCACATTCAAGTGGTGGGAGTAGAAGTGCATACACGCTTGGTGGCGCCTTTGCTAGCCATGCTGACTGACGTTGGATTAGAAGTTCACAAAGAGAACGGGACAGATTGCGAGTCGCGTGAGTAGATTTGAGGTTGAAAGATTTAGCGAATTAAAGGAAAGTAAAGAGTATTTACGAAACTCGGGTGAAGTGAAAGAGAAAGTTGTCTCTAAAAACTCAAAAGCAGCGATCTCTTATGCTTGAGCGCAAATGAAGAGTGTATAAGTTGAGATGAATGGAGAGGAACGCAGGAGGAGACACCCTTTGCCAGGCACAGCGGTCCCGCTTGGTCCGGATAGTTTGTGGCTGTGTATCACATGCCGTCCTATGACGAAGTTGAAGCGCCACGACTTTGAGCCACAGGTCTCGGGTCCACACCCGCGGGAGCTCGGGAAGTACGTACCGGCGATTAATTGGAAGCTGGGCTGTCAGGGTCCAGTTGGTGGTCCGATACTCTTTAAATCGACATCGTGAGGCCATTGCAAGCAAAAACTCGGCTCTTGAGCTACCAAAAATGGCTGCAATTCCTGGGTCAACCGGGGGTCCGGTAATTCCATCCCACCATTCAGACACGATAAGCGAACATCTAACATGAATCAGTCCATGGACCCCTTTAACAAGCTTCATTCCGACACCGGTTCTTTGTTGCATGAAGCAGAATCGAAGCCCGAATTCCAAAAAGAGCAAGATGAAGCCAAACAACGGCGTCTGGCTCAGGTGGTATGTTCCCTTATCGATTCAAGTTTCAAATCATTTGTTAATGTTGTGCAGATTGGTGACCAGCAACTGGCGCCCATGACGATCAACGAGCTTCGAATCCATGGTGCGGTCAACACACGAACAAACTTCCTCGATCCCATTTTCCAACCCCTCATCGCCGATGCCTCGAATGCAAGCTCGACTGTTGGCGATGTCATCAACAGTCTCCGTATCGCAAGCAACAAGCTCGATGGCCTACGTATGATTTCCAATAGCCCTCACCGCAACACCAAATTAACCGATCTATAGAAATATTCCAACCTCAACCCGAAGTCTACCTGACCTCTGCCCAACAGACCGATCCCTCTACCTCCCCCACCGATGTGAACGTCGATATCCGAGTCAAGGAGCTGTCTCGATTCAAGCTCCAAACAGGTACCGACGTTGGCAATGGAGAGGGATCTGCTTATGGTTCGCTATTATGGCGAAACATGTTTGGTGGTGCCGAGATGTTGACGCTTAATGCAAAGGCCGGTACACGTACACGCTCAGCTTATAGCGCCACCCTTACCGCACCTGTCAAGAGTAACCCCGACATGAGGTTATCGCTTGAGGGTGTGGCCTCAGCCGCCGAAAAGCCATGGGCTTCTCATGAGGAGGTCCTTAAGGGTGGTACACTGCGATTCTCGTGGCTAAACCAACAGCGCGATACACAGTCCGTTGAGTATTCGGGCATCTGGGGGCAGATCACTGGTTTGGCCGAAAATGCGAGTTCAACCGTCCGTGCAGATGCTGGTGACTCTATCAAGAGCTCTGTCAAACACACATTCTACAGGGAAAGGCGTGATAACCCTCAACTTCCTCAGAGCGGATACATGCTTCGATCTGGACTTGAGGTGGCTGGCCTTGGTCCTCTTGCTGGTGATGTTGCCTTTTCCAAGGGCGAGGTCGAAGTCGGTGGTGCCATCCCAATTCCTTTGCCAGGCATTCGTGAGCGAACAGGAATCTCGATTGGTGGCGGATTGAGACTAGGCTTGCTTTGCCCATTGCCTCTTGGTTATGAGTTTGCTGGAAAACTTCGACCTACTCGAATCAACGATCGCTTCCAGCTTGGAGGACCAACAGATGTGCGTGGTTTCAAGCTCGGAGGTCTTGGTCCCCACGATGGTTCTGACTCTGTCGGAGGCGATGTCTTTGCTGCTGGCAGTGTCAACATGCTTCTTCCAGTTCCCTACAAGGGACCCGATTCCGGTCTACGATTCCAGCTCTTTGCTAATGGTGGTCGTCTTGTTGCTCTCAAGGACAGCAAGAAGTCCTCGAGCAGTGGTTCCACGCAGGAGCTGTCTGGGACAGCTGTCCGAAATGGCATGGTGAACGCAGTTGGTGAGCTCTTCAACGGTGTTCCCAGTGTTGCTGCTGGTGTTGGTCTTGTTTATGCTCATCCTGTTGCTCGCTTCGAGCTCAACTTCAGTTTGCCTTTGGCTCTGAGGAAAGGAGAGGCTTCGACGAAGGGGCTGCAGGTCGGCGTGGGAATCAACTTTTTGTAAAAATATAGATATCCTTATGACTGAAAATACCACTCTTGCGTTATAAATTTGCGTTTCAAATGCCAAACTATTGTTTTTTCGAGGACGGTAATGAATTGCTCTTGTGGCCCTTCGTGATATTCCAGTGAATAGCTTGCAGTTGCCACTCTAAATATTTCAGAACAACTCCATTAACATACTGCTTTTTAAAGCAACACCTGATCATCTCCTGGTTTCTGTGTTGACCACCATTCTTACACCTTTTCCTCCCAGATCCTATTCCTAATACTCAGTATCTCCCAGAGTATTTACTATCTTTACTTGGCTCTTTATTACCATTCTTCTCTTATTCTTCTCTCATATCTCTCTACACTACAACGCCCAGAATGCCTTTCCAGTCTAAGCAATTACTCCAGAATCACGAGAATGCCAGTACCCCAACGCCACCAGAGAACGGCTGCGATTTGATCTCAGCTGGAGATCGCTGGTGTATCAAATGCTTCAGGTTCGCCTTGAACAAGCTTGAGCATGATATGGCAGGGGAGGTAAGAAACTAAGGACCTTTATCCTAAGTGATAAAAAGACTTAGACAATTGAGTCTAAGTTTAGGGGAGTCTTAACTAAGTTTATTTTAGTATTATCTTCTAAAGTCTTGTATTTTCTTGCTCCCTGAGGCATGGGAAAGCCTGCCGCCCAAAAGCCTCTCAATACCCCCCGGATCGACTGTCGATATGGCCCTTCTTCCAGCTCCCGATGTATCTCTTACAATATCAGCCACGGCGATTGCGTTATAAGCTCTTTACTCTTGATAGTTTCGCAATGGAATCTGACCTCACGAGGGTTTACGAGCTTCTCACGGGCAACGCTTCCGATGTCCACAAACTCACTGAGCACGTTAAGATGCCCCTGGACTTTGAGAACGATGATCCTGCTGGCCCAGGCGCCATGTCGCCTGGGGACAAGTGGCACCACTATATCAATCCCATGGGCCGCGTCCGTCTTGTTGCAGTTGTCTTGGATCTCTGGACAGCCTTCGATGCCATCCTCAAGGCCCATGGCAAGGAATACGGTATCGATTCGACAAATTATACCCCAGAGCATGCTAGGCAATACAGAGAGCATGTTATTCAGCGGCAAGGGAGAACTCACAAGTCCTAGAAGTATTCACGAATCTCACTTCTCAGTTTCAACACAGACAAGCTGCTGTAAGTAGGAACTTGCACAAAATGTATAGGTTATTAGACCTCCAGCTTTACAAAGTCCGTGTTATTGATGACTGAACTATGGCATTTGTTCGTAACAACTTCTGACAGAGTTTCCACAACTATGGGATGAACATTTGGGTGGGTCTACAGGAGATGCTCAACGTCTTGTTCCGTCACGGCCCTTATTGCACCTTAAACAAACAACTGTCTCATTTAGATGAGTGGTGAATAACCAGGATCGGAAGTTTAAGTGAATGACGTTCTTCTGGCAAGAAATAATTCTGTGATAGACAGATTTGGCATTTTAACAGCTCTAGGTTAGCTAAATGTTTCATGATGAGAAACAAAACACGTTCTATGAAGTTTCACTCACATGTGTGCATGCATATATATACTTGCTGTTTCTATATTAGATCAAATATCTGATCAACACATGACACCAGGTTTCATGGTTCTTTGTAGTTTGTTGCGACATGTCGTGGAAACGTCGACCTAGCGAGTTACGTACGTTTAGGTTTTCAGGATGTTGTTACTGAACATGACCACCCCTCTCCCAGTCCATTTCATAAGTATCATAAAATGATATAATTGCAGCATGTAGTTGAAAAAGCTTGTCCACTGCTGTGGTTTGGAACAAGGTACTGCACCTTGCCCAACTCCACAAAACACATCACTCCACCATCAAACTGTCAATAGGCCTGTCACGAGAACCTCGGCTGGAAGTCTCCTTTACTTATTTCTTAGAGACCCTTTGGGTTTAACTTGATATTTCCATCACTCAGCTGTTCGTCTTTCTGCAGACTGTAACTTGCTATGCTGGCCTCGGAGAGCAAGAAAACATCAGAACTTGATATAGGGTGTCAAAATAAACTCAGCAAAGCGTCCCCTAAGCTTAGGTTAGATTTATCTAAACATTTTCATCGCTGAGAGTCAAGGTCCTGAGTTTCTTTCCTCCCCTAGGCTTTCGTCAATTTATCACGGACAACACAAAATGTACATATAAGTCTCCGAAGGATTCGACCCGGAAACTTTCAATAAACAGCCAGATTACCATGACAGCATACGCATTCACACTGAACACATCCCATCCTGCAGTAAGCACACACGCGGTCAATGGCTTACGGACGAACATTATCCGGTCAGCTTCCTATCCCTGCATTGTCTGATTGTCCACCTGCATATCAATCACAGCGTAAGACAAAGACGTATCGAAATGTTTAAAATCTTATGGCTTGGCGCTAGGATACGCAGCTTGCGTCTGGTTGAGCACATTGGAGCACATTCACGATGCGGAGCGGACTTTGCAGTGGACCTCACTCATTAATGATCGACCAAGCCCTTGCTTTGAGGAACGTTGGGCCTGCAGGGACCGTTTAATCCTGTAAGATTTGAGGGTCTTTTTCATCTTACGGTCTCGCTTTCGGATTCGTGGCGCGTGGTGTGAGGTGTAATTGGACGTATGGATCTTGGCATTCCGTTGTACCATGGGTTCAGTCAGAGATTGAGGTTGAGATGGCAGAATGATTGTGAAGTTTCAGATGAAGATTCGAGGTTGTATTTGCTTTGTAGAGCCGATTGAGATCGGATATAAACTCTCAGCGTAGCATGCAGATAGAGTTTGCGGGCAGAAGTTGAGCGCCAAGGTAACAATGGGCTGGAAATGAGACATGATCGTCAAGCGTGATCGGATCTCGATTGTACCGATCGGAATAGAAGTATCTAGAAATGACTTCTATTACGACTTGAACATGCATCAAGGTACCCAGGTCTTTTCATGCCATGTTTGTTCAAGTTGGACATGTCAACGGGATGAATCTCAGATTAAATAGACTTATTTGCGGCACGCTGCTTTACACAATGCATCGTTGAAAGAACTTGCTAGCATGCTCCCCTGTCACTAGCCATAAGAAGCAAAAAACATCAATTTTTAGCATTCACTAGGAAGCAAGAAAACCCTGCTTGATATACGCGTAGGTTCGATTGCAACAGAAGAGAGTCAGCACTGCTACAGTCTCATCAAGGATCGCAACCCCACAATGGTAACAAAGGGGTCAAAATTGACTCAGCAACTGAAAAAAGCTTTTGACATTTCAAGCTGACTAGCGGGCCGTGTGGACGGGGGTGCGGACGGGTTGTCGGGTCCTTGGAAGACCCCGATAGAAATACGGAGTAAGCTCACGCTACCACTAACGACGAACATTAGCCGTGCGTTGGTGTTTCTTGATGGATCTAAGTCAACAACAAGAATCCTGGCGCCGACGGCCAAGCTTTATGAGAATTAACCACCCTGTCGGATCGTTTGGCGAGAAGAAAAAGGCTCAGATAAAAGGGAGTGTATTTTCCGGTACAGAACTCGAATACGTGAGACTGTCACCACCAACATAAGGCGCATTGTCCAATCAGAGGCGTCTTACCGGGGGATCTTCCATCCGCTGTAACGTGATTAATTGGCTATCGGCAGACGGGTTTTTGTAACGACCCGAATGATGAATACGCGGTTTCGCAACCTGTTTGAAGTTGGGATATGGAAACAAAGTTTTTTATCTTTGCGGAGAAGATCGGAGAGATCTGTCCTTGTTGGAAATAACAGTTTCTGATCACTGGTCCCTACAAAGGGAAACGATATTATTGTCAGTTAGATCTTGTAGGGCTCTTGGTGGATAAATGAGCGCGACAAATAGGGTTTGATACAGCTGGTAAAAGATGAGATTAGCTGTGCTAGTCGAAATAGAGTTCTCCAGTGTCATGTTTCAGGAAAGGGTCGGATGCGAATATTCAAGAACCAATACTGGCCGTTTGATGATCACTATACTCCGTAGATTGATTGATTGATGATGCCATCGACTTCTACCACTCGGTCAGATAGATCTCGGCGTCTGGGTAAAAATAACACATTAGCTTTTTTTTCCCTTCCAGGCAGAATAGACTCCATACTCCGTAGAGAGAGTTGAATTCTCATGGTCGTGGCTGAGCCTCTAACGACGCAATGTTAAATCATAATGGCTCACAGCTGCGCAACCAGTCAGAATCATTTGAATGCGAGTGCAATACGACGAATAACATGATGGCATCCAGGGGTACGAGCACTAAGAGCGCGGAGTTAGTAGTGGGGCATGTATGCAATTCGCTCCCATTCCCGGGATCCTCGTTCGCTTAAATGGCCTGGAGTGTCGGAGTTTGAAGGCACCCGTTATCCGCCAAGAATTGTCTCTCTCACCCTCACTTACGCTGTAAACAGGCACTGTAATGGATGTTTTGACTCAACAGCGCACCCCTCTATGATTGCCTAAATAGTCATTGCGTATCGGGTCGGGTTGTTGGTAGTGTGCGAAAGTGCAAATTGTTTCTTAATGCCGGAGAGATGAAGAGGCGTCAACTGTTGCGGACTGAAAATTGGGAATATCATGGTGATATCTTGAGTCAGTTTGAGTTTGAAAGCGAAGAAAAGAGGTTAAAATGCAGCAATCACTAGAGAGCGAGGGAGGTACTTGGAGCGGCCGCCAGTAAATCGTTGACAGCCAGTAACCAGCCCAGTGAGAACCAACCCCTACAGAGGCTTGCAGCCGCACCCGCTTTGCACTTCTAAAAGCTGCGCTAGAATTGCCTACCTGAGGTACCTTAACTGGGCGTGCACACCCCTTCCCTTGTCGTCTACCCTTCAGTTTCGGGCTTAGTCGACAGGTGGACCTTTGCTTGGACGATCCACGCGAGTTTATCTCCATCCTCTGTTCTGTTAGGTTAGCTTACCGACGGAGGACATGACGAACTGAGAGAGTGAGAGCTCGTTCGTATTTTACATATTCTCCTGACCTCCCTCCTGTTTTGTTTTGCTTTGCGTCGTCCAGGGTCCTCTTTCTTCCACGCCTCTCTTAAGTTAAGGGACTGCTTACTCCCTTGTGATCGGCTGTCTATTCATTGTCGATCCTTAATACCTACCTTTTATTAATACCTTTTCTTTTCTTGTTGTTTTGTTTGAATTGGTTTGTCTTCTACGATACCGACTCGACTACCAATTCGCATACTGAACAACATTTCACACCCCAACTCACAACTCCAATACGAAACACGAAATTCTGCAGTCACTGGGGTATCACTCACCAACCTCGAAACTCAATTGCGAGAATCCCATGTAGATTCAGCCGTCACAATTCATCATGTCGGCGCTCTACGGGATCAACGCTAACAACGACGCCACTGCTGCAAGGCAGGGTGCTCCAGGCGCAGGCTCAACTGGTAACAATGTGCCTGCTGCTGACAAGCACACCGACGACGAAGCGATCAACGAGAAGCCCTCATCGTCACCTGCCGACACTTTAGGCAAAGATGAGGAAGACGAAGATTCAGAGATGGAGCGAAGAACCTCTATTGTTCAGGCCCTCGCTCGCTCTTATTCACACGCCTCTGGCACTCACCCCAACGGACAGAATCCTTTCCAGGCTGGCGAGGATTCACCTCTGAACCCCAACTCTCCCAACTTCAACGCTCGCGAATGGGCCAAGTCTGTCGTGGAGTTAGTTCACCAGGACGGCGCTAATTTCCGATCTGCTGGTGTTTGCTACCAGAACCTCAATGTTTACGGTTATGGTGGTGCTAGCGATTACCAGGGCGATGTCGCAAATGTATGGCTCTCTCTGGGCGATCTCGTTGGAAGAGTCACTGGTCGCAAGCGACAGCGCATTGATATTCTGCGCAACTTTGACGGTGTTGTGCACAAGGGCGAAATGCTTGTCGTGCTTGGACCTCCCGGTGCTGGTTGCTCCACCACGCTCAAGACGATCGCTGGTGAACTCAACGGTATCTACGTCGATGAGGGGTCCTACTTCAACTACCAAGGTGAGTCGAATTGCAAATTTCGCACAAAAGGGGTGTTTTGGTTTCACGGACTCGATCTTCTGTTGCGATCGGCAATGGGCTTGTCGCGTGCAACACAACTCGTACCTACATGCGCCCAAGTAACCAGTATCTCTAACATGATGTGCCACAGGTATGACCGCCAAGGAGATGCACTCCCACCACCGCGGTGAGGCCATCTACACCGCCGAGATTGATGTTCATTTCCCTATGCTGTCTGTTGGTGATACCCTCACATTCGCTGCCCGAGCTCGACAGCCCCGTCAGCTTCCCCAGGGCTTGAATAGAAACGACTTTGCCGATCATCTCCGAGATGTCGTCATGGCTATGTTTGGTATTTCTCACACCGTGAATACCCGCGTCGGTAACGAGTACATCCGTGGTGTCTCAGGTGGTGAGCGCAAGCGTGTTACCATTTCTGAGGCTGCCTTGTCTGGTGCTCCTCTGCAGTGCTGGGACAACTCAACTCGAGGTCTCGACTCTGCCAACGCCATCGAATTCTGCAAGACCCTCCGTCTTCAAACCGAGCTTTTCAACAACACCGCTGTTGTTTCCATCTACCAATCGCCTCAAAGCGCTTATGACCTGTTTGACAAGGCCACTGTCATCTACGAGGGCCGACAAATCTTCTTTGGCCGCGCTGATGCTGCTAAGCAGTACTTTATCAACCTGGGCTTCGAGTGCCCTGCTCGCCAGACCACCCCTGATTTCCTCACTTCCATGACTGCTCCTAACGAGCGAATTGTTCGTGACGGTTTCAAGGGCAAGGTTCCTCGAACCCCTGATGAGTTTGCTACCGCTTGGAGAAACAGCGCCGAGTACAAGGCTCTGCAGGCTGAGATTGAGGACTACAAGATCGCTCACCCCATTAACGGCCCAGACGCTGAGGCTTTCCGTGCCTCCAAGCAAGCCCAGCAAGCTAAGCGACAGCGCGTCAAGTCTCCCTACACTCTCTCCTACGCCCAGCAAATTCAGCTTTGTTTGTGGCGTGGATGGCTGCGACTCAAGGGTGACCCCGGTATCACTGTTGGCTCTCTTATTGGTAACTTCGTCATGGCTCTTATTATCGGTTCCGTCTTCTTCAACCTGGATGAAACTTCAAGCAGTTTCTTCCAGCGTGGTGCTCTCCTGTTCTTTGCTGTTTTGATGAACGCTTTCGCAAGTGCTCTCGAGGTAAGAGTTACTCCAGTCTCACTCTTGGCCAATACTGACAGTTTCAGATTCTGGCCCTGTACGCGCAACGTCCGATTGTTGAAAAACATAGTCGTTATGCATTATATCATCCGTCTGCAGAAGCTATATCTTCGATGCTGTGCGACATGCCGTACAAAATCGCCAATACGATCGTCTTCAACATTACGCTTTATTTCATGACAAACCTCAAACGCGAGCCAGGAGCCTTCTTCTTCTTCATGCTCATGTCTTTCGTTGTGGTTTTGGTCATGTCCATGATCTTCCGTACCATTGCGTCTGCTACTCGCAGTTTGTTCCAGGCTCTTGTCCCCGCCGCTATTCTCATTCTGGATCTTGTCATCTTCACTGGTTTCGTCATTCCTAAGCGTTACATGCTCGGATGGTGCAAATGGCTTTATTGGATCGACCCTATTGCCTACGCTTTCGAGGCTGTCGTCGTCAACGAATTCCACAACCGCGACTACACTTGCAACGAGTTCGTTCCTAGCCCTTCGGTTGCTGGATACGGAAATGTTGCATCGGAGAATCGTGTCTGCAGTGCCGTTGGAGCTGAACCTGGAAGAGCTGCTGTAAACGGTGACCGATACGCCGAGTTGCAATTTGGATACAAATGGGAGAACCGCTGGCGCAACTTTGGTATCGTCATCGCATGGATCATTCTTTTCACCTTCACCTACATGGTTGCCGCCGAACTTGTTTCGGAGAAGAAGTCCAAGGGTGAAGTCCTGGTCTACCGACGCGGTCACAAGCCTGCTGCCGTTGCCAATGCTGAGAAGAAGCATAGCGACCCCGAAGCTGCCATGGCTCACATCGGTCCCGTTGTCACTGCTGAACGCACTCGAAGCCGAACCAACAAGGATGGCGGTATGCTCCAGGAACAGACCTCGGTCTTCCAGTGGCATGATGTCTGCTATGAGGTCAAGATCAAGGACGAAACCCGTAAGATTCTGGATAACGTTGATGGTTGGGTCAAGCCTGGTACCCTGACAGCCCTTATGGGTGTTTCTGGCGCTGGTAAAACCACTCTGCTTGATTGTTTGGCCGACCGTACTTCTATGGGTGTTATCACAGGCGAGATGTTGGTCGATGGTAACCCCCGAGACATGTCCTTCCAGCGCAAGACCGGTTATGTTCAGCAACAGGATCTCCACCTTCAGACCTCGACAGTCCGAGAGGCCCTCAACTTCAGTGCCCTTCTGCGCCAGCCCGCTCACGTCCCCAAGCAGGAGAAGCTCGACTATGTGGAACAGGTTATCAAGCTCCTTGATATGGAAGAATATGCCGATGCCGTGGTTGGTGTTCCTGGTGAAGGTCTCAACGTCGAGCAACGTAAGCGTCTTACTATCGGTGTCGAACTTGCTGCCAAGCCCCCCCTGCTGCTCTTCGTTGACGAGCCTACATCTGGTCTCGATTCTCAAACCTCTTGGGCTATTTTGGATCTTCTTGAGAAGTTGACAAACGCCGGTCAAGCTATTCTCTGCACTATTCATCAGCCCTCTGCCATGTTGTTCCAACGCTTCGACCGACTTTTTTTCCTGGCCAAGGGTGGCAAGACTGTCTACTTTGGTGATATCGGCGAGAACTCCAAGACCATGACCAGCTACTTTGAGCGTTACGGTGGACACGCCTGCCCACCTGAGGCTAACCCTGCTGAATGGATGTTGGAAGTTATTGGTGCTGCTCCCGGATCTCACACCGAACTCGACTGGTTCCAGACTTGGCGCGACAGCCCTGAATATCAGGATGTCCAAGCCGAACTCGAGCGTATCAAGCGTGAGAAGCAGGGTGTTGAGGATACCGACGTTGATGACGGTAGCTACCGCGAGTTCGCTGCCCCCTTCATGGTCCAACTCAAGGAGGTCCTCTTCCGTGTTTTCCAACAATACTGGCGTACTCCTGTCTACATCTACTCCAAGGCTGCTCTATGCTCTCTCGTCGCTCTCTTCATCGGTTTCGTCTTCTTCCGAGCCCCCAACAGTATCCAGGGTCTTCAAAACCAAATGTTCGCCATCTTCAACTTGCTCACTATCTTCGGTCAACTAGTACAACAGTCTATGCCTCAATTCGTCATTCAGCGTTCCCTCTACGAGGTTCGTGAGCGTCCTTCCAAGGTCTACTCATGGAAGATCTTCATGCTGGCGCAGATTATCGTCGAATTGCCTTGGAATAGTTTGATGGCTGTTATCATGTTCTTTGGCTGGTACTACCCTGTCGGTCTTTATAACAACGCTGCTGACGCCGGTCAAACAACCGAACGCGGTGCCCTTATGTTCTTGTTGCTGTTGGCTTTCCTCATCTTTACCGCTACCTTCTCGACTATGATCATCGCTGGCTTCGAAACAGCTGAGGGTGGTGCCAACGTTGCTAACTTGCTGTTCATGCTCTGCCTGATTTTCTGTGGTGTCCTCGCTCCCAAGGGAACTCTGCCCGGCTTCTGGAAGTTTATGTACTACGTGTCCCCGTTCACATATCTAGTCGGAGGCATGTTAGCAACAGGTGTCGCCAATACGGAAGTCACCTGCGCCAGCAACGAACTCGTACCCATCACGCCACCCAACGGCTCAACCTGTACTGAGTACATGGGTGACTATATCAAGGCTGTCGGCGGTTACTTCGTTGACCCTGATGCCACCTCTAACTGCGAGTTCTGCACTGTCCAGTACACCAACACATACCTCGCCGGCGTCAACATTGACTATGCCGACCGATGGCGCAACTTTGGTCTTCTGTGGGTGTACATCATCTTCAACATGGGTGCCGCGCTGTTCATCTACTGGCTTGCGCGTATGCCCAAGAAGAGCTTCAAGAAGAAGACTGTCAAGAAGGAGTAAAAAAAAAAGAGTAAAAATAAGAAAAAAAAATGAATTTTTTGTACTGGGTACGAGACTGGAGGGTTTTTGTTATTTACTAGAGTTTGTGAGGGTGTTGAACCTTTGCATATAGACGGCATGGCATTGCCGAACATGTACATATGAGTTTTTACTAGACACTGTAATATGATGGACACAGATGCGGGATGGATGGAGGATACCCATACCCCTTTCAATGAACTTTTCTTAAAATATCTGGCCTTTTTATCCAAGTGTGATGTCTGTTCAAGTACCTCCATGTTGAGCTGGATGAAGATAGGGCTCGTAACGTTAGTCTTTTCATTCCACCAAGCCCTATCATCCGTAAGTGATAAAGGTCACAGAGGAAGTCGAAACCCCCGACATTGTGCGGTCGAGAACAAGTACAGATTGGCAGTGGCTCCTCGGAATGTTTCATAGTATTATGTGCCTACCGTTGGGGTCCACCCCTCCGGTAGTCCCGCGCCGATACCCCACATCTTCCCAGCCAGAGGAGGTATTCTCATCGGAGTACCCCGTGAAATTCATGCTTATAGCTAAGAGAAAACCACGACGCCACCCAAGCACGATTCACAAAACAAAAAGTTCAAGCACAATGTTCAATCCTGTAATCAGGTTCAATTCTCATTTGATTCACTTTGTTTTTACAGCCAGCTAGAAGGGTATCGCATATAGTTAGTTCCTAAATACCACGGCCATCGTTCAGCATTTGGCTACAATCAAGTAAAAGCTCATTTGCAGTATCATATTGGTCATTCCAGCAACCTTGGATAATTGAGCCGCCGTAGAGGTCCGTGACCGTAGGAAACTCGCCCTTTTCAAAAAGTTCGTCAACCCTGCACCCATACGAAGAGAGCTCTTCTCCGTCCACCCAGTGCGGCCAGTGGCCCGACATGATCGTGTAGAAGACAGAACCTAAACTGAATATATCGGTAGCCTGTGTAGGGATCGGCGGCTTGCGAGGGTCGAAGAAACCTGGGTCAGGGAGGTTGAGACCGACCAGCTTCCCATACGTTGAACCTCCGAAGTCACAGAGACGGAGGTCAACCCGGCCATCGGGACATGAGTAGAGCAGGTAGTTCTCAGGCCGTAGATCCGAGTGAATCACACCTTTTGAGTGCAAGTAGGCAATAGCTTCCGTAGCTTGTAAGCACCAAGCGGATCGAATCTTGAGGGTCATGGTGGGAAACCAGTTATCAATGTACTGCTGAAGATTTCCTTTATCCGCTTCCGCAAACTTGAAGCCCTCCGGGTCAAATCGTCCCAGAAATCTGCAAGCTCGTCAGCATTGGCCTGGTAAAGGGAATTCGAGATCCTGTACTTGACGATGCGTGGATGGTCGCCTAGGACCTTGAGAATCTCCCCTTCAACGAAAAAGCTGGCTTTTGCATCCTGAACAGCACGGTATTTTTGCTTGGCATCTGGAAAATCCCACCAAGCGTAACGTGGATATTTCAGCACAATGTTGTCCTCCAGCCTCCCAACTATAGCGTTGGTACTGTGGTGAATGATAGCGACCACCGGGGGTCGGTAGTCCATACCAATAGCATTGTGTGACGTGTGGACATCATGTATCGTCTCCTGGTTATCTGATTGAGCCTCTGTGAATTAGGAAGGGCATGAGGGAAAACTTACCTTTGCGGTGCTTTCAGAATGATGTGAGAAGAGCCGACGCCAGAAGAGATTTATCGGACCAAGAGCTTGTGAGAGCAAACTCAACGGTCGGCGGAGCAGGCGCCATACGATCCACATGTATGACATGGTCTACGTGATGATGATGGGGTGCAGGATGTCGGGTGCGGGTTAGGTTAGCTTAAAGTTGTGTGGAGCGGCCAGCCTACGGTTCGTTCCACGTAGCCTAGGGGCCAGGTCTGGTCACGTGAAAAATAGACTTAATTCCATTCCATGGTTATCATAATTAATTATGGAAGCTTAAGGAAGTTTCACGGTCTCGGACATCCATAAAGACCACATTTCGCTCCAGAGCGGCTGGATCCCATTTCGTTTTCCTTAGCGCCAGTACACTTGGCGGTACCTTGGTGTCCACAAGGTACGAAATTGACTGTCTCCTTTATTCTGCAGCCGCAGCTGTAGATCTTCGTAGATACGTTATTTTGGCACATTCTAGCTCCAGCATGATTAGTTATCGCCTCGATGGGGTAACAGCACACATACGTAATAAATTAATAGGTCCCGAATGTTTCTCAGTATTTCTCGCAGGGTAATTGTGAGAGACAGGTTTCAGAACGAAAAGAATGAGAAGCTGTTTCTTATATGAGTTGGGTGAGTACGTATCAGGGTTATTTTCAGACGGCTCTAGTAGTCAGTATCAAATGGTATCACGGTCCGCTGCAGATAGAGCCAGGCAGAAGTGCACATATACATAACTGTTGTGGCTTGGTTGTGAAAGATTCACAAGATGATTGATCCTCAGCTCGAACGTGTGCGTGCTCTGCATGTTGAGTGCATAAATGGTATGCAAGGTGTGCCCATAACTGGCAATAGTCTTGCAGGGGATGGGATAGGCAGGCGAGTTAAAGGGCGGGGTATAACTAACTGCATTTTATCTTATCGGTTACTGAGACTATAGTTATATATACCATCCTAGTCAGTTTCTAATACCTATTATTCTAGCATAGGTCAGTGCTTATGTCTGTACTAGTACATAGGGCCTCACGTTCTTGGATCGCTTAGTTAGAAACTAGCAAGTCCTGAGAGCTTTTCCTTATTAAATTGATAGGGAAGAATTAGGGGAAGGCCATAGACAGATAGAGAGGTTTATAATCGACATGTCTCTTATTTTGAAGAAAGATGGATAAAATATCACAGGGCATAGAAAGATGAGTCTTGAAGAATTCGCAGAGGAAGCCGGATAAGAAACCGGAGTAACGGGGCCGACTCAATAGCAGCGCCGATGGCCCACATCTCACTGGCCTTGGGGAATCCCGGGCGGAGCAATCCGTATTGGAGGTTGCGTTTATATCTGCCATAAACCGTGATGTATTTACAATACTTGACAAAGCCAATTATTGTTTAATTTCTCCAGTGCACCCTTCGCCCTGCCAGAGCTTTCTCTCCACATCCGCTCAAAAGCCTCTGTCTACAGCAGGCGCTGAGCCCTTATTTTACGAAGTGGTCGGCAGCGACCACACCTAATCGAAAGTGAGGGAGGCCACCTTTTCCTACCCCTTGCGATAGCATTGTGCCACCTAACTCTAGTGGTATGGGCAGAAGCAGAGCTCAGCAACGCGCTTGCCTAGCACAATCAAGCTCATCTACTTTGCGTTATACCCTTTCTCTTCCGGCAGCTATCACGGGGATTGTTACATACCTAAGCTGGTTGGGCTGAAGATGCGGTGATTGCGGAAGTTTGGTGAACGCGCCGGCGACGCGCAATAGCACAATGGAGAGCGTGGCCTGCCAACGCCCTCATAGCCAGCAATCGCAACCGATATATCCTTCATATGCTCCTGGCCCATGTAACTGATAGCGTTGTCTTCATCTCCATTCCAGCGTGCCAAGTCTTTTTGGCAGAAATTGGTTCTTTGGCTTCGTCCTCGTCTTCGAAGTCGTACTTCTAATTAGGTGTGATAGTTGTAACTGCTAATGATAATAAGCTACCAACCAGGAGAATCATCGCTTGTAATTACCAACAGTTGCAGCTGCGAGAGAAAGCAAAGAAACACCACTAATAATCTGAGATATCCGCAACATCCGCATCTTAGACGTGGAGATGGGGAAGCAATAAAGGAAGTTCTGGTAGAAGTATGGTAGAGAGAGGAAATCTGTTATCAGATACTGGAAATATGATAAAATTGTTCAAGCATCGCTACCATATACAGGTTTGTTGATTGGGTATCTTTCGTGGCTGTTGGTTGCTCAATGTAACTATTGCTCTAGACCATCCTACCCAAGATTATTCACTGGACCTGTACGCATTTCTCGGAAAAGAATATCCAGTACCACCAACTAAAATAAATGTTGTAAAATATCAGTCACACTTCCTCCAGAGTGCTCTCAGAAGCAGTAGAAGAACTCATGTTAGTATGAATTGTTGCAGTACCGGAGGCGTCGAGTGAGGTCATGACACGTGAGAATGAGTTGAGGATTGGATAGATAGGCATTTCTCAAGTAGCATCACCCATTCTTCACCTTGCGCACAGGTATAGCTTAGGAGCACATAAACCTAATAGCACCCAAAGTGCTATGGCCCATCTTTCATCTTTCATTTTAACCCCACGACCAACACCGCGCTATGCAACAGTCACTCCCAAATCTCCAAGCCTATGTACAACTTTTCTTTTCTTTTACAACTTTTAAAACATCAACCTTTTAAGCCTTGCCAGGCCAAATCTCCTTAGCGACGTCGTTGACAAGCTTGAGCTTGGCAAACATCTTCTCCTCAGTCATACCCTCAGCGCCGACAGCGACACTAGCGAAACCGCACTGAGGGCTGATGCCGACCTGCTGAAGAGCCTCTTCGAGGCTGCGACCCTGACCGTCAGCGATGATCTTGGCGGCGTCGAGCACGCGGTGCTTGATGACCTGGGCATCCTCGAGCTCGGGCTCCTTGGTGGTGATGACTCCGAGGACGACGTTCTTGTGCTTGGGGAGGAAGCGGAGGGGCTCGAAACCGCCGGAACGAGGGTCGTCGTACTCGAGGAAGAATGTGTCGTAGTTGAGGACGGTGAAGAACTTTTCAGCGATCTTCTCGTATGAGCCCTCGCTGAAGTGCATGGACTTGGAGAAGTTTCCTGTGGCGTGTAAGTGAGTGGGTACGATGTCATTGAGTGAGAAACAAACCTCTGCAGACGTGAAGTCCAACGTGGAGACCCTCGGGTCGGTCGGCAATAGCATCGTTGTGAGCCTTGAGGTAAGTGTCGAACAGCTTGTCAGGGTCAACACCCTCATCTCTCAGAGACTGAAGCATCTCATCGGAGCAGAAGTAGGCAAGGGTGGGGTCATCGATCTGAATGTTTCGCACACCCTCATCATACAGAGTCTTGAACTCTTGACGGTAAGCCTTGGCCAAATCGGCAAAGAAGTCCTCATCGTTAGAGTAAGCCTCAGGGCTGTAGCACTTTCCAGAGGCAAGTCGCAGGTGGAAATAGCAAGGAGGAGGCATGGTGAACTTGCACTCAGCCCACTGCTCGCGAGGAACACATTCGCGGAGCATCTTCCAGTTGTCGAGGTAAGGGCTCTTCTTGTACTCGATCTTGGACTCGCAAAGAGCAGCCATAGGATACTGCTTACCAGCCTTCTTCAGCGCAGCAATAGGAGGCGCAGAGAGACGGACAAGATCCCAGGGAACTGGCTCAACCTCGCGGAAACCCCCTAGACGCTCAAAGAAGCCAGAGAAGTAGTACTTGCGATCAAACTCGCCGGAAGAAATAGCGCGAACTCCATGCTCCTGCTGCTTCTTCACGATATCGGCAATAGCAGCTTTTTGCGTCGCAGCGAGCTGCTCAGCAGTGACCTGGCCGGCATCGGCTTGCTCCTGGGTGCGAGACAGCGCCTCAGGGCGGATGAGAGAGCCGATGTGGTCGGCGTGGAAGGGGAGTTTCGTGACAGTCATTTTTTGAGCGCGAGGAGAGTCAATTGAGCGGTTTCATGGCTGCGGGAGTAGCCATCATGGCTCTTTTTATCATGGGCATGATGACATGGGGGTATTTCCCCAAGCAAAGCCGGGCCAATCAATGGTCCAATTATGACTGCGTTGAGAGTAGCATGTCTCCATGTACGGAAGGCCAAATCGACATCTGTGCCAAAATTCATCTCTTAGTAGGTTGACCCTATACCGTATGGGCCTATACCTTAAAATTCATTCTAATGCAATATCCTAGATGGTTCATCGCATAAAAGTGGGTTTAACTAATTAAAACCTCTTACTTAGCTAGGCTATATAACTTTATAATATTAATCTTTAAGCTTAAGTTTAGCTTCATTTTTATCCTTTAAACCTAATCTACTTTAAGAGGTAAAAAACCCTTACTTTCTATATATTGCATTTATCTGCAATTACTCTTTATAGCTTAATATATATTTTATTAATTTTATATACTTAAAAGCTTTATTTTTATTATACTTTTAAGTAATTTAAAGCACTTTTCCCTTTTTATTTTCTATCTTAAGTATAATCTCCTAAGTACTTACTTTTAGCTTATATTAATTACTTTCTCTTTTTACTTTTAAAACTCTCTTATAATTTAATATTACCTTTGTTGAATTACTGTTAATACTACTGTTTATTGCCTTGGCATTAGTTATCATTTTACGGGGTAAATATTCTTAGTTAGGTAAATTCTATTTAATTAATTATAGCTTTATTTTACCTACTAAAGGACTCTTTAACTTTTAAGTATAAACTCTTTCTTATACATAGAATTTTTTTTATCTTATATAATTAACTTTATAGAATTTTCTAGGCAATTTTATTATATATAAACTCTAAATGCTACCTATAATAGAAGCTTACTTATAGATTATTGCAGATATATCCTATAAGTATAGTAATGCTTTAGATCTAAAAGCTATACTTATTCCTTAACTTATAAGGGTATAGGTCCTCTATACCTAAGGTATTTAGCTGCTATACCTCCCTATTAAGCTACCTTATATAGCAGGAGCTTCTAGTTAAGCAGTAGAAGAGCTTATACTTAAAGATAACTAGCTAAAGTAACTAGTTATCTATCTACTAACTATAGCTAATAGCTAATACCTGCCTAGCTTCTCTTTATATCCTGAATTTAGCCCTAAAGGTTAAATTAGTCTAAAGGAAAGTAATATCATTACTATTAATCAGTTAGTCTTTGTTGAATTACTGTTGATACTACTGTTTATTGCCTTAGCATCAGTTATCATTTCACGGGGCAAATATGCTTAGTTAGGTGAATTCTGTTTAATTGACTACAGCTTCATTTTACCTGCTAAAGGACTATTTAACTTTTAGGCATAAACTCTTTCTTATATATAGAATTTTTTTTATCCTATATAATTAACTTTATAGAATTTTCTAAGTAATTCTATTGCATATAAACTCTAAATACTACTTATAATATAGAAGCCTACTTATAGATTAGTAGCAATTATACCTGCAAGTGTAATAATGCTAGAGATCTAGAGGCTATACTTAGTCTTTAGCCTGCTAAGGTATAGATCTGTTATATCTAGAGTGCTTAGCCTCTGCACCTCCCTATTAAGCCACCTTCTATAGCAGAAGCTTCCAGTTAAGCGGTAGAGGAGCTTGCACTTAAAGATAACTAGCTTTTATAACTAGTTATCTATCTGCTAATTATAGCTAATTGCTAATAATTAACTGGCTTCCCTTT
The DNA here is from genome assembly GCA_013183765.1 of Fusarium xylarioides. Lineage (NCBI taxonomy): Eukaryota > Fungi > Ascomycota > Sordariomycetes > Hypocreales > Nectriaceae > Fusarium > Fusarium xylarioides. The sequence continues at coordinate 137,123 of SRZU01000012.1, read as the reverse complement.
TTACCCTAATTCTTGCCCCTTAGTATATATTTATCTATAAGGCAATAATATCGCTATTATAGACGTTTTAGGGGTAGTTATAGCTAGTTAGGATAGGCTACAGGTATAGTTAATTAATGCCTACTAGTTATACATTAAGCAAGTTTAATATCTTAACTACAATTAAGGTTAGTATTATTAATCTTATATTAAGGTAAAGAACTTACATCTAATAGAGGCTTAGTTAGTTTCTTAATAGTTCTGTAATTATTAAGATAACTTTAAGGATAGATAGATTAAGAAAGGTTAAAGTTATAGGGGAGTTATAGACCCTATTAGTTAGGCTTTTTAAAGCTCTTTAGCTAGTTAAGTAATATATTTATTATAATTAGAGTTGCTTAAGATGCTGCAGCCTAAAGGTAACTTTATTAATTAAGTTTATTAAGACTTCAGTCTAGCCAGAGACTTTATTATTAATACTTCTATAGCTTATTGGAATACCCAGGTCCCATTTATTGGTCATTACTGGGTCAAAGCTATAAAATTAATCAGTTAGTTATTATAATAGCTAGTAGGGATAAGCTGCAGGCGTTGTTAATTAACCTCTACTGGTTGCGCGTTAAGTGAGTTTAACATCTTGACTATGATTGAGGTTAGCGTTGTTAATCTTATGAGAAGTAGTTGGGGTAGAGAACTTGCATTTAATGGAGGCTTGGTTGGTTTCTTGACGATTTATTAAGATAAGTATCTTTAAGGATGGATTAGGAAAGGTCAAAGTCATAGGGGAGTTGCAGACCCTATCAGTTAAGCTTTTTATAGCTCTTTAGCTAGTTAGGTAATATATTTATTATAATTAGAGTTACTTAAGATGCTATAGCCTAAAGGTAACCTTATTAATTAAGTTTATTAAGATTTTAATCTAGCTAGAGACTTTATAGTTAATACTTTTATAGCTATTATTAAAATACCTAGGTCCTATTTATTAGTTATTACTAGGTTAAGGCTATAAAAAAAAATTTAATATTATATTAATTATAATTACTCTTTTAAGTGCTTTATTTTAATATACTTTTTATTATATATTCTTTTTATTTTAATATATTATAGTTATTACTTAAAGCTAACTTCTTATTAAAGATTTTATTTAAATTTTATAAAACCTTATACTATTATATAATATTATAATAAAGTAAATCTATAAAGCGCTTAGAAATAAAACTATATATAATGCTAAAGAAGCTTATATTACTATTAAGTAAGAGAAAAATACTAAAGAAGCTTATATTACTACTAAGATAAAAGCTAAAGTAAACTGTATTGCTGCTAAGAAAAAGGCTAAAGTAAATTATATTACTACTAAGCTAGTAAAGTCTAAAGCTAATTATCTTACTACTTTAAAGAAAGCTAAAAAAGAGTATATAGCTATATATTACTATAAGGTTATAGCTTATAAAGGCCTTAAGGCTTAAGCTTACCTTAATCTCTTACTTATTAAATGCTAAAAGGAAATAAATAATAAAAAGTTTAAAGAGCTTTATATAGAAGTAAAAAAGAGGTTTAAGGCTTACTTTTATAAGATTAAATATTATAAGGATTTAGCTTATATAGCTATAAAGGAAGCCTTATACTATAATTTAAAAGTAAAGACTTTTAAATATCTAGTTTTAGAGGTTATTAGTATTTCTATTTATACTTTTAATTATAAAGGTAATTACTTTACTATATAGCTAGAGTTAACTATTTAAGCTTTTTTAAATATATTAAAAAAGTACTTCTATAAAGGCCTTAATTATATTACTATTAATAATAATAAAGTAAGTTATTTCCTTTTATATTTATATTACTTAATATTAACTTATATAAATACTTAAGAAGCTTAATACTTTTATTTTATATAAAAAGAAAGGTAAAAATTAACTTATTAACTATATATTTAACTTCTTCTTATAAAATATTAATACTATACTTTATTACTTATATAAATTTAAACTACCTAGATTACTTTTATACTTAAAGTATATAAATAGTAATAATACTCTTATTAATTACTATATTATAAAGTAAAATAAGAGTTATATTAATTATCTTTAAAACTATTTAAAAGTATTTTATTTTTATATCTTTAAGTATATATACTTATAATACCTTATATATTTTTATATTAATATTTTAATAGATTATAAGTATAAGGCTAAATAGAATTCTATCTCTATTAGTAGTAACTCCTTAAGTAATAGTAATAGTAATAGTAATAGTAATAGAAGCCTTATAAAGATATTTAGCTTCTTAAGTAGAAAGTAATATAAGAAGCTCTTTAAAATCTTTAAGGATACTACTACTAAAATAAAGAAGAAAGGCTCTAAGAATAAGGCTAAGAAGGTAAAGAGTAGTAAATAAGGTATTTTAATCCTATATATAATAATTTAAAGTAATACTAATCTTATTAGTTATTTATAGCTAGATTTTAGCTTTTTATTTTTATAAAGATAAAGCTTATAGTTTATAACTTTATAACTAGCATTATAGAGTATATATTAGCATATAGGGTACTATAAAGCACTAAAGGTATTATATATTATTATAATACCTAGTAGTAAAAGTTTATTACTTTTATTTATTTATTTTATTATTTAAAAATATCTTAATAATATAATTATAAATATATAAAATAAAAGCCTTTATTATCTTATAAAGCTTTATAGGATTATATAGTTAGTATCCTTATAAAAAGTACTCTATATAGAGCTTAGCCTTTTATAGCTTTATATTATGCTATAAAGCTATATATTACCTTATAGTATACTATATAGTAAATCCTTTACTTAAAATTTAATTTATAATATTATATCTTTCTTTTTATATTATATAATAAGCTCTAGAAGCTACCTTTTTATTAATCTTAATACTTACTATATTTAAATTAAATAATAGAAATACTATAACTAAATAACTGCTAATAATATTATATAGTGTATTTTAACTGAATTTAATATTTCTACCTTTTATAAAGTATTATATTAATATTTTCAGATTTAGTAGTTTAATTAAATAATACCTAGTACTATTTAGGCCTAAATAGAAGATACTAAGGCATTATATAACTATATTAAAGAGCTATTCTTTAAAAATGTTCTTAAAGATAAAAATATTCTTTTATAGTTATAAAAAAAAGGCTTTATAGTAACTTATAAGAGGCTAATTAGGATATAATAAAGCCTTAGCCTTTTATAGTATTAAACCTTAGAGTAGAAAGAAGAATAACTTACTAAATTATATAATTTCTTTTAGAATAATGCCTTACTAAATACTAAGCTTTAGTTATTTAGTTAAACCTATCTTTATACTTATATTTAGTAAAAACAGTTATCTTTAAGTTAATATATACTATATAAAGCATTTTAAGATTTTATACCTATAAATATAACTAAGTAATAGAATATAATATAATATTATTAAACTAGATAGATAGTACCTAGGCTTAATTTTATTTAGTTAATTAATGCTTATAATAAGCTAAAGGCTTAGGGGATTAAGATATATATATCTATTAATATATATTTATAGTATATTATATAGCTATATATTAGTATATTAGCTAATATATCTTATAGTATGCTTAAATAATATCTTTATATTCTAGAGAATTAAAAGAGTATACCTTTTATTATTTAATTAAATTATAGTAATAAGACCCTTATAATAGCTAGCACTTATTTTTACTTTTCCTAAATGTAAAGCTATATATAAGATACTATAGTATTATAAATATAATTTTATAATTATTAGATATATAGTAAAAGTATATATAATAAAAAGATTAAGAGTTAGTAGCACTAACTTAGTAATAGCTAAGCAAGGTACTAGCATATATATATATATATATATATTTAATATTATATTAACTACTTATAGGAATATTTTAAAAGAATTATAGTTAATAGATATTTTTCTGCTAATTCTATTTCTAATAGAATTACTATTCTTTATCTTTTTATACCTATTATATATATAAAGCTCTTTAAATTTATATATATATAGAATATATATTATATCTATAAATAGCATAATAAGCTATATATTCTTCCTAGTTAGCCTTAAGTTTTATACTATTAGCTAGAGATTTAGGAAATAAGAAGCTATATTTATTTAATTCTATTTAATTAATTATAGCTCCTTAAATAGCTTTTTAAATATAATTATATTAATTTTAATAGCTATCTACCTTAAGATATAATTATAATATATAAAAGAATTCTTTATAGGCAGATCTTTCTCTAAGATACCCCTAAGAACTTAAAGCTCTTTATATACTTATTCCTATAAGCCTAATTATAAGCATATATAATAAGCAGAAAATAGCTAGCTATTAGTCTTTTTAAAATACCTATAAGTAGGATTAATTATATATAGTTTTATTTAGCTATATATAATATTAATATACAATTACTTAACTAAGAGGCTTAAGATAATATTAATTAAAATAAGATTAATTATAAAGTTAAGAGCTAGCTTAATATTATCCTTTAAACCTTTATAGTAAGTTCTTTAATTATAAAAGGTACCCTTTAGTTTTTCCCTTTAATGTAATTTTATCTTATTCTTCTATATCCTCTTTATTCTTCTTATTCCCTTAATCCTTATTTAATATTATAGATTATAAAAATACCTTAAATAAATTTAAATCTTTATCTTACTTCTTCTCTTTACTTTTTTTTTTTTAGCCTTAACTTTAAGTTTAATTTTATTTACCTTTATTTTATATTATATAGCTTCCTTCTTATTTTATATCTTTTTTTTAAGCTTTATTATATACTTTAAAGTTAATATTCTAGCCTTTATCTTAGCTTTTACTTATTTAATTACCTACTTATTAGAGTATAAAGTATTACTTTTATTTAAATTATCTTATATATTAAAGTATAAAAGTATAAGAGAAATAGAAGCTTTAGCTCTAATAAGAAGTATAATACTTACTGCTTTAAAGAAGTCCTTTAGCTATATTATCTTATAAATAGCATTACTATATATAATAAGCCTATTTAAATATATATTAGTAATATAACTACTAATAAGCTTTTACTTTATTAAGAAGAACTCCTTATAATAACTTAATATAATAAAATAAACTATTTTATTATATAATAAGAATATAAAGCTTAATAAGGCTATAATCTTACTTTTAATATTCTTACTTTTAACTCTTTTATTATACTTTAGTATAAAAATGCCTAAAATAACTTCTTTAAGGTATCTTAAAGTTATATAAAATATAGCCTTTAGTTTAATAGTAATTATACTCTTATAGCTTATTATAGTAATACTATACTATTAACTCTTTATAGCTATATTTATAGTATTAATATATATAATAAGAATTAATTATATTTATTTAGTTTAAATTATTATTAAACTAGGCTATATAAGGCTACTTATAGTAAGGTTAATAACCTTAATAGTTTTAATAAGTAGTTATTAATAAAATAAGTAAAAAGTAGCTTCTTTAATAGCCTTTAACTCTATATAAAGCTTAATATAGCCTTAACTAGTTTTAAGGTAAAATTTAATATAAGCTATTAGAATAAGAAATATAAGTAAAGATTTTAGAATATAAAAATATTAAATTATATAAAGTACTATAAGCTTATATAAGTATATATAAGGTAAAGCTATTACCTTTCTCTTTTAATACTATATTATAATAATAATACCTAATATAATAATATTATATTATATATTAGCTTAATAGGGCCTCTAGTACTACATTGGGGTATATGTAATGAAAAAAAATCCCTTAATGTGAATTTTGGCACAGATGTCGATTTGGCCTTCCGTAATATGACCCCTCCCCCTCCGCAGATCTTCGGTTGATGGACACGGCTGTTGAGATGAGGGGAGGGTTAGGGTTACGATGTTTGGAGTTCATGTCATGATCATGAACAGAACTGAAGAGGTAGAACATGTGAATTGTCTACCGAATATTGCCTGTACTTGACAGCGCAAGGCAAGAAAAGCATATGGTTGATCATGGGCCAATATGGCAACTCGGTAGGTGGCCGGTACGGGCATGTCACCAAGGAGTCTCGAAGAATGTTATAGACAGGCAAGGCACAAATGGCCTTTGCAATAACTACTCATGGCATCTCGGCTCGTATGTTTGGAGGATGTGCCTGAAGCCTGATGTTTGTCAGTCATGATCAAAAGGAGAGAGACCAGTTTGTGAGTTCAATTGCTCAAGGTAAGGAAACTGATGATGCTTACACTACCACAATCAATGTTGATGTTGTTGATAAGAATTGTTTTGTTCCAAAGGAAACAGGGGCAACAATCCTTTTCAGAGCCCAGGAACGACAATGTCCAAGCAACTAACCAAGGGGCAAAGTCTCGTGTCTCACTTGAAGCATACCGCAGAACCAAGGCCTGCAACATTTCACGTGTGTTTCTTGTACATTTCAGTAGTCTCATCGAGATCGGCCCCAAAAGTGCTAGATCGTACTGAAGAAAAAGAAAAGAACTTACTAACACTCAAAAAGTGAGACCGTCCAAGCAAGGGAGCAAGATTTGACCAACCCAAAACACAAAACATTGTATCTCTCCCTTACTTCGAGCCTTGGCACAATGAGGATGATTTTACCTGCACGTCAAATAAGAAAGGTTAATATGTAATTTTCTGCAAGCCATTAAATTAAGCGGCTTGCATAAGGCGACAAATAAAAACTCCCCCTGGCATCAGAAGCGAAGACAGAGGAGATTAGTGAATCGTGAGGCGTTGTTTGCCCACGATAGCCAACTAACATAAGCTCCGATGAGAAGCGGGAATGGCTCCAACGGCACGCGCTGCCAACATTCCTCACCAGGACATGTTATTGTCGCAACTTTACTTGGCTTTCCAATTTTAGCATTGCAGTTGGTGATCAAACATACGAGGCGCAACGTTGCCACACGTTAATTTGATCGTCAGGAACAAGGAGCTTTGCAGATGTTTGTCTAGGTATACTGATATCCTGTTGTGTAACAGAGGGGCAAACAAAGGTGTTTTGTACCTTGCATGAAATCTTGTAGTACATGATTGCAATATCAACGACTTGGCACGGCATCTTCTGATCCGGAGAGCGATGATACTGAAAATCGAGTTCCCTGATGATATCAGCTCGAGCATCAATTGACTTTGGAACGAGTGCGGTAGCTAAAGCTTCTCCTCACGTCATAGAAAGATCATCATCATCAAGTTATCAATCAAGAGCTGTCAAGTGATTGTATGACTCGACTGGTTAGTATCAGTCTGTAAGCTCCGGAAACAGACAAGTCTATCGTCGTAGGGCTCTGGCGAGCTTCCGAGACTACCGAAAGCCGGCTTGTTTAGGCTATCAGAGTGATCCATGTCAACTCAAGCTTAACATGCTTCCTTGGATGAGTTGCATCCAAGGGATCTACTGTGGAGTTGTCGATGTAAGTCAGTTATCGCCAAGCAAGAAGTGGGTTAGATGAACATTGTCAGAAAGTGTATTGAACTCTAGCCAATCAATACTTGAGGTTTGATCTCTGATACGAGCCATGAATTCCAGTGATATCTTTTTTGTAAGGTTATACGAGAACTTCAATGCTCGCTTAGAACTCTTCCCGCAGTAACAAACTCAGATTAAGCTTGGCGATACCAAAAACGTCGAAATAAACATCAGCTTTAACAAAAATCCCCATTATTTTGAGGCATTTCCTGACCATTTCCTGTTGTTGAAGTGTCATGGACTTTTAAGCTGGACAGTCAAAAATTACCCTAGACCTCCGTCCGGAGACCGGCCGGCTCGACGGCCTCCGCAAAAACCATCGGCCCGCATAACACAACAAGTCAGACTTGATTCATGTCTCATACCAGCTTTCAGCTCTCCCTTGGTAAGACCAACCTTTCTTCCACTTCTCACGAACGCAATTTCCCCCTTGTGGACCATCTATTAGCTTCCGGGATGGATAATCTAATGTCTCGATCTTGTGGACATGAACAAGAAACCCAAAACAAAACAAAACAAAACACTCATAGCCAAATGCTTTCGAGATATGGAAGAACCTGTTTCCCCGGATTGTGCTAAAGAATGCTCGCATCCGGCCGAAGGGAGGGGAGGGGCCTGGTCTGATAAACGGTTTCGAAACAGGGTTGATCTTTTGCCTTATCCGATCTCAAGTTCCAACCGCTGAAAACGCTAGGTGAGTGATACTCAAGCGAGTATAGTCGCCTTTGGAGGAGCCACAAAACACACCAGATATTGCTCTGCCTATTTCTGGTGACCAATGACGTACATTCTTGGGTGATGGAGATTAGGTACTCGTCACATATCTGCCAGATCCCACATAAGGGGAACCTTTGAGGGAGTCTGCTCTGATAGCGAGTGCTCTTTTTTGACGCGTCCGGGAATGGGTCGCGCGCATGCGGAGAAATTATTTCTTGGCTATCAAAATCTGATGCCGATGGGCCGTCGGTATCCAAGATGCGGTAGAACATGGAGGAATCCAGAGCGCTTCGATACATGTGAAATCACTCCTTTGAGGGAGGGTAGGTCACGGCACTGGGATGAGTGTCTCAGCAGAATACCGTGTCAGCAGCCTCACGTATCAACAAGTGAGATAGAGGCTATCAGTATTAGCATCTGGAATTTAGAGTAATCTTACAACCCGAGGTGTTGCAGAGCCAAATTCTCAAGCGGCGGGGATTTCTGGGCCCAAACAAGCTCCTCAGAGTGTGGAGTGGGAGTGAGACATGTCAAGTCAGGGGCACTGCATTCTTTGCTTGTTGGACGGGAACGCCATGTCTCAACAGTCACAGCGCAGCAACTCTGGACTTGTTTATGTTGGGGGGCTCGATGCATTCGTCGAGGACCAGACAGACTATCGGCGCGAGGCTTAGTCTGTGGTCCTAGGAGGATGCCCATACAATCTCAGCCCCAAGGCAAGGGGACCCAGATCATGTATAAAGAGAGGGCTTGATTCCGTCCAAAGCTCAACTTCTTTCCTACTCTCATCATCAAGCAACTCAAACACCCTCGATCCCTTCGCTTCTCTTCCGAGAGCTGTTTTCCAGTCGTTACACACCCCAGTCATTCGCTCTAAAGAACCACCATCACAAAAATGCGTTACACCGAGCTCCTCGCCCTGGCCATGGGCAACTTGGCCGCTGCCCAGTTCACCACTGGCCGCTTCTCCAATACCACCACTGGAGCCATTGAGACTGGCACTGCCACCACTGGCACCGATGTCACCGGCACTGAGACCTCCGGTGCCGCTACTAGCACATCTGCTGGCGGCATTGGCAACCCTGACGGCTTCAACTTCCTTGGATGCTTCTCTTCTGAGAACGGCTTCCCTGGCTTCACTCAGGCCTACTCCTCTGAGGAGAACGACTCTGAGCAGTGTGCCGATGCCTGCTTGGGCTCCAACTTCTTCGGTCTCTACGACAACAGCTGCTACTGTGGTAACGAGCTTGACCTCAGCACCTCTCCTGCTGTCAACACTGACCAGTGTGACATCACTTGCCCGGGCGACGCTTCCGAGAACTGTGGTGGTCTCTCTTCTGGCGACCGCCTCATGCGCCGACAGGTCGCTGTCAACGTTCTCCTCTCCGTCTACGTCGCCATCGGTGTGAACCCCGGTGAGACTGACACTGTCATCAACACCGACTTCGTCACCGAGACCCTCCCTCCTGTCACAACCACTGCCACCGTCACCTTCACTGAGGACGGCACCACCGTCACCCAGACCGTCACCACTGTTCTCCCCGCTATCCCCACCGATGTCATCATCATCTGCTACGGTAACTACTGTGCTCCTCAGGTCCACTGCCCTACCTGCACCAAGTGGCAGATCGTCTGCGAGGACGGCCTCTGCGCTCCTCGTGAATGCTACGACGACACCTGGAGCCAGCTCAAGATCTGCAACAGCGGAAAGTGCCACTATGCCGACTACAAGGGTGATGAGTGCAACCAGCGCATCGTCTGCTACGGCAACGAGTGCCAGCGTGACCAGCACTACTCTGTCGACTACGCTCGCAAGTTCGTCTGCGACGTCGATGAGGACCGATGGTACTTCGATGAGTGCAAGGACGACTGCTACACCTACGAGAAGTGCTCCAAGGGCGAGTGCGAACCCGCTCACCCTCCTGTCAAGCCTACTGAGCCTGTCCACCCTCCCAAGCCTGTCACCCCCGGCAAGCCCCCTGTTGTTGTCGTCCCCGAGCCTGAGACTCCCTCCAAGCCCGTCAAGCCCGAGACCCCTGGCAAGCCCGAGACTCCCGCCAAGCCCGAGACTCCCGAGACTCCTGCTAAGCCCGAGACTCCTGCTACTCCTGAGACTCCCTCCAAGCCCGAGACTCCTGAGACCACTGGCACTGGCTCCAAGCCTGAGGTCCCCGTTGTGACCGCCGGTGCTGCCCAGAAGACCTTCGCCGGTGTGGCCGCTGCCATTGCCGGTCTTGCTTTCGTCCTGTAAAGGAACTGACAAGCAAACCTTCTTCTTCTTTCTCCCCGGATTTGGGACTTTTCTCATAGATGCCGGAGTCTCTGCTCGGCAAGCTCAGCATTCATCACGTCTTTTGCTCTTGATAGCAACAAAACACGCATATGTGTAACGTTTAACGTTCTTGGTTTATTCTTACACCAGTCGGTATAATTTGGGTAGATCTGGCTCTGGGATATCATGTACGATAGATTAGGGTCTCGGCTGTCCATTTCGATGGTGGTACCTTTTTGGCGATTAGAAACCAGTAGTATTTCGGCTTTAATATGGCTTTATGACTTTATTCTTACTTTAGAGGATTCTAATGTGACAGTGATTCTCTCTACTTTTCCTCTTATCTTCTCTGACAATTGTGATTTTTTGACTGTGGCTGAATTGATCTACATAGGATTGGCTAATACGCTTACCTTTAGACTTATATGAAAGTCGTCTTGCAAGTAAGGGAGACTGTCTTTGAAGCCGGTTCCTTGCAGGAGAAATATGCAAGGGACTGTCATGTAAGCCAGTCCCAGGAGAATGCTTTTGACAGCTTATTGCAGAGCAACACAATTGGATGGCCATAAAGTGGATTCTTATATGCAGTAGTTATAATTTCTTTTTGTGTCTGGAACCATATGCAGTGGAGATTTAGTTTATCTCGATCTTGGAGAGACAATATGATAGCAGACAACCTTGGGTAATTAGCCGCGACATTATAACATCAATCACCTCGTGCTCGTAAACATCTTCTAAATGGTCAGATGTCAAACTTTGGGTTGCATTGAGTAAAAGTTCCTATGCTCTGCTTTTGTGAAGTGTTGGCTTGGCGATGTGATACTGATAGCAACGTGACCAACAGACTTACCAGCGCCCGCAATGCTTTTTACAGTTGATGTTGCTAGCATGTCAATTGAAGTCCTTACAAAGCATATCTAGTCTGATGTTGTTGCGGTCTGGAAAGTTCAGCATGGATGAATTCTAGGCAACTGTATTTCACGATAGTATCCTGATTGCTGGAAGAATGACACTCCTAGCAGTGACCAATAGTAGCAAATGACGGTAATCGATAAAGCTTAGGGCTATGAGGCAAAAGATGCGAACCGATGGGTATGTACCCCTGCTGGGTGATAGCATCTCACAACTCGCTCGGTTAATATCCATCACATCACCTTCGATCCAGGGTTCAAGGGTACCCGTCCCGCATCGTGCACGGTGAGCGTTAATGCAAGACCGTTTATGGCAGTTGTAAGCTGTTATCGCCAAGGGAATATGATATAGTTCCTAATGTCCGGTGATTGACAGCTTGATAGAATGGTATATATGTTGATGCGAGGTTCAAACAAGAATGTTGTGATATTACACGGGGAGTATCGGGCTGAGAGTTGTCGCAAGAGCGGAGTAAAACCTGTTTCTGGTGAAGATGACCTTATGCTAAATGCCTGGGGGCAGAGAAATGGAACATGATGCTGTACAACAGCGGGCCTTATCCCTTGTGTCGGTACGACAAGGATGGATACGTAATTGCGGTCTGAGCTTGATTGAAGATGTTCACGAGGTGTTTATCTTGATAGTGTTTTGTTTTGCTGATACTCGTTTCAACTACACCATTGATTTAGAGTCGATGGAGAGCTACAGAGCTGGTTTATGAAAGAGACGAATCACTTCAAGAGCCACTGAATGTTTACTGTCCAGAAACAGCAATATTCTTTTTCGGAGCAAAGTGACAGGGTCGGAGATCCTTGATTGGTTCGGTTTGTTCTCGTTGGATGGTGCAAGATGCCTGACATGGGCTGGATGGACATGGGCTGTACCCAGAGCCTTGGCTTTTGTATGCGCATGGATCCTGATGACAGGTGGTCTTAACAGCATGTGCTTATAAATTAATTTGTTATTTTATCGTTAATTGACGAAATAAAACAATGTAGAATACAGATTCTGTTCACAAAAGTTCATGCCCAAGACCCCTCATGTCAGTGTAACCCTTGATGCGGAGCCGAAAAGGAAGCGGAAAAAAGGTGGAGGTGTGTGTCTGTGTGTGTGACTGTGACCGCCAGACGAGACTGCATGAAAACCCTTGCTCCTGATTGACTTGAATGTGGATTGGGGCGTTATGATTTGCCTGGAGGCTTCTGAGCGGTACCAACAGACTGGAACTGGTCCCCTCTTTAGGTCATCCGGGGACAGCCACATTCTGTATTTTTGGAGAGGACTTTTTCCAGATTCTCGGTAGCGATGTCATCACAGTCACAATCACAGTGATATATAGACAGTTGGCCATTGCCATGTGATAGAAGTGATGATATGACATGATGAGGTTTATATGCTAGTCATGAGCACACTAGCAACTGTAAAAAGTGACAATCCTTTCCCAACATCATTAATAGACGTGCATATTTCTCCTCTTTTTTTCTTGATAGCTTCCCTTTCGCTATCGTTCTCAGTATGGAGTAACTTGTTAGTCTCTTCGGAATGGATTCTCTCTAACCCAACTTGGCCTGGTCTTACCGTTTACCGTCTCTTTTTTAAAAGCAACTCAACTGACCTTACTCTACTACTCTACTTTACTTGCCCTGAACCCTTGATCAGTCTTTCTCTTCATCTTTGGCTCTTTATATATCGATGCCAATTGAGTCTCATTGACATCAACACCAAAGCCAAGATATCACCACACATTGCACTAGCTTAGCCTCGTCTTCCATTGACTTACACGGCCCTAAGCTTATAGCGCCTTGTTCGCTATAAGGTTACTGACGTCAGGTCGATCGACGGAGGAGAGCGCCATCCCGCTCAATCTCACCTTAGCGTCTTCCACTCCCTGACTATCTCCTGTCCCTACTTCAACGGCTCAAACTCTCTCTGTTTAATGTTTCCATTGGTTTTTGACTTCAACACCATAAAAACTCTGTTGTGTCGACCCTCGATCATCACCCGCGGTATGCGCATACCCCTGTATCTGCGCCCACGATAATGAACTCGCCGCCAAACTCATTCTCTCGTCAATCCGACGATTCTCCATCCTCCAACCCCAGAAATAGCACCGGAAAAGATCAACATCTTGTGTCCCGCCATATGGTGCCCCCATCTCCGGCGTCTTCGACGACATCTCCCTTGGCTGTAGGCTCAGACCACGAAGCGGCTCTTATACAAAGCATTGAGCGAGGCGATTACGCGACCGACGACGACGAAACACGGAGCCTGACCGATAGTATACGACAACACATTGTAGAGGGTGGCTTGCGGTATCATAGGTACGGATGAACACGAGTCGTCCTTACTAAATGGCTGACAGCAGATTGCAGCTACCATGCAGGGAAATACCTTTTCCCTAATGACGAAGCAGAGCAAGATCGAGAGGAGCTCAAGCATAATCTGACTGTGTACCTTTGTGATGATAGACTCTTCTTTGCGCCAATTGAGCAATTATTGGAAGCAGGAGCGCAGTGTCTGGACCTCGGGACTGGCATAGGAAAATGGTGCATTGACCGTGAGACTCGCCTCTAGAACTCCTTGCCAAGTTAGGAGTCTAATTGCTGACCCGAATAGTTGCCGATACATACCCCAACTCCCAATTCCACGGCATGGACCTTTCTCCTATACAGCCGGACTGGGTCCCGGAGAATGCCATCTTTGTTGTCGACGACATAGAGCATGAAGCTGGCTGGACCTACGGAGACGAGACATTTGATTACATACATATTCGCCACACAGTTCATTCCATCAAAGATCGAGAATTGCTCTGGGAACGAATCTGGAAGTATGGCATCCGTTCGCCTTTATCAGATCACAAGCTGACTCTCACGCAGACACCTAAAGCCAGGGGGCTACGTAGAAATTCAGGAGTTTAACTACGTCGCAGCTTGCGACGACGACTCATGCGACGGTCCATACGCTTGGAGGGACTATTGCAAATATCTCTACGAAGGAATGTTGGCCCTCGGTACAGATTTACATGGCATCACTCACGTGGGGCACGAACTACAAGAAGCAGGCTTCGAAAACATCACAACCAAAGCCTACAAGTGCCCACTTGGTCCAGGGGCCAAGAAGAAACGACTTCAAGAGTGTGGCCACGTTTTAAGAGACGTCGTTATGTTATCTCTCCATGGCCTATCTCGAAAACCGCTTCGTGATGGTCTCGGATGGACACTGATCCAGATAGAGATGTTCCTCATCGAAGTACGAAAGTCACTGACTCAGGAAGTTAATGGCTTACCCAAGTTCCATACTCATTTCCCTTACTTAAACATTCACGCCCGGAAACCCCTAAACGCGCAAAGACCGATCAGGGAGGACGCGTGAGAGCCAGGTGTTCCTGGAGACACCACGACGCATATCGTATACGACATTGCATATTTCATAACGACTGGACGAGATATAACATCAGCATAACAAAGCATCAACACACATGGGAGCATGGACTGGCGTTTGACGGATTGCATGAAAAGGCTAACTAGAGCCAAGGGTGAAACATCACTTACAAGGCGTCCCTGAGCGATTTCTCTTTTTTCCATACTTAGCCGACAATACATAGTCGGCGAAATACTATCATAAATCATGAGCTACTCAAATTCGGTAACATCATGCAAACTTAGTATGCGATGGTCTGCAATAGTCCTAAACTCATAAATCTTAGATCATGATATCTCGACTTGATCTATCCATACGGTATCCTCAAGTGACCGCAAGAAAAGATCCTATTCTGACCTCCCGTCATGCTCAACAACCCAAAGATCACTAAATCGACTTCCCGGCGTCTCAACGAGCTCCCTTGGCCCACCAGATTCCACAACAGTACCCCTATCTAGAACAATAACTCTATCAAAGAAGTCCATAACCATCTCAAGTCGATGAGACACCATGACAATTGTATAATTCTCGAATTCTTCACGAATGATCTCTTGCATAGCCCTGTCAGTCACCTTGTCAACACTGCTGCTCACTTCATCAAGCAACAGCAATCCACCTCGCTTCTCACCCCCAGCGAGGCGATCGCGCACCCTACGACGAAGGATCGCTCTACCGAGGCTAAAAAGCTGCTTTTGTCCCGCACTGAGATCATCGGCGCTCATACCAGCGTTGAGACTGCCTTTGTCTTGAACAAAGCCTGCTAACCGCACCGTGTTGAGAACGTTGAAGCATTCTGCGTCTGTGGCTGCCTTGTAAGGGTCGATGTTATCTTTGACAGAACTGCCATCAGGGAGAAACACTGCGTCCTGGGGAATACAAATGACGCGCTTGCGCAAGGTAGCGCGGTCTATTTGATGGAGGTATATGTCGTCGATCTTCATGTTCCAAGCACAAGAGGGGAGAGGATCGATGAGACATAGAAGGAGCAGGATTAAGGTTGACTTTCCACTTCCTGTACGGCCGCAAATAGCAACTTTCTGACCTGGGAAGATGTCCAGCTCGAGATCACGTAGTGCCAAGCTCGAAGTAGCTTCGTCTTGCTCGTTGCTAGGAGAATCATAAGACGCGGAGACCTTGTGGACTTGTATGCTGCCGCTATGAGGCCAGGTCTCAGGAGGCTCAATAAATTCGCCAGGTTTATTCTCTGTCTCGACAGTTTCGCTGAAAGATCTTAACCGGCTGACGGCACCGAGCGACGTCTCAAGGGAAGTGTAACTTGTGATGAGATTTGACAAGGCTTCACTGAAGGTCAAGAGGGAGATCAGACTGGCTCCAGTCAAACCTGCATTAGTTCGAAGCTGAGTTGCGAGAGCAATTAGAAGAACAGCAGTGCCTGTAACGATGAAGTGAAGTAATGTGGCGAGCCATTGTTGAATCATTGCCAAGAGGTACGCTGGGCGTTGGGATGTGTCGAGAAGTTTGTTGCTGTGGGCAATGTCAAATTGCTCCCACCCGAAGGCCCGAATAGTTGCAACACCTTTGATTGTGTCCGTGAAATGTGTACTAAATGAAGAGTTAGAAAATCGATCTTGGCTCGCAGCAAACCAGCACTTACTACAATGGGCTTTTAGCCTCAAGGTCGAGCAGTCGGATCTGACGCGAAGTTTGAAGGTAGTAGAACTGACAAAGTATAGAATCCCCATCAAAAAGGGATATCCAACTGCGAGATATGGTGATGCTGAAGCTACAACGAATGCAGTACCAAATGCGTTGGAGACGTCCAGGGAAAAGTTGGTCAGGGCCAGTGGGAGCTCCATATCCAGAAGAGTCATATCTTGCGAGAACAGGTTCGTCACGATACCGGTATCAGTCTTTGAAAAGAACCGCAGCGGCGCAGAGATTACAGTCAAAATAGCGCGTTCGTGCAGTTCAGTACCTGCCGATGCAGTCATCTTGATCAACGTCGTAACTCCATCGCAGAACAAGAAGACCATATAGCCAGCTCGCAGCATACCATAGATACCTACGTAAAAGGCAAAAGATCTGTTAAAAGCGTCTTCAGCCCAGAATTTGATCCAGACGCTTGAAAGACTGTTGCAGACACCAGTCAACATGCCTGCCACGGCGACGATGACAACTGGCCAGAAGCCAACACTCTTGAAGTAGTGCTTGTAGATGGAAAAGTCGCCTTGCTGTCGTGCCATATCCTCCGCCGCTGGTACGTCCTGAGGAAGTATTGCAGGGACAGTGACGGCAGTGGATCTTGTCATGGGCTTTTTATCATCTGAGGAGGAATCCGTATCTCTGTGTTTGACGCCGAGGCTGTGAACATATTTTTTGTTCTCCACCAAGTCTGAGAAATTTCCCTCTTCAATGACTGTACCATGTCCGAGAGCAATGATATGGTCTGCCAGAGGTAAGTTCCTGACTGAATGTGTGCAGATGACCACAGTGACGTTACGTCGACGAGTGATACCCTCTGGTCCAAATACGCGTCTAAAGAGTTCAGATTCGGTATCCAGGTCTAAGCCACTTAGGATATCATCGAAAATCATCAGATCTGCTTCAGGGTACAGCGCGCGGGCAACAGAGAGTCGTTGCTTTTGACCACCACTCAGCATGATCCCATTACTGCCAATCTTTGTATCGTGACCTTGCGGTAAAAGTGTAACGTCTGGTGCGAGCATAGTAGCTTCCACAATTTCCTCGTACTTGGCCTGATCGAAAGAGCAATGGCCAACAATGTTTTCCCGAAAGCTCGCGTTATAAAGAAAAAGGGTTTGTTCACAGTAGCCGATGCGATGCGATGGTATGTACGTTCTGATGGTCCCTGAAGCGACAGGAAGTTCCCCAAGTAAAGCCTTACAGAAGGTGGTCTTGCCAGATGCCACTTCGCCCACCACTATGGTGAGCTTGTGAGCCGGAACAGAAGCGTGTATTTGACTGAGCGTCAACTTTTCACCACCCCATCCGAAGCCGCCGTTCTCAACAGAAAATGCTACCTCGTTTGACGGATGTGATGAGCTTTTCTCGGAAACAGAAGTAGTTTCATGGATTCGAAAGTCATGGCGCGGATCTGCTGCGAGAAATCTTTGCACTCGAGCCATGCATGTCAGGGCAGCAAAAATACCCGGAAGGCTCTGGAAGAGACCGATGACGGGAGTAGTGAAGAGGAGTATGTATGATAGTGAGGTGAAGAGTGTGTTTACAGTCAACTCTGTGGACGTGAACGCAAAGGTGACGACTGGAGAGATGCAAATTGGGAAAAAGCCCAGCACGGCAGCACTTATCAAAAGCCAGCGGAAGCCATTCCCAACCTTGATCTCTGCAACGCGGAGCGTCTGTATGAGATCTGCAACAGGTCCAGCAATGCCTGAGATTTTGTAGAGCTTCATCTGGGAGATGGCGTTGGCAGTCAATCCCACTCTATTCTGGATCTTCGCCATCCACTCGCTCTGCCTCTTGCCAACGAACGTGACCAGCCAGGACAGCAAAAGAGCGCAAGCACCGGTCACGACAAGCGGAGACAGGAAGGCTAGACCAATCCTCCCATGCAGAAGCCAGCAACCGATAGCTACTTCTATGGTGTTTGCCCAGATATCATGAGCTGTCCCAGCACCCCTGATGATGCGTTCAACATCAGCGCTCATAAGCGTCAAAGCAGCAGAATCATCAGCGGCCGTGATTTTCATCTGTGTTGTCTTTTGGTAAATCGCAGCAACGAGGCAGCCCCGAATCATATAGACGGCCTTTTCTTGATAGTAGCCGTAGAAGGCCGAAGAAAGTCCAATGCCCGCGTAAATGAGGAATGCTGCGCCGATCAAGCCGTAGCCCATGTTTCTCGTCGTAGGAGTCTCAGGCATTTGCAGATACTCGAGAGTAGCGTCGATGAAGACGGGCTGGCAGAATTTGAAGGCAATGAGGGCAACGCGGGGCGCAATTGGGAGGAGGAACGGACTGATGAGTGTTCTGGCCAGGTCCTTCAGAAGCCCAGACTTCAGCTCTCGGTTGTATTTATGCACCCGAAGTCTTTTCGCAAACTGACTGTACAATTTGCTGGAAGCCATGCTCTCATCGAGGGGGTAAAGGTCTTCTATGGCCAAAACCCCTCGATATCCTCTCATGAAGAGCTGGTTCAACCAGGCGAAAGCACCAATACTGAATATGCCGCTCGACTCCTCTGGGCTATGCTCATCAGCATTCCAGTGAATCCATTTTGTTTTAGGAATCGTCTCGAGACAGAGAACAATGGCTTTGACGACGACAGATGCAGTGAACAGGCGGGGCTGGATGTCATCTTGAGCTGCAAGCCAAGCCGTTCTTGTTTGCACAATGTCAAACAGAAGCGTGAGCAATATGTAGACATTAAGCAAAGTCGACGGTCTTCGGGCACAAGAGTGCTCAAATGAAGATAAAAAGACCGCCGAGAAGGCAGCGGTGGCTACAAGAGATGATCCAGCAAGAGAGAGGCAGTGGACAACGTCTGGGGTCCCAGTCGCGATGAGAATGAGCAATTTGGATAATGGCATAAACGGCCAGAAATGCCTTTTTTTAGTCAGTATTAGCTCGAAACCTGCTTGTCAAGACTCACAATCTTGATCGACTGAAGAATTACACCCCCAACTATCCTTTCGCGCTGCAATAATATGGCTATGCGGGCGACAGCTGCCGCGACGAACACCGCAGTTGGTATAATTGAAAGGAAGATGCGTTCGAATTTCTGGGTAAAGTCGAAATCGCCTCGACATCCCTGAACACCAGGTCCCAAGGAGCCATCATTCAGACAAGTTGAACTCATTTTGCGCGCCTTTGAGGGGGCAGATAAGAACTGAAGTCGTTGCCTTTTAATGCATGTCGCTCATGTCAAAAGTTCCTCTTAGGCCTGTCAGACGGCAAAAGATTGGCCGATTGAGGGTGATGGCCAACATCATGAACAGCCAAAATTACGCGTTGCACACGCGGACAAAGATACCACATTTTGCATCATCGCATATGGTGAGAATTCGTAGGTAATTAACGCGTGGACTCCAACTTGTTGATGTTGATGTGAAGTTGAAGCATTCGTAGGCTGGTAGGTCCCATTGAGTGGAATGACGACAGCGATCAAGCTCCTGCCATATTGGGAAACAGCACAGCTTCACGCCAAATAAGATGCCTCTCGACCTGAGATCAAACAACTCCTACCACCGAGTAATTATCCCAAGACAGGTAAAATATGCACTAAGACTCGTCAAGATTCATCATAAGAATGACTAAGTTTCGAGGAGATTGTCATCAAGTCCTGTAAAGTGGAATCAGGTGCTGGCCTCATTCTCATCTTGAGCCATTCTGTACAATAGACTCTTGCCGCGCCTTCCTCTGAGATCATCACCCTCAATTGAGCTCGTTGATGTTGGCAACTGGCCTTGACAGAAAACCCACCGATAGCACGCATTTTGCAATCGAGGAGAGTATTGAAACGACCCGTTAGATGCCGCCAAACGCCACATGCTGGCTCTGAATGCAGCAATTCCCGATTAATAAGTCCAGGCTGTGGTGGTCTTTCCCACTAACAGCCAAACCTAGAGCGTGTCTAAAGATTTGTTGAAGAACCACTGGTGAAAGGAGATGTTGGAGTGAGGACAGCCACTTGACTGAAGCTTGAAACCGAGTACGATGATGGAAGCCTTGTATCCGTATCACCAAAATTTAAGATCTTATCATAAAGGCACACTAACCTTGAAAAGGTAAATATTTCATCATCAAGATCCTGACATTATGTATCCGTACAAAGGCTTAACGTTAGATCAGAGCCAAAATTACAGCAACTATTCCACAAAACTCCAGGAATCTTCTAAATTATTCGGCAGAACCTCTTTTGACAAGGGAGGCGGAGTTTCACTCGGCCGATGGCGGCGGACGAAGAACGGACTAGAAACCGGACGGAGGCGGAGATAGTCGAAAA
Source organism: Fusarium xylarioides (assembly GCA_013183765.1). NCBI lineage: Eukaryota > Fungi > Ascomycota > Sordariomycetes > Hypocreales > Nectriaceae > Fusarium > Fusarium xylarioides. The sequence goes on along the minus strand of SRZU01000012.1, from coordinate 116,377 downwards.
TCGCAGTAAACCGGACAAGACCTTTAGGAGACTGTCCCCTGAAACGCAGCTTACGGGTGGGTCGCGCCGCTTAATCCCTTTCAGATTGATTAGAGGAATGACAAGGATCCGCTGCCATGTGAAGCTGAGATATCATATCATGAAAGAATGATCGTGAACGTGAATCTCCAAACGATCTTGGTAAGATGATCTCATCGCGGGGAGATTCATCCGAACACTTACTTCTGCTTCTTCTGATCGCATTGCATTGCAATATTAACAAAGAATCAATGTGTCACGCCGATGCATGTCTTATAACCTCTTGACTTGCCGATATCTGTACTATTCCATCTTTGGGTATGAGTCGAAATGATCGTAAAGTGCTGAATCAAAGCAGCCACTCAGGATTTGTATTCTCGGACTTAAGGAACTGCCCCTGGCGAGAGTCGACGAGATTTAACCGTTGCCCTTTTTAGCATTTGACGTTTCCACTGTTTTTGATCCACAGAGCGAGATTGGGTGGATATGATACCCGAGCTTTGGGTTTCAATGTTGCGTTGCAGCGATGAACTCAAAAACGTTGACATGGCACTTGAATCCGAATATGTCTGTGAACAACAAGAACAACTTATATCAGATCCAAATTGTGTAGAGAATAGCTACTTTTTATCAGTTCAGAGACCCCCACAACCCGAGATTTTCGGATATAGACGCCTAAAACTCGTAAGCAGAGTTAGATAGTCCCCCCCCCTGGGTATAAAAAAACACGAGAATCAGTATGGTGGCAGATCGGCGGATTTTGGTGTAAGCGATTCTCATGTTTTTTTATACCCCCTAGTCCCCCTAGCTTCCCCATCGGAGGGTGTCAATCCTTTACCTTATTTCACTAAACCAATCAGACTCTTTCCCACCTCGGCCTTAGGGGAGGTTCTTAGCCGAGATGAGTCAAATCCTGCACAACTGCCCCATGGCGCTGACTTACTCGTCCACTTGACTCAGGTGGAAGCTCCCTGTTTTTCTCTTGAAGCAATTCCCAGCTGGTGGAGCCGAGGACCCTTGCCCCTACCGACGGACATTTTTAACGGACGCTTCGTATTGTTGATTGGTAATGCCGGATCAAATTGTTCCAAAGGAGAATACAGACCCATTTTAACTTTTTTGGCTGCACCTTTGTTGACTTATAGGGCGGGATGTCGGCATCTTTTTCCCATGCGCCTTCTTCTCTCTTGTTTGTTAACGGCGAGCCTGTGATCAAACACGTTGGCTGCTGTATCATATAACTTATTCTAATAATCATTCTTTATTCCTATAATTATTCTAATTAATACGCCATTTCAACTGAGTTCATCTCAGTGTACTACTCCTTTTCGCGACGGGTGACTTTGGGCTCCCAGTTAAAACGACTTACACGTACGACCCAACCGATATAAGTCACCACCATGGCGGAAAAAGACCTTGGAAAGGCCGAGGAGGCCATTGCTTCCAACCATCATACTGAGCAGGCTGATCCTGCTTATCGCAACTCTATCGATACCGACTCGACACGCCACGGCCCTGCTGAGCAAAACAACGGCGGCGTATCCATTGAGCAAGCTGAGGCTGAGTTCGCAGAGCTTCAGAGAGAGTTTACTGGCGTTTCAAGAGCCAGTAGGAGAAAGAGCAGAGCTAGCGTCGGCGATCCTGAGAAGAACGCCCATGCTGAAGACAATGAGGTCGAGTCCATCTTCGACCTTGAGGCTGCTCTTCGCGGCGGTCTTGATCGCGAGAGGGAGGTTGGCATCAAGTCCAAGCACATTGGTGTCTACTGGAACGACCTGACCGTCAGGGGCTACGGCGGCATGTCTAATTATGTGCCTACCTTCCCCGATGCTTTCGTCAACTTCTTCGACGTTATCACCCCTGTTATTCGCATGCTCGGTCTTGGCCCCAAGCCTGAACAGGTCGCCCTTCTCAACAAGTTCAAGGGTGTTTGCAAGCCCGGTGAGATGGTTCTTGTTCTAGGCAAACCCGGCTCAGGATGTACTACCTTCCTCAAGACCATCGCCAACCAGCGTTGGGGCTACACCGCAGTCGAGGGCGAGGTTCTGTACGGAAAGTGGAAGAACACCGAGTTCGACCAGTACCGCGGTGAAGCAGTTTACTCCGCCGAAGACGACATTCACCACCCAACTCTCACTGTCGAGCAGACCCTGGGCTTTGCTCTGGATACGAAGATGCCCAAGGTGAGACCTGGAAACATGTCCAAGCAGGAGTTCAAGGAGAGTGTCATCACTACGCTGCTCAAGATGTTCAACATTGAGCATACCCGCCATACCATCGTTGGTGATCACTTCGTCCGCGGAGTCAGTGGTGGTGAGAGGAAGCGAGTCAGTATTGCAGAGGCTATGATCTGCAGCGGTGCTGTCTTCTCGTGGGATAACTCCACTCGAGGTCTCGACGCCAGTACTGCTCTCGACTTTGCCAAGTCCCTTCGAATCCAGACCAACCTGTACAAGACCACCACTTTTGTCTCCCTGTATCAGGCTTCCGAGAATATCTACAACCTCTTCGACAAGGTCATGGTTATCGATGGCGGTAAGGAGGTCTACTTCGGTCCCGCTGCCTCTGCCCGTAGCTACTTCGAGAGCCTCGGTTTTGCCCCTCGTCCCCGCCAAACCAGCGCCGACTACCTGACCGGCTGCACGGATGCCTTCGAAAGAGAGTACGCCCCAGGCCGCTCCGAGGAAAACACCCCTCACGACCCTGAGACTCTTGAGCAAGCCTTCAAGAAATCCGATGCCTTCAAGTCCTTGGAAGCCGAGATGGCTGAGTACAAGGCTTCTCTGGCACACGAGGAGGAAACCCATAACAACTTCCAGCTCGCTGTGAAGGAGGGAAAGCGTGGAACATCCAAGCGTTCAGTCTACCAAGTTGGCTTCCATCTGCAGGTTTGGGCCCTTATGAAACGCCAGTTCACCCTCAAGCTGCAGGATCGATTCAACCTCTCTGTTGGATGGTTCCGCAGCATCGTTATCGCCATTGTCCTCGGAACGCTCTACCTCAATCTCGGAAAGACCTCAGCCAGTGCATTCAGCAAGGGAGGTCTGCTCTTTATCGCCCTTCTCTTCAACGCTTTCCAGGCCTTTTCGGAGCTCGCTAGTACCATGACTGGCAGAGCGATCGTGAACAAGCACAAGGCTTATGCGTTCCACCGACCGTCAGCTTTATGGATTGCTCAGATCTTCGTCGATCAGGTTTTTGCGGCCTCGCAGATCTTGGTCTTCAGTATTATCGTGTATTTCATGACCAATCTCGTCCGAGATGCCGGTTCCTTCTTTACATTCTATCTCATGATTCTATCGGGAAATATTGCGATGACTCTATTCTTCAGAATCATCGGCTGCATATCGCCGGGCTTTGATCAGGCTATCAAGTTTGCTGTTGTTGTAATCACATTGTTCGTAGTCACATCTGGCTATATCATCCAATACGAACAAGAGCAGGTCTGGCTCCGATGGATCTTCTGGATCAATCCCCTTGGATTGAGCTTCTCGGCAATGATGATGAATGAGTTCAAATCCCTGGAAATGACCTGCACAGCAGACAGTCTGATCCCCGCTGGTCCCGAATACACCGATATCAACCACCAAGTTTGCACGCTTGCAGGCTCAAAAGCCGGTACCACCCTCGTCTCTGGCAGCGACTACGTTGCTCAAGGTTTCTCTTACCATGTAGGAGATTTGTGGAGAAACTGGGGTATTGTCATGTCCCTTATCGTCTTCTTCCTGATCCTCAACGTCGTCCTCGGAGAATTCGTCAACTTTGGCATGGGAGGCAACGCTGCAACGGTCTATGCTAAGCCCAACAAGGAGAGAAAGGCTCTTAATGAGAAACTCGCGGCTAAGAAGGATTCTCGCACCAAGGACAAGTCCAACGAGGAGGGATCCGAAATCACCATCAAGTCTGAGAGAGTACTCACTTGGGAGAACCTCAACTATGACGTTCCTGTGCCAGGAGGTGAACGCCGACTTCTCAACAACGTCTTCGGTTACGTTCGCCCAGGTGAGCTTACCGCTCTGATGGGTGCCTCTGGTGCCGGAAAGACTACTCTTCTGGATGTCCTCGCAGCTCGCAAGAACATTGGTGTTATCTCCGGAGATATCCTTATCGACGCTATGAAGCCAGGCAAGACCTTCCAGCGATCTACTTCATATGCCGAACAGCTCGATGTTCACGAGCCTACTCAGACCGTCCGCGAGGCCTTCCGTTTCTCCGCTGAACTTCGTCAACCTATCCACGTGCCTATGGAAGAGCGCTACGCCTATGTCGAAGAGATCATCTCCCTTCTCGAAATGGAGTCCATCGCCGACGCTATCATTGGAACCCCTGAATTCGGTCTTACTGTCGAACAGCGCAAGCGTGTTACTATCGGTGTCGAGCTTGCTGCCAAGCCTGAGCTGATGCTTTTCCTCGACGAGCCCACTTCCGGTCTTGACAGTCAGAGTGCCTTCAACATCGTCCGCTTCCTCAAGAAGCTCGCTGCTTCAGGCCAGGCTATTCTTTGCACTATCCATCAACCCAATGCCGCTTTGTTCGAGAACTTCGACCGTCTTCTTCTGCTCCAGCGCGGTGGTCGCACTGTTTACTTCGGCGATATTGGCAAGGATGCTCACGTTCTGCGAAGCTATCTTAAGAGCCATGGCGCTGAAGCCGGCCCTACTGATAACGTTGCTGAGTACATGCTTGAAGCCATCGGTGCTGGAAGCGCTCCCCGTGTCGGAGACCGTGACTGGGCCGATATCTGGGAGGATAGCGCTGAGTTTGCTGATGTCAAGGAGACCATCATTCGTCTGAAGCGCGAGCGTCAGGCTGCTGGTGCCGTGGTCACTGTCAACGATCCTGAACTGGAGAAGGAATATGCTTCTCCTTTCAAGCATCAGATGATGGTTGTTTGCAAGCGCATGTTCCTGTCTTTCTGGCGATCCCCTGACTACATCTTCACTCGAATCTTCAGCCACGTCGCTGTCGCCCTTAGTAAGTTTCGCCCTAAGTCTATCCTAAATCACCCAAAATTATACGACTTTAGCTAACCTCTTCTAAGTCACTGGTCTGATGTACTTGAACCTTGACAACTCTCGTTCGTCACTGCAGAACCGAGTCTTCATCATGTTCCAAGTTACAGTTCTGCCCGCTCTTATCATCACACAAGTCGAGGTCATGTTTCACATCAAGCGAGCTCTCTTCTTCAGAGAGCAGTCTTCAAAGATGTACTCGCCCTTCGTCTTCTCCTCATCGGTTGTCCTGGCTGAACTGCCCTACTCTATCATGTGTGCCGTTGCTTTCTGTAAGTTATCAACACCGACAATCCAATTGAACAATTACTCACACGTTTCAGATCTCCCAATTTACTTCATGCCCGGATTCCAAACCGAACCTTCTCGAGCAGGCTTCCAGTTCTTCATTATCCTGATTACTGAGCTGTTCTCAGTCACGCTTGGACAGGCTCTCGCCAGTATCACCCCCTCGCCCTTCATCTCAGCACAATTTGATCCTTTCATCATCATCAACTTCGCCTTGTTCTGTGGTGTTACGATCCCTAAGCCTCAAATCCCTGGTTTCTGGCGTGCCTGGATGTACCAACTGGACCCTTTCACCCGTCTGATCAGCTCAATGGTCACAACTGCCCTCCACGGAGTTGAGGTTGTCTGCAAGCAAAGTGAACTCAACCGCTTCACTTCGCCTTCTAACAGTACTTGTGGAGAGTACATGGAGCCCTTCTTCGCCAATGGCGGTCGTGGCTATCTTGTCAATGACGACACAAGGGACTGCGAGTATTGCGCGTACAAGGTGGGCGACGAGTTTTACAGTACCTTTGATCTCTCTTTCAACGACCGTTGGAGGGATTTGGGTATCTTTGCTTGCTTCATCGCAAGTAACTTGATTATCATTATCTTGGCGGTAAGTAATCCTGTTTGAGGACATTTTTGAGAACAACTACTAACTTTTATTTCAGAGCCGCTTCCTCAACTTCAACCGACGTTAAAGAGTAACGAAGTCTATTATAGACGATGCCCCGGGTTTTGCAGGATGTGTGACGGGTACGATTAAAAGTTGACCATAGACTATACATAGAGAGGAACACCAGTTGCCTCATTTAATACATAATTTTACCCTGATACCAGATAACAAGCTATTCAATTAGCATACTGAAGCGTTTTCCAGTGTCGGGCGATGTTCGAACTCAAACGTTCTCTCTCCTGTGATGATGTTCCCTCTGTTTAACAACATGGAGATGATCACGTGATGCGTACGTTTCATCCATGCAACCATGTTGGTTGCATGGGCTTTGTTAACTTGTGTTGGTTCTGACAATTAGCTAGCTACCTTACGTATGCCAATTTTATCACCATATCTCAGAAGCTTTGACTTGGTCGAGGTACCCTGCCTGTCTGGTCACCCGAGCCCAGCATTCGCCCCTATACAATGGCCAAGATCGATGATTTGATGACTGCCTCATCGGAGGCTCAGCTCAGAGATGTGTTGGAGCTACTCCATGAGCGGGAGGATGCTCTCATCGGCAAGCTTGGTGCCCCGATGAAGGAAAGTGAAGAGTTCCACCGACATCTTGGCGGCCTGGACAGTCTCCATGTAGACTTGGATATACAGCTAATCGCAACTCGAAGTATTCATAGTGCAATGCTATCTTTCGCGGGTTGCACCGCTGAGCGACTATCTAAAATGATACGCGCTTTAGATATGGAGAAGACAAGGGTAGAGGCTACGCTGGTTGTGATCGAGCAAGTTTTAGAGCTCAAGGCGTGTATAGCTGGTCTTATGGGCAGCATGGGTGCTCCTCAGGACTGGGAGGCTGCCGCCAACTACCTCTCACGCGTATCGGATATACCTGAGGAGGTCATTCGTGGAAACTTCGCTCTGGCTGTTGTCCCGAGCATTGAGGCTCCAGATGCCCCATGGACTACAATCCAGACTGCTCGCAAAAGCCTCAGCACTCTTTTCTTGAGGGAATTCAAAGACGCTGCTGAGAAAGGGGACGGGGAAAAGGTCGCACGTTTCTTCAAACTATTTCCGGTCATTGGAGGTGGTGAGGAGGAAACGGGGCTGGAAGCCTACGGACAGTATATCTGCCAAGGTATGGCGGAAACAGCCCGATCAACTCTCAGGGGGCCAAACGAGGAACGTGGCAGACAGACCGATTTGTTCTACGCAAATAAGCTAACACGGCTGTTTGAGCACATTGTGCAGATCATCAACAGCCACAGTGGTCTGGTAGAGAGGCACTACGGCGCTGATAAAGTCGTGAAGGTCATTGAAAGACTTCAAAAAGAGGCTGACGTTCAGGGCGGAATTATCTTGGATACGTGGAATGCCGAACATGGCATTGCCAAAATGATGGCCGATATTAAGAGCTATCCTTTCTCTTTCCTCTCGAAAAGCATGATGCCAGTTCAGAGAGGCATCAGTTTTGCGCTGCGAGGCAACGAGCTGAAAAAGGATGAATTTGACTTGCACACGAAGAATGTTGACGGGCTCTTTGGAGAAATGACAACAATGCTGAGGAGTTGGTCACTTTATAAACGATATATCGCAAGTAAATGCAAGGTAGGGAGCAACTACATATATGCTATCATTTACTGACCATCGGCTTTAGGGCGTTCTCGACCAAGAAGAAAAGCTACCGCTTCCGAAATTTCTGGATCAATGTGATCTCCATAAGAAGATCTCAGAGAAGCTCATCGAGCCATACAAACTGATGGCAACATTTCTCTTCCGAAGATCAGTAGAGAAGGCTTTTGAGATGGATACTGCACCAAGTGGCCTCTCACTGTCGAAGCCGTACGATGGTAGTCCGCCGTTCATTCTGCAAGCCGTAGACGATATAATGTACGTCGTGGACAATCTACTACAGCATGTCCTCTCTACGGGGAATAGAGAGGTGGCAGTCTCTGTCACTTTGGCTATCAGCAGGGTCCTCGAATCAGATTTTATCGGGATCATTCATAGGCGTATGAGAGACGAGTGCTATCCCAAACCACCGGCTCAAGGTGGGTTTCCACCAGAGGAAAAGGTCATCAGCTTCATGGTTTTGATGAACACTCTCGACTTGGCGAAAGAATATCTAGAGCGTGTCGCAAGCTCTAGAGGCTGCGTCTCAGAAGCTCAACATGCCGATGTGGCTACACCATCTACACAGACACTCAGAGATTCCTTCCCATTTCACAGGGATGCCGAGTCAGTCGCGAATGCTCTCCATACTATGCATGCTGCGCTATCTTCTAAAGCTAAAGAGCTCCTCAATGATGGCATTCGGGCACTTTTCGATGAGTTTTTGTGGCCCCATATTAGGGTAGTCCTTACAACCTCTTTCCAAGATGCAGTCTACGACGTGTCGGAAGGAGAGTCCTTGGATGAAGAGAACGTTGATGGAGATACAATGGAGCAAGTTTCGACGCGATTCGAAGGCGAGTGGTTAGCCTTGACAAGGCCACTGAAGCGTATCATGACCCCGAGAACATACGCAGCATTGACAAGCTTAGCAGCCAACAAGCTGGCAACAGTGTTAGAGAAGCGTGCTTGGAGTTTATCTGGCCGTGTGACTGTACTTGGTAGTTTGCGGTTAGAGTCAGACTTTTCGGGTATTATGAGTACCGTCTCTCAAGGCGACTACACCCTTCGCGAGCCGTTTGCTCGATTGCAAGAGATTCTTGCAATTGCGAATATGGAGGACGATGAATGGGATGAGCTTGTGCCAGGATATGACTCGTCCAAGCAAGGAATAAGCAAGTTTCTCACTGACGAGGAAATGGCTAAGGCGCGCAAGATCGTGAGAAGATAATCACCATGCCAACAAACACAGCAAGTTCGTCAGCTGAGAAGGGATGGCTGTCCAGCAGAGGAGACCAGCGTGGAAGATGATGTATCCATCCTTGAAAACATTGTTCACTTGGAGGGGAAGCTGGCGCCGGTTTGTAGTATTCTGACGATGCTCCAGTGCGATGAGAAGGCAGAAGTGAGGCTTCAAGTGGCATTGGGATGTCTAGGAAATGGCACAGGGAAAGCATGGAGAGAGATATCCTAAAGTTTGACGAGAAGAAGAATAGAAGAAGAATAGAGAAGTAAATTCTATCCTAAACTTATCATAAGAGACCCTAAATTCATCATAACAGGCCCTAAGTTCATAAAATATCATCGTGCGTGAGGGCATGAGTGTTGACAAGGACTTCAAAAGATTGACCAAGGTAGTCAGTTGAGTTGGACTTGATGGAATTCGATGCCGTCGAGTCTGGCACAGTTCCTTTGATGATGCCAAGTTTATAAGCGTCTTGAAAGCGAACGGTCTCGTCCTTGAGCATCTTGTCGATCGCCTTGAAGATGGTAATGATATCCATGTAGTTGCCATTCATCATGGCAGGTATGCTACACCCAGTTAGTATAAATATATCTGAACTTAATTGAAGTTAAATACCGAGAGCAAGGGTTTTTCTCACAGTTTGTGCACTTCTTGGAGTTGATGAAGGGAAACTTGCAGGCGAAGGTAGGCACATCGATAGGAGTCTTTGGATTAGTTGCGATGACTGTCGACGCTACGGTAAGCGCCGAGCCAAAGCATCGAATGCACGGCAGAGCACTCTCGAACTAGACGTCGTGTAGGATGCCCTGCTCCTCGAGAGCCCTCGCGCGCTGTCTCTTCGAGGGTGTAGGGGGCGGTCCGTCAGACATGTTGGGTGAGGAGGTAGTTGCGAATCTTAGGGAATTTTGAGGGGAGAGAAAGAATGAAATGATGAAGGGAAACAAAAGCAGAATCAAAGAAAAGTTTTAAGGTATAATATAGTATATAATTTATTGAAAAGGGCAAGTATGATGATGAAGGGAAAGAAAAACAGAAGAAAGGCATTCCTGAAGGTGTGAGATGGCACATGGTTTATATAGAAAGCTTAGCGATGTTTGCTGGTGCACGCAGCTGTCAACAGCTGTCAAGAGTGCACAATAGCTGCAGCATCTGTAACAAGAGAACTTTTTGGAACACAATAGAACGAGAACATCACACAATCTAAATCAAACAGATTCTATTGCATAATGATAATACGAAGGGGGGAGAAATCAAGCTGGTACGCAAACATCAGAACCGCAACTCTCCCGCGTCAACAACTCCTGCACCTTGATGCCAGCAATCAGCACAATCATAAAAGCCCGCCAATAGCCTCATTCTATCTGACTTATGTGAGCACCTAAATCACATAGAAGGAGCATACTGAATATTTGCTGACAAACCGTAGCAAAGCAATGAGATGGCTGACCCCGAGCCCGGGGCCGCACCAGCTACCGTCGTCGAGGTAGCTGAAGAAGACGATGTTGTGATCATCAGCGATGACCCCATGAACAGTCTGACTGTTGAAGACCTACCAATGGGGGTTTTGAAGGATGACAACAAACAGGCTGCGATTCGAATCATCGAGATGTTCAAGGAAAAGGCCCCTAGCATGCCTCGACAGGTACGAGATGAGATTCTCGATCTCTTAAAGAAAGGCGCTTTTCACCACAACACAAGTTCTCGAACTGAGCCATCGCACCACCCGCTGGCTGAAAAGATGTGGGATAGGCAGGTCAAGGGGCCTTGGTGGTACCACATCACCTACGAGAATTGGTTCGTTCTAGTAGGCATCTATGGACTTGAAAAGCTCGAGAGAAGCGCGGTCGGACCGGGCATCAGAAGTTCTATTGAGAGACGCTACGGGGGCGACATCGGCATTGATCTTACCTGGCGAAACCACCCAGTTGACCAGGGACAGCATGCACGACACCTTCTGACCCAACTGGCAGCAAAGTTCGGTGAACATCACCGGACTGCAGATCAACTGCAGAAGACTGTAAACAAACTGCAGAAGATCGCCCAGAAACTTCTGGAGCAACGACAGCGAGGCCTTACTAGTCACGACCAACGTGCCTCGCAGATTGCCGAAGATGACGATCCAATGAAGAATTGGGCCGACGACTACGAAGACGACGATGAATGGGAGAAATTGGCCGGCTACTACTACTTCGGAAACGAAGGCGAAGACGATGATGAGAGGGAGAATTTCTTCACACGGGAGTAGGGTATGCTCTACATCGGCGGCGGGCGGAGCAAGGTTCAAGCTGGTGTTGATGAATCTGCTTAACGTCACCAACTGGGGTCAGATCATCTAGCTCGGGAATAAAATCACTGATGATTCTCTGATAAATTATCAGTCGTCAAATATTGCCTCATCTTTGTCCATATGGAACAGTCGTGTTGTTTTAAACTCAGTATAAACACTACGGTCAGGATCACCATTCCATGCGCTCGTAGCAACTGCAATATTCGCTGTTTGTACCAAAATCACAGCCGTAAAAAAAGCAATTGTCGCAAATTTTGATTGATTTTCTTCTTCTTTTTGCTATCTACATCCTAAATGCACCAAAGTTCAAACATATGCAAATCCAACTTCCTCGTGTTTTCCCAACCATGTACAATCATGTCAAACCCAAACATCAATCACCTCCTCCTCCCTCCGTATACAGAACAATCGTGAGAGTCACTTGCGCAGCGGAGACTTTGGTTCCGCAGAAGATCTCCTTCGCGTGCCAGGCTTCTTCTTCGCATCACCGTTCCCACCCCCGTTATCCTTTGCCTCCTCCAGCGCTTCAAGAACAGCAGCTTGATCAGATCTAAGAACCACGCCCTCGGCGATGACTTCATCGCGGCAGACGAACTGCGGGAACAGAATCGCGAGGACCGTCGGCTTGGGACTTCCCTTTGTCTTGCGAGCGTTGCCGACGTCGTAGTCATCATACTGGCGCGCACCTCGGGAATCTTCTTCGTCGGGCATCTCTGCAGTGATCATATCGCGAGAGCGCTGCGTATCGGCCCAAAGTGTAACAGCCTGTCTGAACAGCGTCGGGACGGCATTATAGAAGCCAGTTTGTTTGTACGCTACAACGAGTGGGTGAAGTGTGCTTCGCACCTCGTTGCTCGCTTTGCGCACAATGTCCTCTTGGACCGTCTCAGTTTGCTCAGCATCAGAGAGGGACCCGAGAATTTGAGAGCGATATACCGTTTCTCGTCTCTCGTCCCCCTTGAAGAAGCCAAGCATGCTGGAAGCGGTAGCCCTCATGTCACTAGCGACGTAGAAGGGGACAAAGATATAGGAGAGGAGTGTTTCCGCGATAACAGCATCAGCGACAGCACAGCGCATCTTGGCGCTCGCTTTGGTGGTGCGAGTTGAGAGTGGAATCTTGGGGAAACGGGCGTGAAGTTCTTGGATCTCACTCGCAGAGTCCTAGTAGTTGTTAGTATAATTTAGAGAGCGCAGAACGCGGAGACCTACCTGTGCGCCGTCGTGGTCGTTGAAATACTCATTGACAAAGTCGTGAACCTTCTTCGACAGCTCCTGAAGATCGGATCGCCTATCCCGTTAGTTCAGCTCATTTCTCCTCGATCAATTACTCACAGCTTCTTGACCTCTTCAGTCCCAAAGTCTCGCAGAATGCCCTCTCCGAGATCACTCTGCGCCTGCGTCAACTTCTCCTTACACCCCTTCAATTCCTCGATATTAGCCTCCATCTGCGACTTCTGCAATTCGCACTCCGCATTCATCTCTCTAATCTCAGAAGCGTGGCTCGTCAAATGCGCCTCAGCAGCTACCAGGTTCTGCTTCAGAGTCTCAACCTCTCCCTCCTTCACCTCCGCAGCAGCAAGTTTCTCCCTCGCTTCTTTGACCTCCCTCTCCATGGCTTCAACGGCCGCCTTGTTAGACTCATAAGTTTTATACTTCTGCTCAAATTCTGCAAAGAGCGTTTCCGTCTTTGCGTTGGCTTGCGCTTTGTGGTCTGAGAACTCTCGCACGACCTTGTCGTTGAATTCGCGGAGACGCTTGTTCTCGCCCTGTTTGGCTTCGAGTTCTTGCTTTAGAGCTTCGCGCTCCTCGGCCGACTTCTCAAAGTCTTCGATTGAGCCGACATCTTTGGAGACTTCCTTCGCTAAAGCGAGGAGTTGCCATAGTTTGGTGTTCTTGGTGGTTGTCTTTTCAGCCGTGCCATTGCCATTAGTATGGCCATTGACCTTGACCTTTGTATCTGCCATGATTGCCTGAAGAATGAAGTATCAATTTTTATCGCTAGAAATGGTCGACATTTTAAACTCGTCGCTAAATACACGATCGGGGATTCTCAATTTTGAGGCCATCGCAGAGCCTCATGGTCCGTTTGTGGGCTTGAGGGACAACTCATCAGCACACCACCACACCGGTCAATTAAGCAAGTCATCTTCCACCCCGCCCATTCCTCCTACTGGTCCGTTTCAAATCGCCGTGTCCAATCCTCGAAATATCAGGGCTGGAGGGCGTTACACAACACGCGGGGTAACCCCAATGACATTGAGCCTTTCGGCACCATCATCGTCTGCAGAGTCGAGCCTCAAAGTAAAAGTCGTCGCAGTAGCCTATTGAGGTGTTTGTTACTGTGTGACGGTGAGCGCATTGTTTGGACAATTGGCTATCGACGTTTCGGTATGCGGTCGCCTTGCGATGAATTGCCTGAGGCCCTTTGCAGCTTCAGCCTAGTCCTGTGCTTCCCTTTCCTTCTCCTTCTCTTTCTTTCCCTTGTGTTTCTTTCCCTTATCTTCCTCTTTCTTGTCCTCTCCCCTCATCTCACCCCTGCCATCGCTGAGCCCAGATTTGTCGAATAGATGGAGCTCGACAGATTGAGGCACACCACCAAGGACAGGCTTCGGCAAGACTTGCTTGTGAACGCTGTACCAACTTTCCTTGTCCATGAGCTCAAACAAAACGTCTTCTGATTCGTGGCGAGGCTTGGTGGCTAGAAATACCTTTGTAGTAAATGGTTCGCCTTCCGGAAAGTAGGTCAGATTTGCTGCATGAATGGCTGAGAGCGTTTCAACGAGTGCTGGTAGCATGTCGACGTTGTAAGTGCAGTCGCTGAGCATCACGAGATCCCAAGGCCCAGATCGAACCTCGGGTCCAAAGCGACCTTGTCTACCCTCCTCCCAGTCAAGATTTTCGTAGAGCATTCGGACTGGGTTCTCTTGGAAGCGTAGATGAGAGTTTTCCAACCTCTTCATGTTAGATCTCGCGCGCTCCTCGGCTTCTGGTAGATCAGTCATGAGGATGGTGCAGTCGCCACCTGAAGGCTGCAGTCGGGGGTACACAGCGGCGAGCCCAACACCCAAGATGCCCACACCGCAACCCAATTCCAACACACGGATCGACTTTTGGCGGGTGAAGATGTTCTTCATTGTTCTCATGCAGTGGTTCTGGCTAGACTCGCTATCGGGAGCAGTCTCGATACCTGCAAGTGCACACGTCGCTATCACGCCGCCATCCCAGATGTGACGCGCAATGCTCTCACCGATCTCCTCCTCAATCTCAATCGTTCCCAGCCCCTCAGGTGTGTCGTTCAGTTGCAGTCTCCGAATAGACACAGCATTCTCTGCTGGTGTAAGAGTTAGAGGCACCCAAGCTGGCATGACAGCGCCCTTCTCTGCAGCTTCCTTCCTATACCGCATTTTCTCGGCCGACAAGGCCAGAATGCGTGGAACACTCTCCGCGGTGTGAACAGGTTCTGACGCTCGAACACAGACATGGACTCTCATTCCAGACTCAAGAGCTCGTTCAAGAGCGACGGGCATTTCCAATGCTGGCTTTGCAACGCGCATGCCAGGCTCCCAGTCGAGATGTCCGGGGTCTGAGAGGAGCCATGTTGAGCTTCCTTCAGGTGAAGCGGCGATGGCAACGACTTGTAGGTCTAGAAACCTCTCTGGGAAGAGGAATGAGTCGCCGAGGTCTGTTGTGATGGTGAAGAGCAGCTGGACCAGGGTGCCGCGGCGGTTCTTAATCACCTTGGGCGGCCCCAGAAATCTGACATAGTGCATTGTGATGTGGTGAGCCTTTCAATGGCTCAGAACAGGTCCGGGTATCTCTGTGTTGGTTTGACCTTAATTGACTTGCCAGACGTTGTATCTGTTGCCGGTCTTGTTGTTTATTGAACCTCGGGTTGAGCTGATCAACCCAACCTCTTGCTTGCATGGTGTTGAGCTGTAAACAGCAAAACGCTCTCTGATTGGTCAGATTGAACCCACTGCGCGATTTCCGTAGCTTGATAAGGTCAAACCGACCGCCACCTTCAATTGAAAAAAAACAAGGCTCTTTCAATCAAAGCTGGAATGCTCGTTGTGACTAATCTACGCTTTGTACAACACATGGGGTGATGGGGAATTTTGACCAACTACTGCACGCTTAGTCATCACCACTGCATTCACATGAATTTGATCTTGAGTGAAGCGGACTGTTTGGAATTGTACAAGATGTTTTAAAAATCTCTTAAGTAGTGGGAATTGACGTGCTAGAGTGAATCATGTATCTTTAAATATAAGTTCAATGCTAAGCACTTTGGGATGTTGTTGAATTGAGTCGTCGGTTTGCAGACATGTAATCTTGAAACACCTTAATTGACACAGTTGAAGATCGTGGCAATCAACTGAAAAAGAAAAGACGAAGACTTGGAGATATTTTTATTTCATAATAAAACCCCCCAAATTATCAAAGACAGACCCTAAGAGGATGATAATGACTCGATGTTAAACATCATCTTTGGGTAAAAAGTTACCTACCCGAGACTTTGTCTACACTTCCAGGTGCCAATCCACCAGGTGGTTAGAGAAGAGGAAACATCGAAGTATTTGGGATATATGAGGTAGAATTAAAGATTGATGTTAATTGAGTGACTTTTATTTTCGATCAGGACTCAAAGTGGATAAAACCTGTGCATGTTGATCACGTCTTGACGGACCGTTCATGCGTGCGTTATAAATATACAACTCAAATCTCGCAATAACCCATTCACAACACCGCGAAATATCACCGTAATGTCTTCTACCATCGAGAAAGATGGACATCAGCTACGTGATATCCTACAGACCAAAACCTGGTTTGGATTCGATCTAGACGATACTCTCCATGAATTTCGCAAAGCCAGCCGTTCAGCAACCACGAGCGTCCTCACACGCATCGCCAGCGAAAACCCATCAACTACACTCCAAGATCTCCAAGCCCAATACGGAATCATTCTAAAGCAAGGAACCGCTGATGCATTCACCGACGGAAAGACCTCACATGACTATCGTCGCGCTCGCTTCGGTGCCACATTGAGCCATTTTGGATTGAGTCACGATAGTGTTGACGAGCTGCTGGAGGACTACGAGCGTGTTCTCGTGGATAACCTGACACTCAAACCAGGAGCTATATCTCTTCTTGAAGCAATCAAAGCGTCTGGAAGAAAGATCGCGGTGATCACAGAAGGACCGCAGGATGCACAGCAGCGAGCAGTGAGAGACCTGGGTATCGACAAGTACATCGACTTTCTAGCGACCACAAACTTCTTCGGTGTGGCCAAGATCGACGGACTCTTCGGCAAGGTACTTGATCATCTAAAGATCACACCGCAAGATATCGTGTACATCGGCGACTCGCAGGAGCGCGATATCGAGCCCGCTACCAAAGAGGGGATCCTCGCCATTCACTTACACGAAGCTCAAACAGCGCCGCTTGTGCTACAACCTCCCAGTATCAACTCGCTCGAGGTCCTAGCCAAGCTCATCTAACCTCTACCGTACACATGTCTGAGAACGAGACATGCTCGTGTCCGTCGACAAAAACACAGCGTTGCAAGGCTGAGAAAGAATCTACCCGCATATATATGTAGCTCAATCGATACACCCGTCAAACGTGTCCGTCTCTCACAGGATAGTTCCCGACTTTCTCACTTACAACAACATGCTGCGTCTAACAAACAAATCAGAC
Source organism: Fusarium xylarioides (assembly GCA_013183765.1). NCBI lineage: Eukaryota > Fungi > Ascomycota > Sordariomycetes > Hypocreales > Nectriaceae > Fusarium > Fusarium xylarioides. Next base: position 99,566 of record SRZU01000012.1, on the reverse strand, counting down.
AGGTGCAACGTTTTGTGCAACGTGAAGCATTTTTCAGCTGATGTCGTACATAGTCATCCCACGGCACTGGGCCGAGACATCCAAGTGTCATAGAGTTCTACAACAGGGTATATCTTGCTACTTGAGAGGTTGAAGCTAGCATTCTATAATTATTCACTGCACGCTCAGCCTTGTATGCACTGCTTACGTTACGTTGTGCATATTTTGTAAGGGTTACCTTACTTAATTCCTTCTGCAGGCTGAGCCTCGCAGCTTAGGTATGAATCCAGCCCGTGGGTGTTACACACCTGTCATCCCAGGATGTAATCACGGCTACACGCATTACAATAATCCTAACCTCCCTCACGGGATGACGGGCGTCTTAGACGCCGGCGCACGGGGGCACCTTTGCCGGACGCACGTCACATCACATCACATCGTGGTGTGGTATCAAGGTTACAGTTACAATTGGGGGTTGTTCACAGAATAGAAATGAATGTGCTCTGTAGAACCCCAACATGCAAACATTTCTAGACTGGGATATTTTTCTCACTGCGGCCTCGATCGAGACCCCCCCTTAGGTTCCGTCTTATCACATCACATTGGATCACATGTGCCTCTCAGATGCAAGATCCAGCATATCAATCTGGCCCCCAACCTCTCTTCCCTCTAGCCCCTCCTCTGCCCTCCATATGCCACACGTGGTAAAACCCGCGAAAAAAGAAAAAGCAAGGTAATTCACCTTGTGCACTCATTGGCCTTGTAGCCGCTCGCTGCACCCACACCACCACCAGTTAATCCCTAGCCTCTCTAGCCTCCCTAGCCTCTCTAGCCTCTCTCAGTAACAGCCTTCAACCTGCGAAAGAAACTTTTACTAAGTAGAAAATGGCTGATTGTGACGGTTTCATACATGACAAAGTTCACTGTTTAGCAAAAACTCAAGATACGGCATTCCCGGAACAACGAACGTCTTAACGCCTCAGCTTCTAGCTCTCAACTTTACGAGTCAAGGGAAGGGATTCATTCCAAAAAGTCCCCAACACCATTTCTCAACGGCATCTCCACCTTTGTATGATCTGAAACCCACTGATTCCAACGTTTAGCTCCCTCCACCTGCAAGTCATTCTTCAAAGTTTCACACATTCCAATGCTCAAGCCCCCAACGCGAGTCGTGCAAACTGGCTAAAACAAAGCCTCTCAAGTCTACGGTAACGATCGCTGGTCAGGTGCTCATCGTCGAATCTTGGAATATCCCAGTAAATTACATCACAATCATGTTAATCAATCCTACAAAAGTAAATGTCTGTTGCTTCAATTCAAGGGCTCTTGAAACTGCATGACGCATTAGTTGTCCAGGGGTTGCTTGGCCATGACCTCATGCCGGATCGTCCATTCACTAACCCACGTTGTAGAAGTAAAGTGCCTCAAACCAAGCCATTTGCGTTTATACCCCTCTCGCTCTTACGCGGGGTTCGTTAAAACGGAAACACGAGGGGATAATCATGTCCAAACAGGATCAGGAAGTTCGTTCACCAAATGCGGTACTGTACATGCACGGAGGGACAATGAGTGATAGTCATATCACCCAACTCCAAAGACATCACGAACAGAGACAATTGTGTAGATAGTTTGCGATTTTTTTGCCTAAATATTAAAATAATCGAAATCAAAAGTATCCATCTCGAAAGTGGTATAACCAATCCATAACGCCCCCAACCCCTCCTCATAGCTCTAATGCATGAGGACGTTGCTTCCATCCATCAATGAGGAACGTTAAAGACGTCAAATCCTCCAGATTACCGTGTAGTAGCCTTCCGTTCTAAGTGTCAATCACTTTTGTTATCCTAACGCGCGCTGTTCCCAAAGACAAAATAATATCCAAGCTCCAAAAACAAAAAGAGTAAAAAAAAGAAATCGGAGTCTGTCACTCCTTGTCATCACTCAAGATGACTCGCTTGCTTGCTCCCCCTCGCCAACTGCTCGCGTCATTCCGAACGGAAAAAACACTGGGTATCTCGAATTGGAAGAAAAAGAAGCCCCCTTGATATCGATCCCCTCCTCCGCGCGCGCGTGTGCATTGCTGGTGGTACAGGTCGCCCCATGAGTCTTGGTGTCTTTGTTTCGATTGCCAAGTCAATAAAAAGAAATCGCTTCCTTGGGACGAGGTAGAGATGTCGTAAAAGAAAAGATAGATGGAAATCCTTGTGATGGGTATGAGTGTGTGTCCAGGAGATCCGGGTAGTAGTGGTAGTATACAACGGATATGGGTATCCAGTCCGGCGAGCTTTGGTAAATGTCACTGGCCGGTATCATAGGATCCTCAGGTATAGGTATGGTATGGTAGGTAAACAGAAACAGTCCAGGGGTCCAATGGATGATCCGCTTATTTGGTAGGGTTCCGGAGAATTTCTTCACAGTTGGCGTCAAAGCGAAGGTTGAAGAGCCTCACGTTTTGCATAAACTTCTCCGTCTTGTCGAGCTCTCGGTCACGTCCAAAGAGAGTCTCAACAAATTCGACACCAGCATTCTTGCCAAGGCCAGCTTGCTTGCGCTTGGCAGCCTTGAGCATGGGGGCTTCACAGGCCTTGAGGAGGGATCGGAGTTTCTCAGTGAGGCGCTCACCGGCCTCGATGAACTCCTCAACAAGGTCACGGTTGTCAGGAGTGCGGACGCGACCAACTGTCTCCTCAGCTCGCTTGACCTTGCCAGCGAGCTGAATGAGAAGCAGCCACATCTCACCAGCCATATCAGAGATGGGAGTGGCAGGACCTTGGTGGTAGACGGTCCAGTCATAGATCCACTTTCCGAGACTGTTGGCATCAAAGACACTACCTAGGAGAAGGATGGGCTCTTCGGCAGGGTCCCAGTTCTTGAGTGAGTATCCGGCAGGAATGCGGTGCTTGCGAGCATCGGCATCAGTGGCCTTGGGAGTGGAAGGGGTGGAGGCGGGCTTGCTGCGGTGTGAGCTGGCGGGACGGACAGTCTGTGGCCGGGGAGGGGGGACCGCGGTGGAGGATCGACGGCTGTGGCCGAAGCTGGTAGGAGGTCGGGGTTGAGGCTGGGGCGACTGGAAAGTAGAAGCCTGCTCTCGTGTGTAGTAGTCATCGTAGATAGCGGCGGTGGTAGCACCCTGCAGGTAGTCGTCGTAATTAGTGTACCGTCCCCGGTCATCATCAAAGTCTCGAGGTAGGAAAGCGGATTTGCGGTGATGATTGATCTTGGAGCGGGACTGTGCGGGAAGCACATATGTATGTCCCAGCGCCTCGATGATCTCGTCCTCGTCGGATTCTCCATATGGGGTGGAAGCCCGGACATAGGTAAATGAGAATCGGCGGTCGCGCTTGGAGCGCGGAGATGACTCGGAAGGCCTGCGCGACGAAGAAGTTTTGTGACTCACATCTGCCGTGCTATATTGCCCAATGCTGTTGTAGCGTGGCGAGTCCTTTGGAGGACGCGGGCTGAAGTCGCTAGCCTGAGAGTAGCTGTTGAATCGCGAATGAGCCGCTCGCGTTGCTGGCCGCCTGGGAGTCGAGTCGGCCCAGGTCGGCCTCGGGGAAGGTGTGGGAGTTGCGGACGACATCCTCGAGTAGACGCTGTCGTAGTCGTGGATCGGCGTCGATCCAGGAGTTCGTGGAGATTTGTAACTCATGTTATTGTGTGGCGATGTCCAACTGACATCCGCTGTTTCCAGGGTTCAAACAACTGCTCTCCTCCCGAGCACCCGCAGTTGTTGGGTTGTCGTGTCGCTCGCGGAATTTCGGAGTTGTTCTCGTGTCTTTTTTTTGTCTTTTTCTAGTGAGTAAGTTGAGTTGGCTTGTCAGGAATGTCAAGACTGCATGCAAGCAGATTCAACGATCAAGATGCGCCGGGGAAGAGACGCCCAAGGGGAGGTGATGGAAGTAGGCCCGTCACCTCGGTATGTAGTCGGAGGAAAAGAGGTTAGAAGATTCTTTTGCGACGGCGAACATGACCGATGGGTATTATATCTCTCCTCAACTTGGAGGAATAGGCACCAGATCCCGTAGAACCTGGTAGTAGTGTCGAGAAGACGCTGGACGCTTCGAGGGTCCAGAAGCCAGATGAGTAATTAATTTGAGAAAAAGAGCGATGACGTCGATGCAACGACGTGCTGAATAAGTCTTGATGAACTTGTTTGGGGATTCAGAGTGATTGGCAATCGCCAAGATACGTGAAAGAGAGGAGGAAAGGAGGGTGAGCGGGAAGCAACAGAGATATATATTCTAAGATTTGTGTGTGTGCCTCTGGGTGTGGACACCTCACGTACCGCACCGACTCCCAAACCTGCCTACACTACCTTAGCGGGTGATGGCAGGGGAGGACGCTAGTGGGAGGAGGGGCCTGACCGGGGGTTGAGTAAAAAAAAAAAGTGAGGACAGGGGGGTATCAGATAGGGGCAGGGGGTGGAAAAGCCGCAGGCAGGCTTTGTGAGGGTGTGGTAGAATTGAGTGACTCTTCCAAAAGCGAGACAGGGGTGCAACCTAGCTTATGTAGGCTTCGCATTTGCACTCTTCCCGCCGCTGAACTTGATTCCAGTGGTTGCAGTGACTGCAGCGCTATGCTTTGCTGTGCTGTGCTGTGCTGCTGCGCAATGCTGAGCGAGTCTTGGGTGATTAATTTAGAATCTTTTGTGCTCTTTTGACTGTCAATCAGTTCAAAGTCGTCCTTTTATTCGATGTCGCTGGCGAGTACTAGAATCACCTCGAACTGATATGACTCAGAAAGAGGCAGTGTTGCTTGAGTGATTGATTGATTGCGACCGAGTACAGCACCGCGCCGTATCGTATCGTATCGTATTGCTAATCAGGGTGTAAGAAGAGACAGAGTTTAACGCTTAGTCAAAAAGCGCATACTGTACGTGCGCACAGCCAATTTCTCTCCAACCAGTCGAGTCAACGTGCGCCGCGCACTGGCCTCAACTTTGATTTTTTCGCGAAATGAACCAAAACGGTGACGCAAGTCTTTACCAGGACCACCGCTGCAAGGCCAGACGCTGCAATGCGGCCAAGTTTTGCTGGGTTTTCCGATAATTTTGTGGATGGCTGTGTATGTATGTCGCTTTTTTCTTATTAAACGCCCTACCGCTTCCGCAACCCAATTCAGTTTTATCTTTTTTTGGTTGGGTACTGGTATTTTCGGGTTTGATCAATTATGATTCAACTCGACTTCTCACGCGCAAACTATGACTCAGTCTTGAATCACTCGTCAGCTAATATGTTCATGAACCAAGAGGCGAAAAAGCACATCCAAGGATAATTGTTGTGATAGGTAGGCAAAAGAGGCAGCCTTTCATGTGAAAAGGAGCAAAAAAGAGCATGAAAAGTTGACAGGCCAATTTGATTGACTGCTTTCCCATCCAATTCAGCTCTCAGTGTCATGTAATTGTCCCAGGGTGTGTATATAGCAGCGCACTGAGTGCACTGGTGCCTCTTTGTCTCTCAACAACAAGACAAGCAGCAACACTCACTCGCACACAACGCACACAATTCGACTTCCCCTTTTCTCCAGAGCCTCGTTTCTTTTCTTTTTTCTGATTTTCTTATTCTTTCTGTTTCCTCCTGTATCAGATTGAACCAGCCACCGAATGCAGGGAGAAACAATGCTGGGATGAGTGAAAAGTGTGCGGAGCCAACAAAAACGAGACGAGGCCACAGAAAAGTTTTCTTCAAAAAATAAATAATATTTACCTGACGGACTTTTCGGGAGGCGGGGTTCAGTGCAGTACCGGACTCCCTGATCGAATATTGCTTGCTTCTTCTTGACACCAATGTCTCGTCTCGCACGCCTCTTTCTCACCTCTCAAATTCCCCTTGTTCCGAAAGTCAGCGAGCAACAACCAGGCCAGAAATTGGCTTGAATATCTAGACAGAGGGCGTGTAGTCCCACTGAAGAGCCAGTTGAATTTACCGGCGGGGAGTAAGCGAGATTGACGGCCTGGATCCAAATCCCAAAGAATCCCAACGTCTTGCTGCAGGCCCGGATGCCCGCGATTCTCTTCCGGTGAAAATTTTTCCTTCTCCTTAGGCTTCTAGGCGCGCTGGCGGCAACCGAACCAACAGGGGGCCCAGCTCCAAAGCTCGCTCGGTGTGATTCAAGCCTGGCCAGGGCGCTCAGTAGACCGTTACAACCCCTGGACGCCTTTGGAATATTAAAGTAACTTAGATTAATTAGGGTATTGGGCTGGCTGGGTAAGGGTATGGATGGGAAAGTTTTCCTGAGGATACGGAAATACGAACGAGATGCTGACGCAACGGAGCGGCCAGCAAGGATGATGATGGACTTGGGGCGCCGTTTTGAACTGGAGCTTGTGAATGTGGTCCTCGTAATCCATGCAAAAGATACTATCAGCCTGGCCCTTAATAGCACTTGCTTGATACAAGTGCGACGCGAGGCTGGCGATGACTGGAAGCTGCCGGTAGGCTACAACCTGGAGTCGTTGCGCCGTCAGCCAGTGAGTAAACCTGGTTGGTCTTGTCGCAAGGCAGCGCAGCCGAGGACGATATCCACGGGTTGCTAGGGCTGTATGTATGTCAACAAGGCTGGAATGGATGGCGAATCAGAAAACATACAGTACAATAATTAGTTACAAGACAGTTTCCGAGCCTTGGGGCCTTGGTACGGATACTCGACTCGGTGATATGTTGCCTGGCCTCCGATTATACGGCGTGGCACGTATTTAGGTAACAACAAGGCCTCGTACAAAGCAACAAGCGGAGGGTTGAATGGCAAAACTCCGCAAGCTGTGCCGCCGTGAGAATGGAGTTAACGGACAAAGACTCATTGACAGTTGGAAATCAGGGAAGGCTGTCGGCCTTTATCAATCAGTCCTCAGGTTCTTCACACCATCATGATTTATCATCGCACGCTTACCACCAATACTTTCTCATTGGGCGGTTCCAGCATGCGCGTACATACATCATCAGCAGTAGTAAATGGGTGTCGTGCATTTTCCCCCAAGGGCTCTCATGCATGAGATTCTCTACCTTGTGACAGGTTCGCCTTGGAGGAATCATTACCACTACTTCTCCGCATCACGCATCACAAATAGCCACCGTGAATTTGAGGAACCGCCAATCGGTAGAAAACAATGTGATGAGTGATTCGAGGGTTGCACATCGAGGTTGCTACATTGTGCATGTGATGAGTTCCTCCGTCTTACGAATACGGATGATTACGGAGTTTCTTTTCGTTCTTTCTTTTTACAACTTTCCTTTTTGAGCAGTTTTGGAGTTTTACAACCCTGTTCATTGTAATATTGATTTCGAGTCCTAGATTTTCACGGCAAAAGACAGCGGTAGAAAATGAAGAGGCTGGGAAGAGTCGTCCCCTTGCATTAGTGACAATCACATCAGCTCCCTCACATGAAGTCACTGGCAGTTCGAAACAAAGCTGTGATTGCCACCAATGCAGGCAGAGTGATCTGACGAAAGAAGAATTGAGCGAACAAAAAACCAGTGGATCGGATTGTCAAGAGCTCTTCTCCGCACGCACGGCACGGCGGGCGGGGGCCAAAACAAAGATGGAGATGGAGATGGAGAAACGGAAGACGGATATGGAGAGATCGTGCATTCGGTACTGGACGAGTTGGAAGCGCAAGCGCGGCAGCGGAGTCGACACATGTCAAACCCTGCACCGGAGAAGTGGCTCGCGAATGGGGTCGTTTCCATTCGATATGCGGCCTGCCACTGCAACGGCACTAAGGTAATGCTGACGGAACGAATGGAAGTGGTAAACAAGACCAGAAGAAGAGGCCTTCTACCCAGAGAGGGATAAGCGTCCCATGCGAGTCTCTCTAGCCCGCCTGTCACTCACTCTCCAGGTCTTCCATTCTTCCATCCTGTTCAACTCCATCGGATCCAAATTCCCAATTCCACATCGAGACTTTTGTGTCACACTGAAATGCTGCAGTTCTTCGCTTCCGGAAAGACAAGATACTTGGCATGAATCGCCCTTTAACTCGGATACCTTGCTCATAGTAAATTACGCCGCAATTCAATCATATTTCGCCGCCCTTGATCCGCCTCCCATATCTAGAAACATATCCCGATATGCGCCGAACGAAAAAGGGAGGCCGTCGCTTTGATGAATTACCCTTTCTTCATGCCGATAGACTCGAGATTGGGCCTCGGCCCTAGTTCCGTGCTTTGCCTGTCACGGCTGGCATTTTGCCTGCACCTTTCCGGTCTGTGGTATTGATTGGGCAGAGCCTAACTCTTGACATCTTAGATTTCCATACCTTGATCGTTCATTTCCGTCTCAGATCTGACAGGTACGGTATCTTTCTGTCAACTCCTTTTAAACATCTTGCGTCCGTGATTCAGACTTTTTCTCAGCTGGCTTGTGGCCATTTAAACCCCTGCTGTCGATTCTACGCCTTGAGTCAGAACGCTGAACAAAGATGACACATACGACACAAAACAATTGAACAGTTTCAACATTTCATGACATTTACATCATTTTGTCTCTGACTGTTGTATGATTCAAAAAGTCCTGGTATTGTCCTCCACATCCGGACCGAAGAAATCAGAGGTTTGATTGCGAGTGTCAACGCTCTGGCCTCCTTTACTTTCAACAACACCCAGGATCCCAGAAGGCTTTTATCCGGTTGTCGTTCTCACCAAAATGGACTCTGGCTGGGATGACCGGACCGAAGATTACCTGTGCCCCGGGGCTAGGGGACAAGGGTATTGATCAAACATCCTTGAAATGCCCATGGATAGGGTTTGCAATGGCCGGCGATGGGACGGACGAAGCAGGGGGTGGATAAGAATTCCTGGAGCCGGAGTCAACAGGCCTCGGAGCTTGTGGTCATTGCCAGGGGGGATAGAGTCTGGACGGGCGTGTCTAGGGGGACCCTGACTTCCCGTCCAAGATGACTGACTACTGACTCCCCCCTGGTCATGGTGCAAAATGCGTGCCTGAGTCCCAGAATTCGGTCACTGAGGTCTAGCGGCCTTTGCACCGACGACATTGCCCTAATGGCCGATGCTAAAGGCACCCACAATGACAGCGGCTGAGCGATCCAGACACGAGGATGGAGTCCTCAAATGGGTAATGGGTACGCGGGGAGACGATTCTGACCTTTCAGAGGCTTGAGAGTTTCTCTAGAAGCTCTCTGCTGGTGGATTCGCAGATGGCGGACAACACCCGGATGGAGTCTAGTCTGCGTCAAACATTGCCCAGCTTCAACCCCAGTCTGTCGTCGGTGTTGCTAATATTATTGCAGGATCGATGATATTTTCATGACATTTTCCATTTTGACAAAATTATTTTGTGTGCGTGTGCCCACAATGTTAAATATTTGGCAAAAATCGGTCAGTGTGCAGCTCTGAGACAAGGATTTCCCACCAGATTACACGGGATGGGCTGTGCACTTGGTCCTGGCAATAAGACCAATACATTAAGAGCACCCACGACAACGCAGCGCAAGCCAGCACAACCCTTCAGGTAAAAGGGTCAAGAATGCGACTGTACAGTGTGTACACAGTCGACACTCAATAACAAGAGACCCGGGCGTTCGGTCTGAGCTTCCTTCACCTTGGTCTTGACCTGGGGCCCGAGATTAAGGCCAGAGACAATGGGTCACATATAACTTACACTCCCCCCCGCACGCCCCTTTTGGGCCTGGCAATGAATTTTTGAAGGGGAAAAATATCGCGGCCCAACGCTATCCTGTGCTTGCTGCTGGGCACCATGTTTCATACGCTAATAATAAGAGAAGCCTTGCCCTTGTCACTGTCGGCATGTGGTACACAGCCGAGTCCAGGTTTAAAATTATCTAGGACTGTCTGTTGTGTTTATCTCAGAATACGGATAAACATGGTGTTGGTGTTGGCTTTGACAGAGCAACAGAGAAAGAGGATTATTGCGATGGACATTTTTGGGCATCAACAGTTTGTCTCTGGTCTGAAGGTCTGGAGTATGTATATCTTGGTCGGTGTGTTTTGCTCTTCAGCTATTGTTTCAAAGAGCATCAGAATTGCATTTTTTCTCAATGGCTTCTGACGGATGTGCGTATGGATATGGATATGTATGTCCAACATCTAGACGCACACGCCCTCGCAGCGTATAATGTCGTCGGCCTCGTTGTTGGCGGCCATTGAGGTGGACTTCCAATCCCCATTGCCATCCTTGTTCCATGCAATCCTCGATCACCCTTGTCCAACATGAAATATTTTGCCTTTTTTGACTTCAAGGATAAATTTTCATCGCGAGATGCCTTCCTTTATTGATGGAGTCCACGACAGCCTTGCTCTCTATCTGACAGCTTTGCCGCACTTTGAAATGACTGATCCATCGCATCGCTCGATATTCGGCGCTCTTGGTTGTTATCGCCATCATCTTTCTTGACCGATATGCCCTCAATGGCCCTCCAAGTGGATGAGCCGGTGACTCATAGCTATCCCTTCCCTTGATGCTGGCGCTGACAGTGTCTGCAGCTCGATGCATATACCCTCTGGTTTGCTGTATTGATGTCCAAACAAACCCGCGGCCCCGTCATATCGGTCCCGCCATGCACCCCAAGTTAGAAGCCGATTGGCATCCACCACACGCACTGCCTTGTCTAGCAGACGCAGACGCAGACATACATACGCAGACACGTTGCTGTGTGCACCACCATCAATCAAGCTTCACGATAGAGGGGAGGCGGGAGAGGGTACTACCCCCGGCGTGTAAGTGATGGAGGGGCACAATAGAACAACAGAATGAGCTCTTCTCTTCTTTTGATCAGGACTTTTGCATGGCGGATATGCATCTGCAGAACCCTGGTGCTTTTGACTTATCCTTACACAACAGCTCTCCTCTATTCGCTGCGTCAAGCGACGATATCCAAACAACAAAGCCAATGCCCCTCCAAAAATAAATTCGAAAAAAATAAATGGTCCTTGGCAACAAGTTTTCCAGGTTTCCCCTCCCCCTCCAACAGCCTAGCCAACCCTACTGCGGACGCTATAACAACAAGGCGGTCTTTTTTCAGCTTTTTCTCTCTCTGTGTTCCTCACCGACTCTTGCAAAAGACGGTGCCCGTTGCTCGGGTGCGTGCCGTTGATGGGGATGCACCATCGCGGGGCACTTTTGCAAAGACGGGCCGCTATCAGAGGAAGCACAGCGCTTCAAGGACAGGACTCGAGGGAGAAAAAAAAAAGACGGACCCCTCTCAACCTGCAGCTCCCCGAGACCTAGATCACGACGTGGACGCAAAACGGCCAAGGCTGAAGGTATACAAGGACCAGAAGCTGGCCACATAGTGACGTATGCAGGATCCCACAGATCCATCGCGGCTCTCAGTGAAAGGTTGTTGATGAAGGCTCAGAGAGTAACTGTGTGTGTACTACGGTAGGAAATCTGCATGTTGCCAGTATCATGGCGTGCAGTAAAGTTGCTTCTCTAGTGTTTTCTAATGCTCAAGATATATACATACATACATTTACATATACATTACATTACATTTTGACTAGACTTCAAGCCGTTGCAGATGTAACCCTTCCGCTAATACAAGACAAGATCAAGCGCCGACGATCAAAAAGCACACCGCAGCAACACCGCCGTTTTAAAGATCGGGGGACTAGAATGCAGTGCCCGCTATAGCGTCCTCCACTTTGGTAGACAAGGGCGATCACTCTTGATTCAACATTGCTTTTTCTTCTCTTTTTTCCTTCGCACTGGAAAATTCTCTTCTCCAAATGCATGAGGGCGCTTAAGGTGTGCTGCGAGGCCATTAGGGCAAAGACACGCAGCTGCATGCATTGCATATTTTAAAAGAGGGTCTTTTTTGACATGTCCTCTGTTGGAGCGCCAACGCTCTGCTGTGCTGCATCACGATGGAGTATCATAGCTAAATTTTTCGTGTTGTCGGTGACGAAATAGAAGCCTAGAATAGTCTGATCCCGGTAGTCCCGTGGACATGAAGAACAGCAGAGAGGGGAGAAGAGAAGAGTCATACGTGAGGTGAGCCCCTCCAGTTCAAGGCTCAGGCGCGTTCATGCCCAGCGGTTCTCTGAAAAGTGGTGTTGTCTGCGTTGTCCATGCCTCGAGGGTACAGGACGGATGCTTTTGGTGCTGGGCCCTTTCGGGTCCGGCCGTAGAACAAATGAGATCCGACCAATGGATGCATTAGCACAGTCTGCAGCTCGGGAACCAGAACGACATGTTCCCGCTCTTCACACGTCACATCACATCTCAGTTTTGGACTGGCATAGGCTATGTACCAATGGCGAGATTAGGGCATGGCAAGAGGAGAGCAAGGGTCGACATGAAGCCCTGTGTTATTAATTATGCGATGCTGCACGGTTGCGGTAGCCAACCCTAGACCACATAATGAATATTCGCAAATCGAAATGACAGGGCGAGCGGAGGAGGAAGTGAGAAAGTCGTGATAAGGTCTATTAGTTCGTGATATTCATCATGATACCTCAGTATGGCATGTGAAGAGGTGGTCTGCTGCCAAGGTAATTACCACCTCAGCGCTTACACATCATTTGCTCGTGAGAATAGTAACATTGACCAGCAGGCCTCAAAATATAGTGGTGATTTTTTTTTTGGTTCCAACACGCACCCCTCCATTGCATGAGTACTAGCCACGTGGGATGTGGCTGTGCTTTTCGAGGGTCCAGCCACAACCACTCGGCCGGGTCCGCCACCGGGGGTCCGATTCGGGTTTGGGTTGGAGCCCGCGCACGGCAAAGGCAACTGTAGCGGTAGCGGCAGCGGCAGCGGGAGGCATGTGATGGGTCCTGCAGGAGACCCCGTGGTTCCCGATTTTCTGGGTCCCGCGGCCCCATCGACATCTCCATTTCTCATCGGGCTGACGTGATGTGACAGTTTGTGAGCCTAATTGAATTCAAGTGACGTAGGACGATATCAACCTCAAAAGTGAATCATTTGAATGACAATTGTTGCTCGTCTGTGACAGTCTGTGACAGATAAGAATGACCGTGTCCCCTGCTGCCTAAATCAGGTCCATCCTGTCATTTCATTAACGACTCCCCCGCCACCCAATTTCCATGCTTCTTTGGCGATTGGGCATCTTTTGCCCCCCCGTTCAACGGCCTGACAAAATCCCCAACAACTCAACCATTCATTCTTTTCTCAAGGATTGATGGTCATCGACAAGCCTACACAAATGAGTCACACTATATCGCAAACGCTCGTGAACTTGAATAGTTGGCCAGCACATCATGGAAGCCTCTGACACAGCCACACCGATATGTCAAACCGACCATCGAATCAACTGCCTTACCTCCTGCTTGGTACAAGTCATTTGAGCAGAGTCCTAAAGTGCCAGGATATGTGATAGGCAACAGCGCGCAGGAGGGAGCTCACGATGACGCACACGCGATATCTCAGATTCCTGATACACGAAACGTGTCGCGCCAGGCAATATCTCGCGCGAGGCAGGCACTTCACATGTCGAGAGCCAATACAAAACCGCGGGGTAAGAGGCACAGCCTTGTGAAATGTCATTCACGGTGCTGGTGAATGGTGGCGATGTCAGCAAATGGGACGGAAGGCCAGGTTGATATCCGTGATATCGACACGCCTTTGTCAAATGGAGGTTGGCAGAGTGGTGATATGTTTCGCAGTCGACGATTGACCAGGTTTGCTGAAGATTACTGGTGATAGTAGAGGCTGGATGACGCTCCAGAGGCTTGACCAGTTGTTGGGTCGACCAATGTGAGGGCATCGTAGGACACAACATGCTGAGGAGAGAGTCACAAGTGAATTGGCAGGGGCAAATCAGTATTGATTGAGGCAGGATTACGCAGACCTAAGAAGCCTTCGAGTAGCGTCTGAGAACCTATACCTTTCCCTTCGATGAAGGGACACTGCGAAGCTTTGACTGCGATACCTCAGGCACCGCCCAGTCTCGAATGTCCACCTTTACTGATTTCCTCCATATTGAAGTGACCGCAAATTATCTCTTGGCCGTGATTAAGAGGACGATGTGGCGTTGGTGGTTCCATCCTCCTGTCTCTACTATACTAGTCATTCGCCTGATATTTTCAACACTACGTTTCTCCAATCTTCTTGCATTTTGAAGGGCAGTACTTGTTCTCTACAGAGAGCGATGTTTGATAGCAGGATAATTGGAGTTTCGCACTCAGCCGACAAATGCTTCAAGGACGCCTTATATGAGCCATGTCTCGACTATCCTCCTTCTGTTATGTTTCCTTTATAAGCATGTACATATAATACAAAGAAATATCCATATAAGTTATCAAACCCGACGGCAATTTGTACAAGCATTAGAAGCGGAATCACCAAGGCGGTGCACTACCATGCCCCCTTTTCTACATCACCCGTACTTTGTGTAAGAGATGCGCCAAACGCCATGGGAAAGCTGCGTGAGGGCCAAGAGTTTATAATCGTCGACCTTATCGGCGGTGATGCACCTATAGACAAGAGAAGACCGACGAGTTGCACGTTCTGGGGATACAAGTAAGACTTACAACCCTGAGGTCCACATCTCAATGAATATCTCCCAAGAGATCTTTATATCCCCAATACCAGTCTGCAAGACCTGCCAATACTTCTTTGAGCATAAAAACTACAAGAGCTAAGCCATATACCAGCAGAACTGGAGAAGTTCTTATTGGTTGTACGGCAAGCTTATCGAGAGGAAGAGGTTTTGAGTCAAACAGCCAGTTGAGTCTCAGGAGTTTTCATTGACCCAGACGCGACAATCTTGCAGGGCCGAAGTTGAGCAAGTTGAGATTTGCAACTTAATTCAGCTAAGGTCACTCTGTATGACGCTGGCGATAAATTTTAGCTACAATAGAGACATATGAGCACCCTTACCGGCCTAAATAAAATTGAAATCCTCCTAGAGCAGGTCTCAAGTTCTGAAGTGTCTAACGCACAGGGAACATGAACATAAACGTCTTGTTTGTTACTAAACTCTACGAATGTATACATAAAAACTTTACCTTACCATGATAACGCCAGCAGATGTGTTAGTAGTTAGCCACTCTTGACATGAGGTTTGAAGATCGGAGGTTCGGGGGTCACTGGATTACGAGTTTATTGCCCTTCACCAAACCTCAAAGAGGTAGCACATTGCCATATAGATATGCGATACGAGCGGCATTCTAGGACTGAAGCAACCGATGGCATGTTAACTATACTACAGAATTGAATTCAATGCTGAGCGTATCCTGCAGGTCAGGTCAAACGCGTAGTAAAGCTGCATATCGCAGTGTTACCTCAATGTGATGCTACGAGATCAATGTAGACATGGAAACTGGACTGAATGATTGAAAAGGGAAAAAGACACATGACTGAAGGGAGTAAGAAAGAAGTCTAGAACATTTTTATTGATCTAAGAAAGCTTCATTTACTGTCCGTAAATTGGATCAATTACAATACTATAAACCATGGTAAAAAGAAAACCCAAAAGACACTTTCCTCCCATCCCTTCTAACTTTTTCTCCGTGAACCATTAAACTCCCAGACCAACATAACGCCGACTGCTGAACCGCAGACACCAAAACTACGCCTTCACTATTGAGACTGGGCGGAGTAGAGCGGGATGCAGTCCAGGTTTGCATTTCTCACGCCGCTCCGCCTTAAGCCCATTGAAGCTGCATTGCCTATGGGACTTGAGACAACTTATGCAGGCGTACGTCTCGATATTCTTTGGACAGCGAGCCACAATACACTTTCCGGGTTCTTTGCAGCAATTGCAAGGAAAACGGGCTGGTACCCCGTGATCTTCCAGGAAGTGGACCTTGTTGTGGTCCTTGAAGTTGCTCATGTTGTACTCCTTGCCGTTGCACCTGGAGCATGTCTTCCGATTGTTGACCTTGACGCTGCTGGTGATGGTGCGGGTGCTGCTGGTACTGCTGGTACTGCTAGAACTTTCCACGCTGACCCTTTCCTCGACGGTAGGCTCCGTCTCTTCCTTGGCGGTAGCCTCAGTCTCTGGCTTGACGCTGACCTTCGTCTCTGCCTCAACTGCAGTGTCCTCCTTTTTGTCGTGATGCATCTCGTCATCACAGCGACGGCCCTTCCCGTATGACCTATCCCAGTGCTCGCAGGGCTCCTCCAAGGACCCCCTGACAACGCACCAGTAGCATCGTTTGGCTTGAGTGCGCCGTTTCTCTTCCATCTGCCGAGCGTTGATTGGTGTAAAAGACGACATGTCTGATGGCTGGTTAGAAGTAAGTTTAAGATCAGGGTGGATTTATCTTACTTTTTGGTAGGAATGTTTTATGTGATAGAGTTGATATGTTCTTATGTGATTGAGAGTGATAGTGAGGAACTTGAGATGTTTCGATGCGATAAAGAGTAAAGAGAAGAAATAATAAAGACAAGGGGATTGAGCATTTTATAGTCAAAATATGGGAATAAATATCAAGATATTGGATGGAAGCTATTTTCAAGAGGAAATGATAAACTTCCGTTTGTAAAGGAAGCTGCAGGTGAGATCACCACTGAGAAGGAAGCTTCACATTGCGCGCATTTCCTTGAGTAAAGTGTATAATACACCCTCGGATGGTCCCCTAAAGTTATTGGGCATCCCCTGAGCCACGAGGACTAAATTTATTTAAGTTTGTTCTTGAAGAAAGTATTTGGTCATGAGTGAGTCAAGGGGGACTACAGTATGAAGATATTCGCCCGTCCCCGCGGATAAGATTTTGCTAAACACAACCATGATTATATTTCATCGTGTTACAAAACTCGGGATGAAAGCTTGTATGATATTGAACTGAATTAAGCTTTTGACTTGGGATGAGAGCTGCACGCAAGTAGGCAACGCCACTCTGGAGGGGTAGATGAACATGATGGCATTTAAATGCTTCGACTCACGAGATATTTATGTCACTCGTTCTAACAAGGCTGGTTCAAGTTGGATAGATATCCAGAGTCCTTAGCGGTAATACGGTCGTGTTTAGATGGTCAACACAAGAGCATTTGCCCTGGTACATTCTCATGTCACTCCGACCTGGTGACACAGAATCATGGATGGGAGCATCTATAGACTTTGGAAAAGTCATTTAACTTCCCCTAGAAAGATATGCTGAGAATTCTGCTGCCTAGCAAAGTCCTGTTTGACCGAGCATGCTCCTCTTGTGAGTAAACAAGATAATAGCAATGGGTGACTTGTTATGTAATATCCTAGAATTACTACAAGTACTACAAGAACCACTCCATATCACGTTAATCGATGAGTATCGATATTTCTACGGAGTCCCACTTGATACGAAAATCATGGCCATGATACGAAATTGACGAGGACCCATATGTTGAGGCTCACGACTTGGACGAGATATCATGGCTTCATTATAGTTCAAATTACCCCTGAAAATGCGCGCGATCCGAAACCAAAAAAGGGATTGACCAACAGCTTGCCAGGCTTTTTATGTAAACTTTCGACTTGTACCGTTAAAGAGCACACATTTAGAGTGGCATATTTTATGACCGCCTATCAGGGCCCACCTTTTAGAACCTTCGTTGCAAGGCCTGGGAATGTCGCTTGCTGCCTCACTTACTTGGTCTTGCAATTGTAAGGGAATGCCAGTCGCGTTTCCAAAGAGCTCGCCTGAGAAATAATATCACGTGTGATTTTACGTGGTGTTACACAAAGGCCAGCATGCCTTCGCTCTGGTGTCATGCAATTGCAACTCTGTCGAGGTTCAAGTGATAGCCACTCACACCAGCCTGTACCTAAAAATAGCAACAGTCAACGATGATGTTTGTAGAGCCAAAACAACTACATGTATGGCAATTGCATTACAGAGGGGACTGTATTCTGCTTCACAAATATGATTTCCTCCCGACGAATGGTTGTTCTCTTGATTGTCAAACATGAAAGTTATACCGTTGTTGAGGGTGGTGTGATCTCAAATGACGATAAATAAGGCGACAGATTGCCAGACACAAAGTCACAAACAGAAAAGATCTGAGACCCGGAGACCCCCGGCAATCTGGATCGATCTAAACGAGCAAGGATTTATATACATAGAATAAGTATCAGGTGTCTTTCACGTGGAATTATCATCCCACGTTCTAAGCCTCAGCTGTTCCCATTCCCCGCAACGCAACTCGCTGGAGCTGAGGGGCGATATCCCGAAGCCGACCGCCGTAGCCCGTGAGCCGCGACATCAGATCATTTCGGCATCTAACTTAAGTGAGGGACGCTATCTTACCGAGGGACAACTCAGGGACACGACACGTATTAGGGGAAACTGACGTGTTTGTCATGACGAGGCAAACACGCCAAGGCACTGTTTTATTAGGGAGTCTTTAAGCTTAAAGGCGCTGAGGTCCCCCCCACTGTAAGCCATTCAACGTGTTCAACATTTATGAATGCCACTTGCGTCAACCACCTTCAACGTCACTTCAGGAACAGACAAAATCTCCGAATCACACTGCAACAAAGCAAGGCACGCATATTTATTAGTGTAAAGCCACCAAAGTCATGTGCATCGTACTTCTCACTACTGCGCATCCCGATTATGCATTAATTGCCATCGATAATCGGGACGAGTTCATTCTTAGGCCGACATCGCGGCCTCACTGGTGGACTCATGGTACATCTGGTCGACCAGTCTTGTCATCACGGGATCTTCAACGAGCAGAGAAAGGAACATGGATGGGCATTAGCAAGGACGGCCTGATGGCTGTACTCACCAATTACCGAGAAACAGATGTTCAAGACCAGAACCACCCCATTCATGCTGCCAAAAGCCGCGGCGGTATGGTCACCGCCTGGTTGGGAACACCACCCGAAGAGAGCCTCAAGGACAGCGTCCACAAACTAGTCGAGAACGACGGCGTTAAGGGCGTCGGAGGCTTTTCCATGGTTTGCGGCAAGCTGAGGAAGCAGTCTCAAGGCATTGCGATTGTAAGCAACCGGGCGGGCAATGTTGAGGAGGTGCCCATCGTCGCCAAAGAGCGCGGTGAGATTTGGGGTCTGAGCAACACAGCCTTTGATGCGACAGGGAAACAAGAGGAATGGCCCAAGATCGCCATGGGCAAGAAGCTATTCCGCGAAGCTATCGACAAATCAGTGTCGGACAAGAAAAGCAAGGACGACTTTGTTTCGGACCTCTTTGATGTTCTCAGCCACGACACATTACCCAGGAACGAAAGCGCCAGTCTCGTAGAATATATCCACGAGCTCAAGAAGTCTGTCTTCATCCCCTTGATCGGCGACGAAAAGCATCGAAAGGCAATGGAAGCGGCCATGGCAAAAGGACCCGGTGAATGGACAGATGATCAAGCAGCTGCCGAGGAGCTGATGTCCGAAGGTCGACCGGATCCAAGCACGACACCTATCATGGGTTTTGAGACTGGCATGTACGGCACTCAGCGACAGACCGTGGTTCTGGTCGATTGGGAGGGTAATGTCACGATGGTGGAGCGGGCACTTTGGGACGGAAATGGCAATGCAGTGCCAAAGGGGGGAGGCGATTTCAAGTTTGAGTTTGAGATCAATGGATGGAATGACGAGTTCTGTAATGGAAGCACAAATGGTACAAATGGAGAGACGAATGGTCATTTGTAGACGGTGTTGAGATGGTTGTTACGAAGACGATACATTGGATAAGAAGCCCTAGACATGGAAAGAATAGACAGGCACTGATATTGAGACCACGATGAGCTCTCTAAGGGAGGAAAGAAAACTCAGGACCTGAACCCTACATAATGAAAATATTTATCATAAACTTAGATAACTCTTTGATAAGTTTATTTTAGTACCTTATATTAAGGTTCTGTTTTCTTACCCCATAAGGACTCTTACCTGACCATAGGCCTACGTCTCAGCATGGAGTCGTTTGGAGAACATGACGCTGAGAACAGTAAAAGAATGGGACAGTACCTTATCGAAGAAGACTGGCAATATTAGCGATTGTATATTTGTTTTTTGGACGCGTTGCCTGGAGACGCCTGGCTTGTTTTGATGTGTCGGAGTGAAGTTTTGCCAGTGTCAGTGTCAGGTCGGGCCTTGGGCTTTGCCAGTGACGAACAGTTGACGGCTGTTTCCCGTCACCTGCTTGCGTTGGGAAGTCGTCCATTTCCCCAGGGCACTTCTTCCCCTTGGTACCTTGTAGAGGAGCTGCCGCTGTTGTTGACATCAAAATAGCGAGTCCTCCTTTCAAGCTGAGTGCAGGGCATGTCGAATGCAACAACAAAGTCTGCACCACCTTTAGCTTCCGCTTCGACTTACAACAATGGAAGCTTTTCGAAACAGCACTGGCTTCCAGAAATCCTCTTCTCGACTTCGTCTACCCACCCCATCTAATGTCTTCTCACGAGGAAAGAAGAAGCGTCCTGTTATTTCTGGCCCGATTGGACCCGTCAAGAATTCCCGAGGTCCCGACTTCACTCGAAGTGAAACCCTCATCATTGTTCCCACCATCAAAGACTGCAGTGGCTCAGACGAGTCATTGTCCGACAAAGAAAACGTTGAAGCTAAGAAAGCAACTCGACGACTCTCTGCGAGCTTCTCGGCACAAGGATCACTTGCTAGTCCCCCTACTATTGCCAGGTCTGGGCTGACTGCGACTTCGAGTTGCAATCTGAACGCAGCCTCTTGTTCAAGCTCAACAAAGACACGCATACCAACAACCAAATTTCATCTTCCCACAACAAAGAGAGCCCTGAGCTCCCCGAAGCCTGGCCTTACTACTTCATCTTCGCATCAGCACCTTTCGAGTACTGCTCCAATCAAGCCTCTGCCAACAACCAGCTCATTCCGGTCCATCTACGAGGACTTGAGCTTCGAGTCTACCGTCCAAGACGAGAACGTTCCCCCCTCCTACTATAAAGAGTCAGCCCACGCGGAACATGCTCCCCAGGACAACTTCCAAAGGAACAAAAGTCGTCTTCCAAAGTCACGAACATTGGCCGTTTTGAGTGATCTTAAAACGTCCATCTCCCGATCTTCACTCAATTCTAAACTCTCCTCCTCCCGCGATTCCGATGACCCATCATCTCGCAAAACGTCTGCATCTTCAACAAGTAGCTTATTCGCATCAACTACCTCACGACTTAGATTGTCGCGAGCTTCTCTAGTTTCGCGATCCAGCAGCAGTTCCGACACCACGGCGACAGAAGTGCAACCAGACCCCAGCCATATCACCACATCACAACCATCTGCATATTGGTCCGGGCGCTTTGTTTCTCTGCATGATCGTTTCTTAGCCGAAGAATACAGCAATGGGGAGGCTGACGCCTCGGACTCGAGTCCTGGGCATCCCTTTCAGTACCACGCAATGACCACGGATCGTGTGGCTGTCAACTCCCGTCCGACTCACCTCTCCCACTCCACCACCACATCGGCACTTACAAGCCTAACTGGAACAAAGCCCCGCACCCCACCATGCACTAAGGATGCTAGATGCCTGCGAATCTTCCAGCACCTTGAAGGCCTTTGTACTACAAGCGAAGCACGCCGGTCGTTGGTAACCTGGCAGCAGTCATATGCCCGTCGCGTGGGAAAGCCACAACTACTCCCCCAGGGAGGTCGCATGGAGGACAAGAGTCTGATGGGCAAGATTTTTGGCACAAACCCCAACAAAGGAGGAAGAAGTAGCCTCCCAGCTATGAGCGAATCGCGCGTACCAATCGCCAGAAAGACGAAGCCCGTTCCTGCGGTTAGAGGACGCGGGAAGCGGGTTTCCATCAACTGATGCTCTTTGTCGGAAGAAGAAGACAAGCACGGACACACATGATTGTTCTTTGTTCTGAGCTCGCTTGTAATTGCTTGGATCGTTTTAAAGTGTATAATAGTTGAAAGGGACATGTTACAGCCAACAGTTGGCATTGTGGTACACCGCTATGTTAGCGTTTTATTTCTTGATGGAGACGCAAGGTGTCGAAGCCGAAGCTATGGTTCTTATTACCGAGTTTGTATTATGATTGCAGAGGCATGGAGAAACGCAGGTAATGCTGTAGCTATAATAATTAATTTCTTTTTGATGTCAATATTTCGCCGAAAGGGTGAAAGGAAACACGAGACTGTCATTCCAATCTGAAAGATTCTACAACAGCTTAAGGTAGGATAACCTTTATAACTTTAGTGCAACATCAGCTTAGACTATTCTAGACTATTTGGACAATTTCAGTGTATTAGCTCGACTATCCTGAATCTTATTTCGTCTTTATCTGAGGTCTTGAGTCTCTCGCCCTATGCTGAGACTTCCCTGTATCGGAAAGTTCAACATTCGGGTAAAATGGTCAGATGAAGCTCACAAGATTTAGTACATTTCTACCATAGAAGTCTTCGTTCGCTTAGATCATATTTGAACATTCTTGATACCGAATTGCATTGATTCTAGCCTGAAATGCAGTCACATACAACGCCAACTTGGCCCCCCTTTCGAGTTGAAATATCGTTTGAGTGAGTCCATCTAGATATCCCATCGACGCCAAAAACTCCAATGCTGTAGATCTCTTACCCTCTCCCCTTTTCCCCATCTTACGAAAGTATTCTCATTCCGTCTTCTTGCGAATCTTCATATAGTCTCTAATCTGCTCATGCTTGCTCGCAAAGAACATTTGCCTAGCATCATTCTTCCACACCAAAACACCCACCTCCTCAGCGAATCTCGAAATATCCTTGTATTCCCTATCATCATCGAATGACTTGAACAGGAACCCGCTCGTTGTCTTCATACGTTCGTTTTCGAGCTGCCATAGACGAATTTGGTCGACTACCGTAGGGGGAAGGACGGGTTTGTTGTTGAGAGCTGCGGTGCGGTGCATTTGATCGTGGGCGTGCGCGGCGAGGTAGGATATGATCTGCTCGGCGGTGATGCCGAATTGAATGGCTTGTCGGATGGACTGGCGGGAGATACGACCGGCGACCATGTCGGGGAAGCGCATTGCGAGTTTGGTGAAGAGAGCGAGAACGGCGATTTGAAGTGTTGACTGAGTGTAGGCGTAGATACGGTAATTGGTCTCGATAATCACACTGCCGCGCTGCTCGGTATTTGCGCCTGTCACGCTGCCCCCTGGTGCGCCAGATTGTCCTGGCTGAAGAGCAGCTGCCGTGGCGGCTGCAACGCCATCACTGATGCTGCGAAGACTATTGCTGCTCGAGGTGAGGGTTGTAGCTAGACGAGTCGGGAAGAACATGGATCGTTTGTGGTTAGGGATGTAGATCAACCCAAAGTCGACAAGCGATGGTAACATGTTCTTACGCTGTTCCGTCAGCGCATTCGTGTCGTACGCGCGACCAAGCTCCATGCTGGCAAGCACGAAAAGGAACGAGAGCATATCTGTAGCCTCCAGCCCAGCCATTTTATTCACCTCCATGGCCTCCAGCCAAAGCAACAGCAGCGTCCATACTTGCGCATTGGCCTCTTGCAGCAAAAAAGTAAAACCAGCCTGTGTGATACCAACGCTACCGCTTGCTTTACGATCAACGAGACGGCCCGCGACGAGGAGTTCTTTCACGCTCTTATTCGGTCCAGAAGACTCGCCGGCGCTCTTGTAGCCAACACTAGATACGACAAAGTGCAGGATGTCCTCCCATTTCTTTCGGGCGTAGCGATCGAGGAAGGCGATATCGATTTCGGGGGGGATTTGGAGTGTTGACGGTACGCCGAAGGAGTTGTGTGTGCCACCGCCTGATAGCGCGAGTCGAAGAGATAGTTTAAAGTTCGTAGTAAGTTGCATTTCCTGCGGTCGTTCCTTTGAAGGCGCCGTGATCGAAACGATGTGCAGAACGCGCAGGATCGAGAGCGCCTGGTCCTTCTGGCGCTTATGGCTCGGTTTGACCCAGTCATCTAGATCGCTGAGGAGTATAGGCTTGGGAGAGTAGAGAATGCGCATGACAAAGGTCTTTGCTAGGGGGGTGTTAGAGATTGGGCGGGTGTAGTGGTTGTGGTGACGAACCGAGGTGCGGGAGCATGCGACGGAAGATGGCGAACGCGGTTGACGGTTGTTGGTAGAGCTTGCGGAAGGTCGTGCCGGGGAGTTTCTCGAGATACTCCGCGAGCTGGAGGGAGGGCGCTGGGCTGACTGACATGTTGGGCGACGGGGGGAGCGCTCTGTCAGTCAGTATTTAAGGGTGCTATCGCATGATCGATTGGTGTTGAATTGGGGAGGATGTCTCGGTGCGCGTGGGTAATGAAAGAGATGTTGTTTATTTGAGTAGACGCTACTAGTTTAGGTAGTGTATGTCGTGGTGTCGATCAGGCGTGAACAAGTGGTGAGGTAGGTATACTAAAACGCCAAAAATGTGAAGTTCTTTGAAAGTTCACGAAGCTATTGAGCACGAGCTCTCCAGGCACGATGAATTATTTTCGGGCTAGCGTTTAGCGACGCGGGTTTAGCGGGAAAAGCTCGGTAAACGACGTCATACATGCACCCCAGGGCGATCGATCTACAGCCCGATCATCGACTTCCAGCAACTCATTGCATCTGCGATTGTAAGCAGATATAATAGCTTATAAATGAACCTTTTGTTTCTTCGGGGTTATTATAGAGTTATAGTTATAGAAAGGGAGAATAGTGTAGTGTAAGAAAGTCCAACAAACCTCTAGAGGATTCTCAAGGATCAAGTACATACTTGGCCGTGAAAAAAAGGCTGCATCGAGGAGGGTTGCTTCAGACTAACATGAACTTCTATATCATTGATCCTGGCAGATAACTGACTTCTGTCCAATAGGGAATTGCCTGCCACTGATATTGCTTACCTAGGGGAGGAAAGAAAACTTGAGACCTTGATCTTAAGTATTAAAAACGGTCAGGTAAATTTAGATAAATTTAAGATATCTTTATTAAACTTAGAATATATTTTATTTTGTTTATTTTCATACCTTATATTTAGGTCTGATATTTTCTTACTCCCTAAGGATTGCTTCTAATGTACTTTCTGGCCAAAATGCCTTGACAATTTGGAGACTCTAGCTTCTGTCTAACCCTGCCGTGAAGCTAAAAGTTAGAGATAGTCGTTCCGACATTTCTCTTCCTAGCAAGTTCCAGGATTGCGTTTCCAGCGGCGAGATCTGTGACACTAACGCCAATGCCTTTGTACACGACGAAGCCCTCGCTAATCCACGTCTTGAGCTTCTCAACGCCTCCTTCAGGCTTTCTTTCAGACTTGTCATCTAGCCAATCCAAGATCTCTCCAACCTGAAGTAGCCTGTCACCTTTGAGGCCACTCTGTATCACTTCTCCAGACTTGACCATTGCTTCCTCAAGATCGTCGACAAGAATACTACCCTCTGCACCACGAGGACTGTACGAGTCGTCGCGAGAGGCAGCATGGCGAAGCATTTCTGGATCAAGCTCTATCATGTCGGCCTGCCATGAACCTATGGCGCCGACGAAAGGTAATCTGCTTCGTGTTCCATCACCTAGGATGGTCTTGAGTGAAAAGAGAGGACTTGTTGAGCCGACAGTGCAGAACACTGCGTCAGCTGATGACAAGAGAGATGCCAGAGCTTCCTCGTAATCAGTTTGAGCAGGGTCCAAAACATCCAGACTAGCAGTAGACTTCCAGTGCTTTTTGTTTTCCTCCGTCACTGTCTTGACCAAGTCCTTCGCACGGCCTACAGAACGATTCACAATGGTGATCTTCTTGATCTCGGAACCTCTCAGAGCTAATGCAAGACGAGTATGCCACAGCCCTTGCTTTCCCGCTCCAAAAACCACAATGTTTTCCGTATTTTTTCTCCAAGTCCACGGGATTAGAGCAGATAATGTGGTCCTATAGCCTGTGGGCTCAGCTGCATTGAGTATACCCGTCGGCACCCCCGCCGAATCGCACAAAGACAAGAGTCCTCCAAGTGGACGATTTACCGTGTTCCCATTTGCGTCCTTGATGGGAGCTGGCGTAACCACGATCTTTGTGCCTACATAGTCTGGGGAAGTGAATGTGCGGAAGAGAGTCTTTTGTCCATTGGGTCGATTGACGAAGTCTGGTGTTGGTTGGCATTTCCCCTCGCCCCTGACAGAGAAGTCAATGAGGATGTTTTCTAGAGACTTCTTGAACTGAAGGACTTCATCCTTGGATAGAGATATGAGAAGATCTCGGATTTCGACGTCGCCAAGGACGATGAGGTTGTTGGTCATTGTGCTGCGTGGAACAATAAATGAAGAATCTGAGGAAGAGTAGAGCCGTGTATATTTACTGAATATTGATATGGGTATATAAATCTGGTGCTTGTCGTGGCAGATGACTGCGAAGTCGGCGTTGGAGGGGCAGAACGGCCAGCGTCGGAGCCGGTTGAGGGGTGCCGGTTCATGGTGCCGGTTGACCCCACGGCCGGCCGGTCCATCCGACAACGGATCGGCACCCGATACCTACCACAGACATGGTCTTGGGATGATAAGAATTGGCCTTAGCTGACGAACATATTCCTTGTAAGAGTCATATTTGATTGGCTTGTGATCAGCTTCGCTAATAACCAATTGTGGGACTACCTATTGCTCAACTGCAGTAGCATTTTTACATCCATCCTGAAAGGACTTGAACGAATACTTCCTCGTGACAATCTCATTGTCGTACCCGAACTCCACACCAGTTTGCAACGTATCATACCCCCCAGCCGTTGGCTTCCATCCTTTCTTCGACAGTCCAGCATAAGGATCCTGGATAAACGCTAGCCAGTAATCCTGCATGGCATGACTGATCTTGTACTCAAACGGCCCTGACTTCGCCCGCGCAATATCATGGGTTCCAAAGATCAAAGGAAGCTCAGCAGAGTGGAAAGCCCCCTCGTCTCCGGGCATGATGTTGGTGAAGTTTGATGAGTACATAGATCGCCAGGTCTTAACGTTGGTTGAGGACCGCAGAGCTGTTTCGAAGTGCGCGGGACACCCAAAGGTACTGTCTGTGTGGACTTGTTCGGCTGGCTCTCCACCAAAGTTCCATTCATCTCTGTTCGTACCAATGATAGATGGCTAACGGAGGTAGGTTAGTATAGCCATCTTTTAAGGTAAGATGATATGATGGAGAGCTTACCAGCTTAGGGATCTTGGACGATAGAAGCCACTTCGAGTAGTTGGAGAACCTGGTTCTCTCATCCACTACAGGGACAAAGCTCACTCCCACTGCATTCTCGACCTTCTTCTGGATATCCTTGAATGGTACTTTGCGGAGACAATCGAGCTGGCTGCCTTTATCACACTTTAACGCTTTCGCAACAGTGGTAAAGTTGGAGTGCGAGGAATCAGCACTGTTGATGGGCAAGAAGACACCCCCAGAATCTTGGATGTATGCATGCGCGATCGGATCCTTAGGATACGCATACTGATAGTACCCAACCGAAGCGCCACCGGCACTCTGACCCCAGAGAGTGATCCTCTTGGGATCTCCTCCGAAACGTGAGATGTTATCGCGCACCCACTCAACAGCGAGGCGTTGATCTAGAAGTCCTAGGTTTTGTTCCTTGGGGTCAAGACCCGCGGCATTTGGAAAGCCAAAGACTCCCAAACGGTAGCTATTGTATATGTTAGTCTAGTCATGAAGGTGAGAGTGTATGTTAGTCACGTACTTGAGACTGACGACTATGTGCTTCTGACTTCTTGCGATCCAGTGGGGAGGCACTTGGTAGTCAATATTACCACCGCCCTCCACGACACGTCAGTCAATCCGCTTCCATCGATGAACTGAATGAAGAAAGATATCTTACGCCAGTGAAACCTCCACCATAGATCCAAACCAATACCGGGAGCTTTCCCTTGTTGCTTGCCCGAGCCTTGTATGGAGTCCAAACATTGAGATACAGACAGTCTTCGCTGGTACTATTAGGCTTGATCAGAAACTCAGGCCGCCAAGGGCCACTGTTGGACGGTTCAGCTTGAGGACAAGCAGGGCCTTGACGCGATGCATCTAATGTTCCGAATCGTCCTTTAGCTACTGCAGGAGCCCATCTTCGTTTCCCAACCGGAGGTTCGGCGTAAGGTATACCGAGAAATTGAGCCACATTGGGAAATGATGCGTCCGTAAAGCCTTTGACAACACCGTTATCCGTCTTTACAGTTGTCGTGTCGAGAGCAGAGACATGATTGGCAAATAGAGCCCCAACGGCCAGCAGGTGAGAAGCACTCGGCGGAATCATCATGCGTCACTGTAAGTAGGTACGAATGACGGCGATCGAACTCGTGGGACAGTAAAGCTGGTATCGCGAGTCATTTTGTATCCAAGCTTGAGGCATCCGATATTAAGGCCGAATGTCACCTTATATCCACAACCGAGGCATCAAGAAGGGGGGAATGAGGAGTGAAGCTGGAGATCTTCAATAACATGGCCAGTTTTGGGAGTTTAGATCTTGATTTCTAGCATGAACTGGTGATAATCCGGGGTTTGACATTTGGTAGTCATCAGAGTTTGACGATGAACGGTGAATGAGTTTATATGGTCTAAGCATTGTTGCATCCGTAACTCATAGGTTTATTTGACCTTCAATAACCAAATGTGAACCAAGTAATAGTATTTAATACCCTCTTGCAATTACATGTCAAGTATCACATCTTCCTTGTGTTCTCTCGGGCAACAATAATCCGAACCGAACCGGGACGGTGTTGCATCCAACTACGGATCGCCGGCCGATATCCCTCAACTTTACGCCAAATAAGACCCTGAATAAACCCCACGAATCTTAGTTGATAGCGGCTAAGCTAACCTTCGAACATGCGGAGAAACTAAGCTTTCTGGAAGGTCGTTCCAGACTTTACACTGGCAGCCAATGGTGGACGGTTTCGATAATCATCAGACAGAAACAGCGATATCCTACGGTTGTTGATTCCGAGTTATGATACTGTATAAGAGCTTGACTGTAAAGTAGATGTTCACCTGTAAATCATTAATTACTAATTCATCAACTTTTTACCCACAACAAAGTGTCCTTTCCCTCTTCAACATGCCCTTCAAGCGCAGCTTCAACACCGTAGGCGTCCACTGCGGAGGTGAAGTCTGCGACGTCGTAGTCGGCGGCGTTCGCGATGTCCCCGGCAAGACAATGTACGAAAAGATGATGCACTTCTGGAAACATGAAGACCACCTCAGGAACCTCTTGCTCAACGAACTACGAGGCTGTTCCGCCATGTGTCACAACCTTGTCTTGCCTCCCACAAACCCAGAAGCCGACTATGGCTTCATCATCATGGAGCACGAAGAGTACCCGCCCATGTCAGGAGCAAATACCGTTGCGACGGTGACGTGTCTGTTGGAAACGGGCATGGTGACGATGCAGGAGCCTGAGACGGTTGTCAAGCTTGATGCGCCGGCTGGGCTTGTTACGGCTTATGCAAAGTGTGAGAATGGGAAATGCAAGAGTGTCAGGTTTCATAATGTGCCTGCTTTTGTGTTTGCAACAGACAAAGAGATCTCGGTACCGGAATTAGGGATGGTCAAAGTCGACATTGCATATGGAGGGATGATCTACGTGTTGGTAGATGCTGCATCGGTTGGTCTCAAGATCAAGACTACGGAGGGAGCCAAGCTCGTCAAAGTTGGAGAGCGCATCAAAAGAGCTGTCATGGAACAAACGGATCCAGTGCATCCCGAAAACCCCGGTATTCACGGCGTCACAATCATCGAGTTCACAGAGCCTCTGTATGAGTACAAGGACGGAAAGGCAGCAAACAACACTGTCGTCGTATCTCCCGGTCGCTTGGATCGAAGTCCCTGCGGAACAGGAACTTGTGCCAGACTAGCAGTTCTCCATGCAAAAGGAGAGCTGAAGGAGGGTGAGAACTTTTATCACCGCGGCATCACTGGGACGGAATTTGTTGGTAGGGTAGAGGGAACAACCAAGGTTGGTGAGTATTCTGCGATTTATCCCTCTGTTGAAGGACAGGCATGGATAACAAGCTTTAAGCAAGTTGTGTTGGATTCTACAGACCCTTTTCCTGAAGGGTTTCGCGTTGGAGATACATGGCATCTGGACCCAGAAGAGTAGACATGTTCGATCAATGCTGTAGGAGTTGGTCGGTTTATCGCGAGAAATATAAATACACAAAGGACTTCTTGTCTCGCTGACCGGGAGTTACAGCCATAGCGACCCTGTAGAACACGGTCTTCTTCCAGAGGGAGGCAAAAGATCTTGGGATCTTTATCCAAAGTAACAACAGACTTCTACAGAACTTGGTATGGTTTATAGCATCTTTATACTGATTAATGAAGCCTGTATCTAAGTTTTGAGGTCTTTCTGTCTGGGTGCTATCATGCTCGCCCAGAAGAGGCATACTGCCCATCAATCGAGACACTCGCCTCTCACCTCTAACTCACTTTGTGAATATCGCCCTTTTCAATGAGTGAAAGTGTCAGCACTCCTATGGCATCGGTGTACATCCCGTTGGAAACCTCGGCCACTGGGGAACGCATAGGCTGGACAGTCTTATCGACGTAACAACTCATTCTGTATTGTATTGATCCTATACTAGTGTGAAAATGGTCGTCTTCTATAAAAGTCGCTCTCCTCAGGCTTTCCCTCATCCGGAGCATCCACAACATCAGGATCCAAAAACCAAGACGGATCACCCTCAGTCAACACCTGACTCCAGCCATTCCCCATCCACCGCAGCAAATTCCCTGTAGGATCCGCACTCTCAAAATCATAGTCCTCCCATCGCGGAGCCCTCAGCACCTCGAGACACTGCGCAGAAGATCCAGGCCACAGCGCTACAATGCGTGACCCAAGCCTACCAGCGCGGTACCACGATGAGCACTCGTCTGTATACACCGTACCCTTGAAGTACTCGTCTATGTACTGACTGAAGTCAGCTACACGCTCAGGCTTGGCCTCAATAGTAGCATAATCTTCCTTTTGGAGCTTGCGAATCGCCTTGACGATGTAGTCGCCCTGAGCTTCGAAGACGCTGAGTAAGCTGCCGGAGCCTAGACCACAGTTGGGACCGCCGATGAGGAAGAAGTTGGGGAATTCGTCGACTGCAAGTGAGATATAGGACTCAAAGTGTGGCTTCCACTTCTCGGTGAGCGTCTTCCCATTTCTTCCGCTTATTTCGAAGGTTGGGGGTGCCTCGACGTCGTATCCTGTAGCGCAGACGAGAACATCAAGATCGACCTCTTCTCCAGAGGCGACTTTTATTCCTCGCTCCGTGATCTCTTCAATCTTTTGGCTGATGAAGGTGACATTATCCTGGTGGAGAGCCTTGAGATATCCAGGGCCAGGGGTCAAACGACGGCACCCAGGGGCAAACTTGGGGATTATGGTTTGTAGGTCTTTTCTGCCTTGTAGTTTCTCTTCCATTTGCTTCTTGAAGAGCCCTCTAGCCCCTTTCTGGAAATCAGTGCCCATCAATGTCAAAGGATAGATTGTCGCAGCCTCGTCTTCGAGTGTCTTTCGCATCTTGTAAAACATTTGTGGCTGTCTAGCCAACTGTTCTTGGTGACGGCGTGAGACTTGTCCATTTTAGCTAACCATCCCTAGATACCGGACTTGTCCAGGAACTTACACTTGGTCTGTGAAGGATCCATTCTTAGTTTTTGCATAGCTGAGTCACCAAATGCAGGAATGATCCAGGTCGGTGATCGAGCGAAACAAGTTACCTTAATGCCCTCAAGTGGCTGGATGGCTGGCACGATTTGAATGGCGCTCGATCCATTGCCAATGACTCCCACGCGTTTGTTGTTCAAGTCGCAACTGCCCAATTGTTAAGCTACTTTCACTTGACGTAGATTAACCATGGACTTACCTCTCGTCCCAAGCACCAGAGTACATGAGCTTACCCGCGAATTGCTTCAGCCCCTTGATCTCCGGCCAAGCTATCTGATTGAGACCGCCTTTTGCAGAGACGAGGATGTTTGCAGTATCTTCAAATGTCTCTCCAGTCTTGACGTTCTTTACAGTGAGTCTCCTAGAGCTTTTTGTCAGTCTTCTTGGGACCAATCACATCCTTTCCGCATCACCTACCAGACCTTGTTCTCCGAGTCCCAAGTAGCTGAAGTGACTTGATGAGAAGTCTTAATGAATCGATTGGCACCATATCTCTCAGCGACATCTTGCATATATGCACGGATTTCTGCGCCTGGGGCATAAAGTGAGGACCAATAGGGATTTGGCGCGAAGCTGAACTGGTAACAATATGCTGTCGATTCCATCAGTCCCTATACAGGGGATAATGAACCAGGATAGAGACTTACATGGGATGTCGCAAGCTAAGCCAGGATAGCGGTTTAACCACCTATTGCTCATGTTAGATCAATGTCTCCAGGACTTGGAGGCTAGACGCTTTACCAGACTCCTGATGTTTCTTCATTCATATCATAGACGGTGAGATCAATATTCCTCAGTCTCTGTGTCATTCTATTCGAGTCGTTAGTTGTCAACGTTTACTCAAAGGCATCCAATCTCGAGTAGGCTGATGACTTGCCGAATAGTTGAATATATACCAGAAAAACCAGCTCCGACGATCACAACCCTCATCGGACGCTGATTCTCAACAGGAGTGTCCTTCAGGGTAAACTTCGCCCGGTTCTCTCCAGAACCGTTCTGTGTGGCGGTATAGCCATGCTGGCCAAGATGGTCGCCGTTACTTTTAGAAGACTCGTCAATCATATTTCCTGTATGTCATGTGTATTTAGGATTTCTTTGATAGGATTTCGCTCTCGTATTGGTGGTATCGTCGTTTGAACATGCTCCAGAGTGTGGGGTATTAAGCATAAATACCACGTCTGTGGAGTATCCATTGTATTCTACTAACTCGGCACTGCCGAGGGACTACAGCATAATGATCATGACAGAATCGGAAATTTCCCAAGGTAAAAGGAAACGGTGTTGTTGCACGAGGTCAGTCAATACAGTGCGTCGACGTAATGCCGAGGCAATAATCCCGAGGGTCGCGGGCTGAGTAACTCCAAGGCAAAGAGGCTGGACGTAGAATATAGTCGTATCCCCAAAGGAATCTCTAGTCTCAATGACGGTGTCTTACCGATTATTCCTTTGATCCTGCTGAACGCCATCATGGTCTTTGAATCACCAGCGTGGGCGCGAGCGCTCCCTCCAGTGTCTCTGCCAGACAGCATCACAATCGAAGAGTTTATGTACTCTGAAAAACATGGCCGCAAACCATTGAAACTATCCAGGAATCCATACACTTGTGGATTGACGGGCCAGACGTATACCGTTGCTGAGGTCAAGGAAAGGGTCGACTCTATGGCCAGGGCCATAGCAAAACGACTCGATTGGAGTGTCGCCAACGGCAGGGAATGGGATAAGGTTGCCTGTGTCTTTTCCTGGAACACGGTAAGATTAAACAACTCGAATATGCGCTGGAGGCAACTACTAATCGAAGTTTGTGCTCACTAGATTGGCTACGTTCCATTGACACACGCCTTGCATCGCCTCAACGCGATAGTCACTCCGGCCAACGCCGCTTACAGTGTTTCTGAACTCACGCATCAACTTATTTCTACAAGTGCAAGAGCCTTGTTCACATTCATCGGTCCCTCTCCTTCCAGTAGCATTGGAGGCAGCGAAGGCGGCAAATATCTCCAAGGACCACATATTCATTCTCGACATGCCCGGTCAAACAAACAACAGCCAGTTGATCGCCCTGTCTTCATTGATAGACGAAGGGGGACACTTGACTCCGCTCCCGCCCTTGCGATGGGTCAAGGAGCAAGGAAAACGACAGGTTGCCTATATTTGCTTCTCAAGCGGTACCTCCGGACTTCCGGTTAGTTCCCAATCCCTATGATCAGTAATTGATTACTCTTTTTGCAAGCTGGCAGATGCTAATGTGGTTTTAGAAAGGTGTCATGTTATCGCACTACAACATCATCAGTAATATTGCCTTACAAGTCGCGTATGAGACCTATGGGCGGAAATTAGCTGGGGTTGAGACGCAGGTCGGACTGGGTCTATTGCCGTTCAGCCATATCTACGGTCTGGTCATCATCTCTCACATACTACCTTGGCGGGGCGATGAGGTGGTGGTGCTCCCGAGATACAATCTAGGCCACATGCTCGCAGCCATACAGAAGTACAAAGTCAACCATTTGCCGCTTGTATGTTGTGCTTTTATCCGTCACTCTTGTATTCGACTGACCTAGAAACTGTTACAGGTCCCACCCATCGCCATTCAGCTACTCCAGAACAAAAGAAAATGCGACTCGTACGACTTGAGTAGTTTAGAATGGGTCACTTCAGGGGCTGCACCCCTCGGCGCTAAGACCATTGAGAGCATGCAGCAGATATGGCCAAGATGGAAAGTTGGACAGGGCTATGGTAAGACGATGTATAACGAGTCATTATCTTACGACAATAACTGACACTATTGACTCTACCAGGTTTGACAGAAAGCAGTCCTTCTGTTTGCGCCACAAGCCAGCATGACATTCTCCCCGGCACATCGGGGTCCATCGTTCTCGGCACCAGATGCAAAGTCATA
The DNA here is from genome assembly GCA_013183765.1 of Fusarium xylarioides. NCBI lineage: Eukaryota > Fungi > Ascomycota > Sordariomycetes > Hypocreales > Nectriaceae > Fusarium > Fusarium xylarioides. Next base: position 65,252 of record SRZU01000012.1, on the reverse strand, counting down.
GATGAGAATGGCTTGGAAGTAACTGAGCTTGAGAAGCCAGGCGAACTCTTTGTCCAATCTCCGAACATCTGTCTTGGCTACATGAACAACGCCAAAGCCACAGCAGAGACGTTTGTGTGGGATGAGGACGGCCGTTGGCTTCGAACAGGTGATGTTGCTGTTGTACGTCTGTCGCCTCTCGGTACAGAGCACATTGTCATCGTCGACCGAATCAAAGAGCTCATCAAAGTCAAGGTATACGCAACCCATTCAATCCACCTTGAACATAAGCAAAGCTAACGGAAACAATAGGGAAACCAAGTGGCTCCCGCAGAGCTCGAGGCGCATATTCTTTCTCATCCGTTCGTTGCAGATTGCGCAGTCATCCCTGTTCCCGATGACTTCGCTGGTGAAGTGCCTAAGGCCTTTGTAGTAAAAGATGCTGGCACAGGTGATAAATCTGACGAAGAGATAAAGACTGAAATTTGCAAATATGTTGAAAGTCACAAAGCAAAGTACAAGTGGCTTCAGGGTGGTGTGGAGTTTGTTGAAGCCATTCCCAAAAGCCCTAGCGGTAAAATCCTCAGACGCGTTTTGCAAACAAGAGAGAAGGGAAAGTCACTGGGCGCTACGGCTAAGCTATAGACTGAGCCATACGATTGAAATTCCATGGAGGGTGATCATGAACTACTTTCAGCTCCTTGGACTCGTGCTAGAATGATTCGCCGGCCTCGGTTCCTAGGTTTTATGCCTCAGAGAGTGAATGTAGTTTGAGCCATAGATATCCTCTTCATATAAGGCGGTTCTACGGACACGAAACATCAACTGCGGAAAGTGAGAGATAGTGCCTTAGCATGTCATGGGCTTGCTAATAGGTGAAATGCATCTTTAACTGATAGTTATTTTGACTGGAGAGTATGATGGAGCAATAGAGGAAAGCATTGAGAGTGTGAGGATGTTCGATACACTCTCCTAGCACCAAGCTACCCTTACAACAAGCCACATTAATCGTGTTAAATGACGATGACATATGTCGGGATTTATTCGTCTACTTTAATCTATGCTACTTCTCCTAACACTTGCATGCCATATCACGCAAAGAGTTCATCAAGATATGAAATCTGAGCCTGTACGTTTTCCTCAAAAGGCGTACCAAAGTAAGGCGAAAAGTGACCCTTGCCCTTGAGAACAACAAGCTTCTTTGGTTCAAGTGCCTTGTTATAAGCCTCAAGCTGCAAATGAGGCTGTGTCGTAACATCCTGATCAGCAACAATCATGAGCATAGGCGTCGGCGAGATACGATGGATATAAGCCAATGGCTCGTGAAGCAGAGCGTATGTAAGACTCTGCACCGTACACGTCTTGGACCAGTCAAGTCCTCGCTGTTCCATTTCAGCAATAAATGGAATTGACTCTGGATCTTTGAGAACAGCGTGCGAAGCGCCGCTGTGAAGCTCATCAAGGGAACTGGGGAAGTTGGGGATCTTGGAGGGAGACCCTTCTGCTGTGGCCTTGGCTCGTTCGCCGAGGAGTAAGCTTGTCGACGCGCCTGGCATACGAGAGAGCCACTCGCCTGAGATGAAGGGGACTTGCAAGATTACCCCGGCGATATTGTGGTTCACAGCTGCCGCGCAGATGGCGTTTCCGCCGGACATACTTGACCCCCAGTAGATGACTTTGGTAGGGTCTACTTCGGGCTGAGTGACGGTAAAGTTGAAGACGTCGAGGTAATCGCGAGTTTGCAACGTCGGATCGACTTGTTCCCGAGGAAGACCTTCACTATCTCCCCAGCACCGATTATCGTATGTCAGAACACCATAGCCAGCTTTGTTGAATCGTGCTGCAAACTCGGGCAGAAAATGGGATCGCAGTCCTGACCACTATGTCGAAAGGTGAGTCAGTAGTGTGTAAAATCGCGAAACTACTCTGACTTACTCCGCTCGACATGATGATACATGGCCTTTTCTGACCAACAGAGAAAAGAGTCCCCTTTAGTTTAAGTCCATCATAAGTGGGAATATCGACGTCTTTGTGAGAAGCCATTTTCGCGTGAGAAGATAAGTGTGAGGAGAATTATAAGTGGTTAATCTATTGTGCAGAACAGACTTAATTCAAGAATTGGCTTGAATGCGAAATAATATACAAATAGGTATATTTAATAAAGCTAACTCTAAGGTCCATGCTGAAGACATGATTCTGAGCCCAAGGCATAGGTAATTGTGAATGGCGACATCCCTCGGGAAATCGACCCTCGGCATTTCAACGCCATGGCAAATTATGTCGCCTGAGCCGCGCACCCCTCGGCGTCAAGAAGAGCAATGCACAGCAGTGATCGATAAACTTTATATCCGAATAAAACTGTCCATTTTTGAGTTCTTCTGATGTAACTTACATCACCCTGTTAACAACTGTTTCGGAATTGTCGCAGTCACACTAACCCTCACCATGTCGTTCCCCAAGCTAGACAAAGACACCCTGGACCATGTAGCAGAATTGGCCAAGAACAGAAACATCCTGGCTGGAGCTGCTGCAGTGCTCTTGATAGCCCTTCTCCCACGATTTAACGCATGGCTTACCAGGAGAAAGGTCAACAATTACCTCACTGACAACAGTTGGGACTGGACAAAAGAAATCGTTGTTGTCACTGGCGGGAGCAGTGGTATTGGCAAAGAGATTGTCCTCAAGCTTGCAAAGAAGTATATCAAGGTCATAGTTGTTGATCTGAATGCTCCAAGCTATCAACTTCGTGAGTCAGCATCACAACTTCTCAATAACCTGCTGACAGATTCTAGCCCCCAACGTGTCTTTCTGCTCAGCAGATCTTTCCGACTCCGTCGAAATCTCCAAAGTCGCCAAGCAGATTATCTCTGAACATGGCGACCCGACCGTGCTCATTAATAACGCTGGAATTGGAAACGCTATGTCTATGCTTACTTGTCCCGAGTCCAAGATCCGCAAAGTTTTTGACGTAAACATGATCGCACCGATACTGCTTGTGAAGCACTTCCTGCCTGCTATGATACAAAGAAACCATGGCCATATCATCAACGTTGGAAGTCTTGCTAGTTTCGCTACCCAGGCGAGTAACGTCGAGTATGGGTGTACGAAGTCTGGACTCCTCGCATTCCATGAGGGCTTGCTACAGGAGCTAAGACATATTTACAAAGCACCACTGGTGCGAGCAAGGTAAGATACTTCTGCTTGTGTTGACTTGTTCTGCAGTGCGACTAATAGATTGTAGCATCATACACCCGACTTGGGTGAAGACTCCGTTGATCGCAGACCTCATCGCTAAGGGGAAGATGAAGGATACCACGATATCTGCAGAATCTGTCGCTGATGGTGTTGTGAAACAGCTTTATACTGGGTATGGAGCTCAAGTCGTCGTTCCCAATTCCTCGGCCTGGACTTCTATGATTCGCGGGTTCCCCGGTTGGATCCAGGAAGGCTTACGTGACAAGGTGTCCGTTGGGCTTCTAAATGCAATGGCTAGTTGATAGCGTCGCATGGACTCGTTGAATATCAGTGTACTTTACAGGTAGTCATGTAAATGAACTGAATTGAGTCTAACCAGATATAAATACAGGTGAATGATGCTATGTCAAGGGATCCTGACTAAAGCTCATTTACTTCTGTCTAATCTCGCACTAGGCTCTCGTCCCATGAGTTGAGGAGAAGATCATTCTCTAGTGGCGCTCTGGAGTATCTAAACCGCCAGTTCACAGCTTGACTGTGTCTCAGACTGTCTCCGTTGGGGTCTATCTTCTCCAAAAGAACCTTTCCCTTGTGGTTTTGTATCAAAGGAGCTCTGTTATGAGATGCCTGGCCTCCAGCTAACAATCCATATACCAGATCTTGCACTTTCTTCATGTCCCAGTCCGGTAAATCTTTCCACCCTGAATTAAAAAGCAGAGTCACAAGTATGTAGAAAAAGACGAGTGTGTTGACGGACATAATGGCGATGATGTAAACGTCCGATCCTAGCCTTACTGCCTCGCAAAAAGCACCTGAGATTGGGATGTCATAGGTATCATTCGCAATGTATATTTGCGAGATACTGTAGGCCGACAGGATGTTATCCACCAAGCTTGTTAAGAAGTTTTCCGTTGCGGTGAGGGCCAGTGGCTCGATGCTGTTGGATGAGTTCGAGTTCACCAATAGACCATTGAGACTTGACAGAAGCACTTCCCCTATCTCGGAGACATACAGATGGCCTGTCATCCTCGATAATAAATTCAATGAGCGTACGACAGCAGCTGTATGGTTACCACTTGGCTCAGGGTCAGGGGGGTTCACGCCATCCTTAGGTTCAACGGTGAAAGAGCGGCTCGTGACGTTGACTTGAACCATCATCACTCTTGGCTCGAACCGTATGTCGCATTGTGTGCCGTTAAAGATCTCATACTCTTTGGAGCCTGCTGCGATTGATAGTAGATTCGAGTTGTCATCCGGATTATGAAGGGCGCTCCATGCCGTCATGTTCTCGAAGGGCTCTCTCCATGTCGTGACTGGGTAATACTCTTCTGCGCTCCCTTCAAACGAGTTTGGAAGCAAGCCCTTGATGTGGTACATGTGTGGGTTATTGCCGGGCACGGGAGTGTCCTCGACAAAGTATAACATAGAAGATGAGTTCTTGATGCATTGAACAGACGCTTCATATCCTACTTCCGTGTAGGAGAAGTTCCTCACTATCGCCCTGTTCAAGTCCCTAATACGTATGCCGGGTGCGATACCGACTCCTGTCCCTGCACCGTACGAACGGCCTCTGTACGTGAAACCAGAGCTGTCAAACTTTGGCACTGGCTTTTCGCCACTGGTGCTGGACTCTGCGGCTCGAAGCAGGAAGCCGTTCAGGTGCGGGACGGGACAGTTGGTATATAGGCTACCGCCAATCCAGACAGACTTGCAGTTGCTAAACACGTTCCAAACCAGACGCGGCTCACGAATCTCAAACTGTGAGTTCCATACGTGGCGTGACGAGTCAGAAAATCTGCCCCCCACCGTGGAGAGGGAGCAACTATGTTCTGTCAAGGACGGGATTATCGCTGCGGCCCAAAGAGGTGCCAGTGCAAACTGCAAAACAAATCCAACACACAAAAGGGCTGTATATATGGCGGAAAGATCGAAGTCCAAGGACCCTGATGCGAGTAGCGTCCAGAAGACAAAGGCCTCGAACGGAATCCATTGCCGAGCGACACTCAACCGCCTCGAGAAGTTGGTGGCTAGACGTATAGCGTAGACATTCGAAGCGGCCAATATCGCGCTGGTAAGCTGTACCCCTAATGTGATCGTTGACAAGTTCTCGCGGGCATAGTGAAGAAGAGGGCCTTGGGTTGTCCATCGGCGAAGGGTGAAGAGGTATACGCTGATTCCCAGGTTGATGGCCGGGATCAGAACAACGTGAGCCTTGCCCCAGAAACCTACATACAGTGACTGCAGCATGATGGAAGTTTGTATTGAGCTTCGGGGGAGATTTACGAGAAACACAGTTCGATCCTAGACACTGGTAGTTGGGTTTGGTTTGTCGCGAATCCTTTGCTTGCATAGAAATAACAGGCGGGCTCCTGTTATATGAAGACAATTAAGAGCTCGACTGGGAGTGGCATTTCATGGTAAAAGCACAATTCTGAAGCAACATGTTTGTGCATGCAGGCTGTCAGAGCTGAAAATGCATCAACTGTGATGATAAAAGCTCTCATGCCGCCAAGGGACAAACACTACCCAAAAGTTCTCACATGCATGGCCAGCTAGGCAATATTCATATGTGGCTTCACGTTTTGCTTATCAGTGACTGAGACACTTGAGGCTGACTGGAAGCTGGTGTTGCTGGAAACAAGAGAACAATAGAATGCAACTTTCAATTACAGTAGCTGGCTGGGGAGAATACCATAGCCGTATATAAGAGCTAACTGTTGCAAATTAGATTCAGGAAGTGCTAAGCTCACTGAAGCTTCAGATTGAGGTTGTGGAAGCCAGCTGTTGTAATCTCTTGGCAATCAGGCTGCGGGTTATGTTACAATGAGTTGGGTCGCACAGAACAGCCGTTGTGCACCAACCCCGTTAGATCCTCTCCAAGAGTGGCACTATTTGATGGAAATAGCCTATCGGACAAGTTATCCCTTCACTCAAGATAAAGTGGCCAGATGATAGGCTCTCGTCAGTATTGAACAGTTGCATATGACACTTCTGATGCTACCCTTGACCGTGCACAGGCAAGTCTGATTCCTACTTATGTATACCAATTACTAACCCTTCAATGGATGCTTCCCTTGTGGATCTTGGCCAGACGAGTCGTGGGGTAATATAATCTGAGTCGCTTGCCAAAGATCAAAAAGACAAAGACGGCAAGGTTATTAACCAGTAGAACGCTGCAGAATATTCCCGCAAATACCGTCACATACCCATCTTTAATAATCCAGTTGATGACCTCATATCCAAACCCAAAAGAGATCGCTTGCTTGCCAATATTCATCGCAATCAACATCTCTGGCACATTTGCTTCATACGAGTCCATTGCGTACGCCAGTGTATACGTCAAGAAGAAGAAGGCCCCTGTTTCAAGATAACGAGATTAGCATAGAACACAAATGTCTGCTTTCAACGTACCGAATTGAAAGAGTCCAACTGCAAAGACTAGACCGAACCAGTGAAGTTGTTTCTCAGCTGAGTATCCGTATAGGATCAACGATGCAGGAGACACGAAAATCACCACAACAAGACACCAGAGACGATACTCAGCTTCGTAGATGTTGTTATTCTTCTTGGCTAATCTGGCGGAGAATCGATCAGGGAGCGAACTGAACGGCCCACCGGCAGCGAGGTAGCCAATAAATGCTGCCACAGCTACAAGTCCTGTGTTTTCCTTGAGGACATGTCAATATTCGTCCATAAATCGTCTTTGGTGCTCTTACAATTGGCCAGGAATAAGGCGGAGCTGCTACAATACCGGGGAATGTCGCTGTGAAAGCTAGGGCAGCCAGGCCAATGATTATACCTACCAAGGCGAGTGGTTAGTACGGCTACTGGGCCTGTAATGAGTTTATGTGCATGTGACATACCATAGGTTGTGCAGACCCAGAAGACCGGTGGAACCACAAAATATGTAAACGATCTGATCTACAAGTCGTTAGAAAATGCGTTAAAGTCACCGAGGCTTCTTACCATCATCATGAAAACCGGGGAGTTTGGATCTGTTCTCCTAACAAGCTTGAGTTGCTGCAAGTAACTGTCACGAACGTAGGTACGCGGCGTTGCCTGGATCTCGATCTCCTCGGTAGTCTGCTGCTCCTCATCCTTCTGAAGTCTCGCCGAACCATCAGCGTTCAATGGAACGCCTGGGATGTGGCTATCTCTGAAGAACATGGTTTCTTCAAAGAGAAAGAAAACAGCGAGTAGCAAGGCACAACCGACCGCAAACTCGACCCAGAAAAAGAGGTTGTAGGAGTGGCCACCCGCAAGCATATAGCTGGCGGCAACAGCAGAGAGAGTGCCAGTCGTAAGTGCAACTAAGATCTTGATTAGTAGGGTTTGTTTAGTGTAGTGGCTACGTGGCTTACAGGTATACCATCCAAGGGCTTTGCCACGCTCGTGGAGAAAGAAGACATCTGCGACAACCTGCGCGGGAAGAGCCTCGCAGACAGAAGAGGCGAAAGCATGGAGCATTCGGAAGCCAAGAATTGTGTCATATGAATTGGAGAGGGCACTTCCCAAGAGACCGGCACAGTACTATCAAAACTTGGTTAACATAGACCTTCTGTTTCGATAGTAGATGTATTACCAGCACAAGGGATATCAGCATAACAGGACGGCGGCCCACTTTACGATACATTGGCACGAAGATAAGAGAACCTATGGGAGTTCTAAGTTAGCAACCGAAAGCTCAGGGATAGACTGAAGATATACCGAAACCAAACAGTAAGTTTGGGTACGTGGTCAGCTGAGAAGTCTGGCTTGGAGATTTCTGAAATTTATCTGCCAGATAATTGACGTATACTGTTGGGCCGAACAAGCTTCCGTTTGCGAGGAACGAGTAGATAGACACGAGCAGCAAGAGCGTGGTCTTTTTCCATTTTGGCCACTGGTTGTATGGTCAGAACTTATGGGCAGAAAGTAGATGAAACCTGTGCACACCCGAAGAGGATCGTTGGGGTCATCGGAGGGAACTGGATAGAGAGCCAGCCCGTAGGCAGTCGACTCTTGACCCTCTGTTCAGAAAAAATGGTCAGCTAGGGGGACTGAAATCAAGAGTCCGAGGTGTTATGATTTACCAGAAAGGCTCATATCAACCGTCCCGGGAATGTCCGGGTCCGTACGGCTGTAACGTTGTAAGCAGTCTGGTAGATAAAGTTACCTAAAGATTCTGCCTACGTATTATCCATAGTTGAGGCTTGATTGGTAGTCATCATACGTGGTGGTTATCCAAGTTGTGTATAATCAAGCATGCAGTATAAGTGAGTAAGCGAGGGTTTCGAGTTCAGTGCATGATGATAAATGAGAGAGAGATTGGCTCTTATATAGATAGCAATTGTGATTGGAACTGATACTGTATCACGATATTGGCTAGACTCAGCGCGTTTCCAGCTGTAGGCTTACGATATTGTCTGTCTGTCCCTCCATGTTTAGGTTTTACCCCAGATCGGACTAAAATGAGAATATGGGGTAGATGGGCTACTCTGGACCCACAGCTATTACCACGGCAGAGGCGAGCTGCTCTACCGAGGGAGGCCACGCGCTAGTAGAGGTACAAGATTTTGAGCTACGTTTTGATATAACTGTCAAGTACCCATTAGTTCAAAGCTGAACCTGTCTCATTCCGGGCCCCGAGGGGAGGCCTGCCAGTGGCTTCACTAAAGCCAACTATGATTGGCATGTTACTGCTGTATATCCTGTATATCTAAGATAGAGAAGGCCTTAACTCATCAGAGGTCGGAAATGTTTCCGTTAACTCAATTTCCCCGCAAAGTCTACCCCAGGTCAACCCAGTTCTCGACTCCTTTAGCTAAGGTAACTTGTATTCTAGTCTAGCCATGATAGTGCTACATTCTGCGGCAATACCATTCGGTATTCTTTCCCCACATCCTCACTCATTAGCTAGCTTGCCACCTACGGGGTAGTCATCTCAGCCCCAATTTCTCACCTTGGGATTCACTCTCTTCCATCTCAGACTCGACTCGACCAACTGCGACAATGGAATCTGCCGTCTTGTCACCGCCGCTTTCCACCCATCAGAAAACAAAGCGCACTCAGCGCCGCAAACGATCGACTAGAGCTTGTCTGTCATGCAGGTTCAGAAAGGTCCGCTGCGATGTCTCTGTGCGTGGCCAGCCATGCACCAATTGTCACCTCGACTGCAAGAATTGTCTGGTAGTTGGACGCGCTTCCAGGCTGTGAGCAATCCCCCTGACTTCTTGACCACTTTGCTCTCATTTCATTCCTCTACTAACTCACCTTGACTCCAGAAATCAACAGGTACCAAGGAACGAGACAAACTGGTCGCCTGAGGATGACTATCAAGAGGACGACCGGCAGCTGTCGGAGCATCTGGAAGATGATGAAGTTAATGAGAGCAGTAACGCCAATGGCACCGAAGCCGCCCCTACAGCCACTGAGGTGCTCGATGACCACCCTTGGTTATCCTTTCATACGCCCAGTATCGACCCTGGGATGTTGACATTCGGTGATACTCTCGACGACGTGGCCTTCTTTGAAAATCGCCTCGGAGACAGTGAGACAGAGACCGCAGAGATAAACTCGATGTCATCTGGATATGGTGATGGTCCGACCATTAGAGGTAAACAACCTATCCTCGCTATTTACTCCACAACATCTTGGAGATGGTATCTAACCAGATTCGAACAGAAACAAGCTCATCAGAACAAGAATCTATGTATAGTCATAGGATGACAGCCCCTGCAATTCCATCGGCTCAACCGGCGGCGCAGAGGACTAACATCAGCACCACGGTGCTCTTCGTTCACTACCCGTATCTGAAAATTCACAACATTCATTCAATTGCTCAACAAGATCTAAACTACATGGAGGCTCAAGGATGTTTACACGTTCCAAGTCGGCCGATACTCGACAACTTTGTGGAGCAATACTTCAGACACCAGCATCCTTTCCTCCCGCTCCTCAACGAAGGCGATTTTTGGGAAATGTATTCTCAGAAGGAGTCCACGGGTCCGCAGTCCACCATTTCACTGCTGGTGTTTCAGGCCATGCTTTTTGCCAGTTGTAACGTGAGTCTGTCCTTGAGCCACATCCCTTGATAAGGAAAAATCAACTAACAATATTAAATTATGTAGTTCGTGTCACTTCACATCATCAAGCAACTTGGTTTTTCGAGTCTTAGAACTGCTCGAGCAGAATTCTACAGACGAACAAAGGTTGGTGTTAGAACAACCCAATGGTACGCCACAATACTAACCGAAGTCCTACAGCTGTTGTACGATCTAGGTTCGGAAACATCGTCTCTCCCTCTAGCTCAAGCAGCCCTTCTCATGATGGGTTGGGTACCACCCTCAAATACGACCCTAAACCCCTACAAGACTTGGCTGAGTTTAGCCATCCAGCACGCCAGAAGTATCAACGCGGACCGATGCACAGAAGTGCCAGAGCTAATAGAGATGACTTCCACGAAACAAATGAAATACCAAAACTCTCTACACCGCTTATGGTGGTGCTGTGTCATCATGGATCGTATCTCGCCGCTCTGCACGCGCTTCAGTCTTAACATAACTCACGACCGTTTTGACTTCGAAAGCGCAACTCCTTTGGGCGCCGAACACCTCCAGGATGACATATATCGGTCAAGCGTATTCACGCCAGCTACCAAGCGGCGCCAAATCGGCATTTTCTCACGGTTTCTTGACCTTATGATTCTCTTGACTGATGTCCTGACCCTGGTGTACCCGTTTGAGGATTCTGTAAAATCAAAGGCGCGATCCGGTGGGGACGAAGACCTCGCTTTTGAGAAATGCGAAACCGCCTTGAAGGCCTGGTATTTGAGGGTCTCTGCTCAGTTCCCTCCCTTTGAGAATGCACCCAAAGATTCGTATGGAAAAGGCAATGATCAGGACAAATCCATTGTGCTACAGACAAATCTCATGTACATCTACTATCAGTGAGCTCACCTAGATCTTGGTCTTCAACCTAGACTAACCAATGACATAGCACTGCATCTATTGCCCTTTGTCATTCTAAGATTTTGCGGCAGTCTCTCACATCCGAATCCAGTAGCGGCGATACAGCAAGACCGGGGCGAAGTTTAAAACTCCAGCAAAGCTCACTTGAAGTGCAAGATGCTGCTCTGAAGATTACAAAATGCTATCAGGAGCTCACCCGACGCCGCTTGGCCCGCTGGCTCCCGGTATCAGCGTGAGTCCAACAAGCCTGACATAGCACTATAATATGCTCCTAAGTTCTGAAACTAATGTTCTCTTACAGCCTTGCTTGTCTAGCTACACCACTGACACTTCATACCATCACCGCGCGATTATCATCGCTTAGTAACGAACTATCATGCAACGAATCGGTGGAAGCCGGGCCAACTCCAGCATCAAACCAAGATCGACTGAAAGCATTGGTTGAGACTTTGAACGTTTTCTTCCCTCAGTACTACGGTGTAGAGTGGGCGAAACAAATAGTTCGGCACGTTGCCAACTTAGCCCAGGTTGACAGCCAGTGTATATCTAAGACCAGCGGAAATTCTCTGACAGATTGGAGTCAGATTCTGAGAAGCCAGCCAACTATGTATCTGAGAATGATCTGGACTGTCGATGTTTGTATCAGTAAAGGCAGGCAGCCAGAAGAATTCGACTTCCCAGCATGGCTGCGCTGCTTGTTGAAGGGGAGCAAAGGATCAAGAACCAGGCCGCGCCGACTTTCATATGTAACTGAGCAAGCGACTAGCCAAGCAGGTCTCATAGGCGAAGACCCAATGGCCTTTGCTATTGATCCCAAGCTATCTACCGCCGATGTGGATATCTTTGGTGAACTGTTGCTGGAGATGTTTGATCCGTAATAGATAGCAAAGTGTAAATCTGAAACATTCTGTATATAACGAGGCTTTCATGTTCACGTCTAACCCTCACAAAATTGCAGTTTAATGAGTAGTTCAAGGGCGTTTCGACAATTTCATAAAAGGTATTCTAAGCTTATCCTAAGCTTATCCTACTTTTAGGCAAAGTTACCTAAGTCTTAATATTGGTTCCCTGGAGCTGTTTGTGGACGAATGTGGTTCATTCTCATCTTCAGGTTCATCCTTGATATCGGGCTCCGACTTGACATCAGAAACATCTTCATCCCTAGCTAGAGGCATGCTATTAATATTAACAGCAAGGTGTACCTCATTGGAAGTCTGATGAATCATTGACATTGCCAACTGCAGTATGTTCGGTGATATTGGGGGGAGGATTAGCCTCATGCTCATGCTCAGGAGGCTCAGGGGCCTCGCCAATGCTGCCGGTAGTAGGCTCAGTGGGCTCGATGGGCTCGTCAGTGTTCACGGTATCAGCACCGCTGTCGGTAGTCTCAAGAGGCCTGGGGGGCTCATCAGTGTTACTGGTACCAGCAGCGTCGTTGGCAGGGCTAAGGGGCTCGGGGACACCATCAATGTTGCCGGTATCAGTAGAGTCGTTTGCAAGCAGAGTACTGATTTCGCCTCCGGTTTGCGTTCCTTCATGTGGGCCTTCGAGAGGCCACGAGGACATCTGCCCATCTACTACTTCTGTGTACCATTCTGTACAGGAGATGCGTTAGCCAAATTTCTCGAGGTATGGTACAGGTTCCTTACGAAGGGCCTCCTCGTCTTCTGCATAGGTGAGGTTCCCGTGACGGTCGCGACGAGAAATGACAGTGATGCCATGAGTTCTGTAATGACTCTTCAGCGAGGTATGTGTTGCAAATACGGTACGCTATAACGGTTCAGCGAATGGTACAGACTACCTAGAGTTTCAGAAAAGTTACCTTGTGACAAAGGCGTCCTCTCGCGGATCGAAATCGGCAGTATCGTTCGCCAGGTGCTATTTCAGCTTCGCGATCCTTTGAAAATTAGTTGATAATCAAAAATTCTTTTAGGATGAAATACTCCTCTGCGGTCGAGTGGCGGCATCATGTCATCAAGTCGATAGCCATTATTGAGATACCGTCGGTACGGCTCGCTTCGTAGATATGCTAGATACGCTGGAGACATTCTCAGAGCTTTGTAGCAACTCTAGTAATTATAAATGAGATATGGCGAGCTTTCGTGGAAGTAGGCGCATGAGCGGCCAAGAAAAGTAGATTGTCGAGGAATGAGTTGCAGGATGGAGAATCGCGAGGGGAGAGGTACAATGGGATGGGATGCAATATCGACAGCCGATAACGGAGGTTCAGCCGGCTGTGCATATCTTGCGTTCATTCATTCCTCAAGGGGCTGAAAGAACTTGAAATCACCTATGTTTCTTTAGACTATTAATAGTACAATCACTGATATGGCCACTGTGAATGTAGCAAAGCCGACAAAACAGAGATTCTATGATACATTATGAAATTATTTGTCAAAGCCGATAATCAAAAATACAGTCTATATAACAATTATATCATAGCAAAACCCACTACTGAATCCACCCTTCCTTTCTCATAGTCTCCCTCGTCCATTCATCCAACTTCTTCGCTAGCTCCTCATTCTTCGACGCACTGTTCTGCCACCAAGGCTCAAACAGCCGATGATAGATCTCCAGATACTCTCCACTCTGCTCAGGTTTCATATCCGGACTCGCGGCGCAGAAAAGACTATTCCAAGAACCTCGATCCGCAGTCCACATCAGTTTCATACATCTCAGCAATGACACCAGTCGCAAGCTCCCAGACTCAGCTGAATCCACACTCGAAGAGAGATTTGTCTCTACAAGACCGGGATGCACTGACGTTGTCCAAATCTCGCCATCTTTGTTACCTGAGCTAGGACCATACATGTTGTGGAGGGTTTTGGCGTGGAGAATGTTACCGAGTTTGCTTTGACCGTAGCGTTCCCAGACACTTGCCTCTTTGAGGGATGTATCTTCAAAGTCGATACCGTTCTTGGGAGCCATTAGATGGCCAGACGAAGATAGGTTGACGATGCGTACAGTGCCGGGGGGTGATGACCTTGATGTTTTCAGCATCACTGGGATGAGGTGTTCTGTGAAAACCCAGTGCGAAAGATAATTGGTCTCCCATTGAGCTTCATGCCCATCCTTGGTGATATCAAATGGTGTAGCCATGATACCAGCATTGTTGATAAGGCCGTGGAGGGATGTTTCGAGCGAGAGGAAGTGCTTGGCGGCTGCGATAACACTTGCGAGATCCATCAGATCGATTTGTAACAGGTCAATCTTGGTTGCGGGATGATCTTTCTGAATCTCTGCAATAGCCTTGTTTCCCTTGTCTCGAGATCGTGAACACATGTAAACGTGGGCGCCATGTCTTGCTAGATGGGAAACGGTGTAGAGTCCCCTGCAAGAGAGGTCAGAGATCTAGACTGTTGGTAGAAGGATTGAAGGTAGACTTACATTCCGGAGTTGCCACCTGTGACAATGTACACTCTTCCAGTGAGGTCAGGGAGGCTATCAGGGTGGAAAGTCATTGTGATGGATGTCTTGATAGATCGAGTTCAGTATCAAGTAAAGTGGGAGAGTAGTGTTGATGAGATGCAGTAGTTTGGAAAGGATGAGCATAGAGACTTGGGAAATCCATACAAGAGCTGCCCTCTTATAGTTCTTTCAGATGAATTTCGCAGCGAAAACCCGACGCTTAACTCCATAGCTAATTCCATCGTGCCTTAGCATATCAAGCGTTGTGAGCAGGCTGCATAAAGACAAGACGTGCCTGGCCAATGATGATCAGGCACTAATGCAAACCCAGAAACGGACGAGTGAGCAGGTTGCATGACGCTAGACTGTTTCGGCCTGGACTATGTGGCATCAACCAATCATCTTATCACATGCACTCTCTACCCTCGCTAGTCTGCGCCTCACATCCAACGTCTTTACCCGTCAGCACAACAATGTGAGCAGCCTGCATTTCCCTTCGGCATCAACACTTCATAGTTTTAACATGTCGATTCATCAGCACGAAACATGCGTTCAGCTCACTTCTATGCCGCAATTGGCAGAGGTACGAACCCGTAAGATGGTTCGGCACAACTTACTTACCGGGTACAGGCGCTAAGCATCGAAGATGACTGGACCGGGACAACAGATGCTGCAGCAAGAAGGAGGGCGCAGACGAGGCTGAACATGAGAGCATACCGTAAGCCCTTCATCATCCACGATACTTGTGTCCCCTAGCTAATGATTGAGCAGGGAAGCGGAAGGCCCAAGAAAAGAATGCCAAGGGGTCAAAGCCTGAGGCCAAGGCAATCACATCCGAACCAGTGGTTGAATGCTGGGATATCAACCAAGAATCCATGTCCATCGTTCCGGCATCCCATGCTAAGAATATGTACAACGCGAGAAACCCCCTACTAGCGTACAGACCCAAGAAGATTCAGTCAAATGTCGTCTTCCCTCTGTCTTCAGATCATCTCATCACACTTCTCCAATACAACGCCCTCCGAGCCTTGGCCGTCAACAGGACTTTCATCTCCGGCATGCTAACCACACCTCTTGACTGCGGCGATGAAGACATTGTCCACGTAGTCCCATACCCAACCAACCCCGATTCCCTCCCTTCAGCCCTTCTCCCCACAGTTCTCCAACAAACAGTCATGCATTGTGATTGGATTGATATGTTTCCCTCTCCTGAGGCACGGGACTGTCTGATTCGAGCTTATGGTACCTTTGATGAAGATGATTTATGGGCTGATTGCATTGGTGGTTTATATGAGGGTTTTCCAGACGATGAGATGGAAAGACGTGGTTTGATTGCTTGGTCACCGCCGTGGGATGTATCAGGATGGGAAATGTCAGAGGGATTTATGAAGAAATGGGGTTGGTTATTCAAAGACTTGTCTGGGCCGTTGGAGGCAACGAATCGGTGGAGGGTTGAGAGAGGCGAGGAGCCTTTTGACCATAAGGATTATCCACCAAGTCCTCCTGTGTCTGGCTTTGTTATATCAGAATTTTAGTGTTAACATGAATCTTGCAATCGAACTACCTCCGTGTATTTTATATAGGGAATGTCAAGACTTTTATCCTAAACAACTTGAATGAGAAGTTTACATTGAACTAATGCAACGTAAAATCATTGAATTAATACCTTTTCGTAACTGAAGTCAAGAATAGATGGCCTTTTGCTCCTTAAGCCACCGTATCCCACATCGTGTCTCCGCATATATAACAAGTATAGCCATGTGTGAATCTGTGACATGGTAAGCCAATTCCGACAATGCCATGAATTTTCCAAATTAGTCTTCGGATTCAGAACTTTGAAAATATATCCTTCTCAATCCAGCACGTTATCTCCCAGCGATTTGCCCAAAGGTATTGTAGTTCACGTTGGCTAACCACACCACCCCCGGCATCTATTCGCTTTTTTCTCTCCTCCAAAACAGGAGCCCAGTATTCCCGCAGTCGCCGTAACTCATCGACAGCAATCTTCTGTTGCTGCTGCAGGATCTCTTCCTGTCGTTTATCGATCAAATGCACCGGAGTTATCATTCTCGGCGCCCTCCAGTTGTCAACAGAATGCGTTTGGCCTTTCCGGCAGATAGCGAGTTCCAACTGCAGATATGCACTCCGATGGCCGAAAGTACCCCAGTCTGCAATCTTGGGTGCAGGACCATAGCCAGGCGGCTTTACAATTTTTGGTCCATTGTATGACCAGTGGTCGTGGTGGTGCATCGTCCGGAACAGGGAGCTATCCTCGACTTTAACGCATTTCCAGAGATGCTCTGTATCGTAACGATGTCGCATCGAAGGAGGTTTGACAGGATAGCTCGTGTTCCTTATTAGTCCCTTGGGGAAAGTATTTCGCTTCCAGTCAACCACAAGAACCTCCTCCAAGGCTGGGAAATCCTCGATAAATGGATACAAGCAGCAATCTTCACAAGGGTGTAAGGGGGGCAGCTCGTCATATGCTATCGAGTCGTAGAGACAATCGGTGATATAATCAACAGCCAGGCGCCGCACTCTCGCAGCTTCTTCAGTATCGAGCTGTACAGAGTTGTGAGATGTGTGATCTTCAAGCAAGACGTCTCGATCATAATTGAACCACGTTCTTGGCCCCTGAGTCTTGGTCTTGAAAGCGAGCTGGTATCCCTTCTTTACCAAAAGATTTCGAGACTCAAAAGATGTGTGAAGAAGGGCTGGGACTGGAGCATTGCTGTAGAAATATGATTTCAGGGGGCAGCATCTGTTATCTAGCCAGTCGTAGAGGGTTCCGTCATAAGCCCAGAACCGCCAACGGCACCAAAAATCCTTGCAACTGAATACCGCAGCTTTGAGGTGGACCACACGAGCTGGTGTGGCGAGGAGGTAGATTTCCTGCCGGAGCTCTAGAGGCAGGCTTTGAAAGTTGGCCATTGCTTGTATGTTTGGGAAATAGATGAAATGGAGACAAGAAAAGAACCTTACGTGGTATTATTTTTGGGGAGTTTGATGTATAAGTACTAAGTAGGTGCAACAATAGAGTTGTAGCATAAAGGAAACCAGGAAAGAGTTTCTTGCGGCAAAGGCAAATGCTAGGCTACTTTTAAATCTCCCTCGGTGGATCTTTTACGTGGAATGATTTTGATGACATCTGTGCATGCCATAATAACTTAAAGAGTTACTTCTCAGAGCATGTTTAAATTAGGGGCTTGACGCAGACTACCTGCAACTTACACTTCCAGATAGATACTCAATTTGACCATCAACCAAACTTAAATCGAGCAAACTTCGTAAAACTGATTCTCACTACAACAAAATGAGGACATATAATCTCAGTAGCATTCAGGGCATTATCCAGCCTTCCATTGGGGATACGCATACTTCCAGTCTCACGTCGTTGGAAAGTCCCACAAATTGAAATAGTCTCACGGGTCTTTTCCATCTGTCTTAATACTTTCTAGACTCCTTCCGGGCGTCTCAATTCCAAAAGCTTTGCTACTGTGATAAGTTGAAAAGTGTCAGCATTGAATCTTGTAGTAGATGTCTATATCATGGTATAATGATGTGTTCTTCTTACCTGTTTTGCTCAATCTAAAACATTTACGTTTGTTCTCGGCCAACTTTTTTTGAAGAACTCCACAACCGATGCGTCGAATTTGCCGGACATGGTTGTGTTCAGCGTCGGTGAGTAGATGCACGGGTTTGAACTTGGGCGGCTTCCCTTTTGGCCGCCCCAATTTTGCCCAGTATTTCGCCAAATCCGACTCCAAATCTTGTCGCCTGTGATCAAGAGATCTCCATTTCTCGTAAGGCTCGCTGAGATACTTTGCGAGATCTGTGTCTTGTGGCATGGGCATTAGAGAAAAAACGAGCAAGGGAGTCTGTAGTGCGTGCTCCGAACGTGATTTATTATGAAGAGACGGGAGATGTGCATCAATTCTTTGGATCTCCGTAAGCTTGCAGAGGTTCGTGGTATCATAGCTGTGTCTCCGGGGAATAGGGCCGGGGAGAAAGCTTTCGCTGGACTTGCATAAAGTCGCGTAAAAATCTACCGCCTTACTTTGCCACTCAATGAGAAAGACTTCTTCAAGCTCTCCGAAACTCTGAAGAGCCAACCTGACGCCTTGCGTATAGCAATTGATGCTCGCCCTCTCGTAGGCTATTCTGCGAATCTTTTGGGTATCTTCGAAGGGGAATGGATTGATGCCTTGGTTCATCAAGGCCAGTATCCCTCTGTCGATAAATAGGGTATCCCTTTTGAAGTTGAACCAGAATTGCCTCCCAGTTGATGAGACTTGGAAAGCCAACTTGTAACCCCTTCTTTCAAGGAATGCTCGAGATTCAGTGCATGTGTGTAGTAGAGGGGGAATGAGGTTGCTGCATGAGGAACGCCCTTTTTTTATGTCGGGCGTTGGGTATGGGTACTGAGTGTGAACAACACGGTCTGGTGTGGCCAAAAAATAAATTTCATAGCGAATCTCTGGCGGGAGGTCCTTCATACGGTGAAAGGACTTCAAAGCCATGATGAGATGTTGGTTTGTGGTGTGGGAGATTGGCTGAGTTCCTGATCATGAAAGTGGGAGGGGACTCACTTTATCATCTGGTTGATGCAATTCAGATTCTTGAATGGCTTTGTTGGCGCTTGGGAGTCGGGCCATGGCCAAATAAACTACAAATACAATCTTTCTTGTCGTCATCATATTTCCGTACGCTCGCGTGCTTTATGGTGTGCCACTGTTATGAGGGTATCACCGATTTAGACTTCATGGTGGGTCGTAAGAATCGTGACTCTTGCAAGGAGGGGGTAAAATTGTAAGGCCACGTTCTCAAATGGCAGAAAGACGTAGGGCAATACAATACCGGCTGAATGCTTTTAGGCTGTCTCATCATTTTTAACCTTCTTTAGTATCAGGAGTTTTCTTGTTCCCCAAGCCATGTCACCAAATCTTCAAGACTGTGACTACAGTTGATACAAGTTTATCTGATACATAAAGAGATGCACTTGAAACATAAGCTAAGGATAAAAACGAAACCCGTGGCGGAATATTTTGTACGCCGACAGGGCCACAAGGTGTGATAGTCCGTGATCGACGTTTCACTTGATAGAGATCAGAGGCTTCATTACAAAAGATACAAGACACAAATCTCTGCAGTAACCCAATTGTGCGGGTTTTGAGAAAGCCAAGTTTGAGTTCAATGATGTATCATCACTCACTCCAATTAAAGTCTATCTTCTCAATTCCTTAGTCGATGATGATGGGACTCCTAGCAATGGACCGATGCAGATGCTACTCTGTACCTGCAGATAGAGCCAGGTACCTGGTTGCTATGTGGGTTCTTTCGTAACCCACCTGAATGACCGTACCTAATGTTAATATTGAACACAAGATCAATCCACAACGCACCATATTCCGTAGATGGCGGAGAATGCAATGTCGTCATTGGTCCTGACACGCGATTGTAAACAAAGAGCATCAATAACTCCAAGCTTTTGTTTGCAAAAAGTAAAAAATGAGGCTTTCTGCACACGCACAGTGGACAAAGAAACTTCAGGGGCATCCCTACAGGGTTTAGCCAGGCCAGGTCAACCTAACCGGTGGAAAGGGTCCGCCCGTGCCTTGCTTGGACTGGGGACGAAAGACGGGGCGCCGGAAGCTTTAGCCACGAGTTGGTAGGGGAGAGTGTTAGGAACACATGGCTGGTTATTCCGGAAACAGACGAAAACAACAACGATCAGGTTGTCGCACGCGACTTGCTCAGGACATACTTTCAATACTGTGTCATCACAGAGAATGCTGTTTCGTGTCTAAGGCGGACCGGGCCTGCAAAAAGCCACTAAACATCATCAACAGGTTAGCGCAATCTAGTGGGTTCGCAGCCTGTTCCCCACTGGAACCCAACCCCGACCCTGGCACTGAAGAACTGACTGGCTAGACTGGGTATCATTGACTGGGCGGGATCTTCTTCTCCAAACCCAAGGCACGGCACTCGCTTCAACCCCTGGAGATATCATTTCTTCTTTACATTAGCAACAAGCTTAAGCGAAGTGTCACTGTCACCTTCTTTCAACTCTTCTTTTTCTTGTTCGTGTCTCAAACTTGCATCTTCAATATTTCCTCTCTTGCTCTGCTTGTGCTAGGTTGATGCCTTCATCGTTCGCCTCATCGTTAGTTCCCGCAAGCCCTTCCGTCCCGTCGTCCACCCGCCAACGCTAGGCCCCCGATAAACAAAGTCACCTCTGGACCCCTTACAAACAAAAGCTGTCCGTTTGTCTCGGGCAATCTTGCCAACCGCATTCCTCTTAAAGACAACGACTTCTGCTGAAAACGATACTACTACCTTGCGATACTCTCTCACCTACGTTCATCATGGAAGATTCTTCCCAGAAGCGCATGAGCGCTATTCCGCGACTCTCGAAGCTACCTGTACCAAGACCAACTTCAGGAATCCCAAAGCCAACATCGGCTCTACCAAGGCCTGCATCAGTTGTTCGACCCTCGCCATCAAGGGAGAGTCTGGGCGGTGGTGAGCTACGGAATCCTCGGCTTCGACCTTCAATGTCGAGAGATCAATTACGAACTGGTCAACCAGATCTTCAACAGCGAGCGCAAAGACTGCGACCTGCTGTTTCCAGAGAACATCTCAACACTGGAACAAGACGCACATCGCTTATCACAAAACCTACACATCTATCCCCAGCGAAGCCTCTGGCTCAACGAATTCCTTCAACGCCACATCGATCGATGGAGCGACAAGCTGATATTATCGAGGAACAATCTACAACACCCCCATATGATCCCCCAGGAGAAGCTATGGGTGTTCAATTCGATGGAAACATCTTCCCTCGTCAATTGACCCTTACAAGGAGACCTTCAGAGACTTTTGCAACTTCACCGTTGTATGATCCTGCCAACAACATCTTCGACCCAAACCAATCAAGACCACGAACCGCTTCGACCGATGAGGATGACAAACCCGATACATTGAGGGCTCGTTCCCGTAAGCCAAGACCCTCTCTGAGCGAGAGAACAATTGAGACTCTTGCTTCCATTCCCTCTTCTCCTGCCATGCTGAAGTCGTCAAACTTCTTTGATCAAGGACGATCAAGTTCACGACCGCGTTCGAGGGCAGATAGCGGCGGTTCCAGACCAGGTTCCAGCTATGCTTCAGATGCTTCAGTCAGAATTTACAGGACAGAGAGTCGGCCTGGCTCTAGTTCAGAACAGTCCGACCTCGGTTACAGCAGCTTCAGGGGTTCCGCAAGTGCCTTTAGAAAGCCTTTGACGCCCATCGATGGAACTCCTCAGAAGCGGTCCTCGGTGGCCGGAAGCAAGACTCCCAATACCCGAGCAGGAGCCTCCAAGCCAGCTCCTTTCTCTGACGCGAGAAGTCCCAGCCCTGGAAAACCTACGTTGATGTCTCCCAAGGGCTCACAGTCTATGGCTTTACGACCTGCAAAGTCAAGGGCTCCTGTACAGGGTTTATTCAAGAAGCCTTCACTTCCTGCGCTAGGCAAGGAGTCGTTGCATAGAACCTCGAACCGTCGTGTATCAGTCAACTCAGCCTCCACTGCATCCTGGGATGGTACGATTCCTTCAGCTGGCAGTTCTCACAATACCTCTCTAACAGCTGATTCAGCCGAGCCTGGAACACCACCATCGGCTCGCAAGTCCTCAGCCGCTCTGCGTGAGCAGATTGCCAAGGCCAAGGCTGCGAAACGTGCACAGATGAAGCAGGCAGCTGAGATTGAAACACACCCAGAAGAAGAAGCACCAATTGTCCCTTCAGATAGTGGCTTCGACTTTGGCGTCAACCATGACGATCCTTTCAATACCCGCAAGGGCGAAGATCCCAAGAAGAAGGTGCTCCAGAACCGTGTCAATACTGCAAGGACCACTGGCAGACTCAACATTGCGGCTTTGCACCTGAAGGAGATTCCTGTCGAGGTTCTTAAGATGTACGATCTGGAGAGCATTGGTACCTATGACGGAAGCTGGGCAGAGAGCGTTGATCTGACACGCTTTATTGCTGCGGATAACGAGTTTGAAGAATTAGACGACTTCATCTTCCCCGACAGCAATCCTTCTTCGTTCGACGAGGCCCAGGCTAGTCAAGGAAACATCTTTGCTGGTCTTGAGACCTTGGACATGCACGGCAATCTTCTCGTCAATGTTCCCTTGGGATTTCGACGGCTGACTTGCCTGACCTCCTTGAACTTGGTATGTTGTATACGCATTCCTAGTTTTTCTCTTTGCTAACCTTTCTAGTCAAACAATCGCCTCACGAATAACAGCCTGGACACCCTCTCACAGGTCACCTCTCTACGCAACTTGAAGCTTGCAAACAATCTCTTCTACGGCCCCCTCAACCCCGTGCTATCGAGTCTGAATGAGCTGGAAATCCTTGACGTGCATGGTAACAACATCTCTGCATTACCTCCCAAGGTCGAAAACATGTCGCGTCTTCGTATTCTAAACTTGAGCGAAAACAGCTTTGAGTCTCTACCTTTTGATAGCATTGCCACACTTCCCATTACTGAGCTGAACATCAGGAAGAACAAGCTTAAGGGCACTCTGATTGAAGAGCCCATCGGCTGTCTGCCTCAATTGCACACATTGGACGCTTCTACGAACCAGCTACAAAGACTCGTGCCCTTGGGTGCCTCGATTGACCTGCCAGTTTTGCATTCTCTTTCCCTCTCGATGAACCGTCTTCAAGGACTTCCAGACATGACAACCTGGACAAGTCTTCTGACGTTATCAGTCGAAGAGAACAACATCTCTGGAATTCCTAACAGTTTCATGGGTCTCGAGAAACTTCGTCATGCTGATTTCTCTAGCAACGACATCAGAGTGGTCCCTCCCGAGGTCTCTCGCATGGACAACTTGTCCATGATTCGACTCAGCGGCAACCCGCTTCGTGACAAGAAGTTCCTCTCCATCACCACCGAAGATCTGAAGGAGGTTCTTGCTGGCCGCCTTGAACCACCACCTCCCTACCAAGAGCCAGCTTCTCAAGTCGGAATCCTAGATGTTCTGGCTGATGTCAAGGGTCCTGACAACACGCAATCGAACCCTGACGCAATGTTTGATGAAAATGACAGGTCAGATGATGATTTCGCTACACCTCCCCAAAGCCCTAATCGTTCCCGATCTCACACTGTATCAAGCCACCGCTCTCGATCGCACACGTTGTCGAACCAGACCTGGCCCGTCAAGCCTGGCGGTATCCTGGATCGATCCCAAACCCAGTCTTCATCACTCCATCCCGTCGTTTGCTCTAAAGTCGCTGCCGAACACCGTGTCCGACAAATCTTCCTCCAAAACAACCTTTTTGCCACCCTACCCAACTCGCTTAGCTTTTTTGCCGAAACATTGACTGCCCTGTCTGTGTCTCACAACCAGATGGTTGGCGAGGCGTACCTGACGGAGGAATTAGAACTCCCGGCCTTGAGGGAACTTAACTTGGCATCGAATCACATCACTGGTCTTGGAGCGCTTGTGCAGTTCTTGCATGCACCAAGCCTGGAGAAGATTGACGTGACGATGAACCGCGTCAACGCTCTCCCAACAAATCTGAAGGAGTCTTTTCCCGTTCTGAACGTCTTGCTAGCGAGTAACAACCACATCGCCGATCTCGAACCAGATATGATCAAGGGTCTCAAGATTGTCGACGTGAGCAACAACGATATCGCCCATCTGAACCCTCGTATTGGTCTTCTTGGTGGCCCCGGTGGGCTGGAGCGTTTCGAGGTCGCAGGCAATCGGTTCAGAGTTCCGCGATGGAACGTGATTGAGCGAGGCACGGATGCCACTCTGCGGTGGCTCAGAGGTCGTGTGCCGGTCGCTGATATGGCTTCATGGCAGGGAGATGATGATGAGCCTGAGGTGGATTGATTATGAGCTGTAGACTTGGCGCTGATTCATGTGCATTTGCTATGGGTGGTTTTCGCTTCTTGGTACATGTTTTGACGCATTTTAGTTTATTACTGGGGACTATATACCATCTTACTTTCTTGTTAACATAATTCGACCTGGCGGCACCCAGAATTCTTGAGCAGCCAACTTACAAAGCTGTAGATTAGTATTGATTATCGATCCGTCTTTGGCTTTCCTATAATATTGTTGTATGAGAAGAGTCTTTCAATTTTTGAGTCTATCCACTACACGTATGAGGTTAAATAGGAGGGAACGAATCATGTAATCCATCGTCTTGAGCTTATAGGCTCTCAGTTACCGTGAGTCACGCACAACTAAAAGCATCCGATGCTTAGGCCAATGAATTCGTTCGTTACTTCGTCTCTTGACTAACATGGGCGGACCTTATTAGAGGCTTAGAGGTAGTGAGAGCTTCTTCAAACTTTGGAAGGTGCTCGTGGTTATCTGGGGCAAGAACCTTGGACACCGTAAACATGAAGTCTCAACGGAGGAGGCGACTCTATCAGTATCAACACGAACTTTATCACCGAGTATAAAGCACAGAAATATCCCTCCCCATGAGGGAACGTTTCATCACTACTATCAACATCGTGAAACATTCTTCGAGTATCCCTCAATCACGCCGATACAGGCGCGCGAAAACTACAAGACCAGCCCAAGCACCAGCGCAAACGACACTTCACGATACCATCATATTACACACCTTACACGACCTAGAACCATCATCAAGGCTTTACGAATCATCAAGCATTGTCACTATGGCTCCCATATTACAAACCATCGCCCTCATGGCCCGCGACGTGGCAGATAACGACAACGTTCTGAGGGACAAAGCCCTGGGCCCTTCCGCAACCATCAGGCTCGTGGCAGCAATCACAACAAGCGGCTGGATTACCTTCGGCTTGATAATCGGTCTGGTCCTCAACACACGGGGCAAAGCTAGTAGTTTTGTCCCAGAGTGGTATCTCGACTCCAACGGCTCGATCTGGGCAAAACTCGCTGTGGCAGCGTGGTGGGTCTCTATAATTCTGTTCTGGCCTGTCATTTGCGTGGTTTATGTTATCTTGGCTGCTGGAGGAGGTATTCGGAATTTGTTTTCCAAGTGTGGTGTAAAGAGGAAGCAAGAAACGGAGAGGGAGGCTTCTGAGGTTACGCTTGTCTAAGGGTATCACGAACTGTTTGGTGTTTTGGTGTTTTGGTGTTACAGGTTTGGAGTTGGGGGAGTCCAGATTGGGATATTCTATTTGACAGTCATTTTTGGATACAGGGTTCGATTCATTCGTTTCAATATTAAGAGATTTCTCCACTGGCTTCCATCCTGTATCTGTTTCGTTTGGTTTGTTTGGTTCGGCTCGGTTGGTTTGATGTCTCGGGCACTGACAGATAACGCCTGTGAAACGTTTCACAGGCCGTGATCACCGAACTTCACCTGTAACCTCTTCTAGTTTAGTGCCTAAAAACAAGCATCATCCTCCACTGAAAACACACAGGCGCGTGCCCGACGGAAAAACCCTTGTTCCCGGGTCTTTCATCTTCAACCAAGCTAGCTTCTCAATTCTTGGAAGCAACCAAAAACGACGGCGTCACAAGCCGAAGCATTTCTCACTTGTGTCTACCTTTCTCTACTTATATTGTGCTTTTATATCCTCATTGCTCATCTTCCATTTAAGGTTCTGCGATCGATTGTTTTCCCTCGTCACAATCGCTGTTTACTGTGGATCCATATCGCGGCGCGTTGTGCGTTGCGTTGCGCTGCACGACAACGCATAAAGTTTGATTTGGAAAAGATAATAAACATACGCGCATGCAAAGCACATGTACGCATTGAAGACGCCAGCCATATATATCACCCGCTGTCGAAGATCCGGTTTCCTCAGCTGACGGATCGGAACGACGAGAGCTGTTGACGCGACTTGGTTGCCTGGGGAATTATTTGAGAGCAGAACACGATTGCTTCAACATGACTTCTCCTACTGAAGCCACACAGGCCTCGCAAACCTTACAGGGCGATACGATCGTTGTTAGGCATCCTCGCGAGCGACAGAACCCTACGACACCTCAACCTCAGGAAGCAGGACCCCAAGATCCAGCTGCGGTGACATTACCTTCGACAGAGATTCCAAATTCACCCATCGATCCAAACGAATCTTTTAGAACCGAGATCAACGAGGACCGACCGGCCGTCACTGTTATCCCATCGTCACTCACACCGCCCCCCTCAACCCAAGTAAACAGCCATGCCAGTCAAGCTGGTCCCGGTCCCTCCAAACGAAAGTTCTCTGGCTCCCAGCAGTCGTCAACACTCTTCTCCCCACCAGCGACCGTACTCAACAACATACGTGAACGTCCTGTAACAACGGAATTCCTCCCTCCCGCTCCACATCAGGTCCTAGAGGCTTCCGCCGACGAGCTGCGCGTCATGCTTCAATCAGCTCTAGCAGAACAACAGAAGCTCAAGATGGAGACAGCTCACCATAAGTTACAGTATCACTTGTTGTCTATCCAGGCCGACGACGATGCCAAGCGTGCTGCTGTGGAACACGAGATGATGCGTCGCGAGGTGGACGCGCTACGGAATGCAGAATTCACCCGAATGGCTAGGAAAGAATTTGATCAGCCGTCCGAGGCATTACAAACAAAGTACTTGCAGATGAAGACGCGGTATGAGGCCATGCTACAAGAGAATGAGATCCTCCAACGCCGGGTCCAGACGGCTAAGAAGGTCATCAAGCAAAGCGAGGATGAAAGCATTGCTCTTCATGAAGAGCGAGATATGTTGCTGAGACGAATACGCGAGAACAGAGAGCACATGCAGATGCTCTGTAGACCTGGGGGTATATTTCACGCAGTTTTGACACCCAGACAGAAAGTGTCTGCTGTGACACAAGGGCATAGAAACTCTCAACAGCAGCAAACATCTAGATCACAAGGCGAGCAGGGTCTCTCGGCTTTGTTGCAGGCTTTGAGCCAGGATAACAACAGCGCACCTTCGACACCGATGCATTCTCACCGCCCTGCGCCACGTGTTGGGAAACACCACCGCAACTCACAATCCATGTCGTCACTGCCCACGACGCCTATGAACCGGCCGGTGGGTACAAATGTTGGGCTTCTTCCGTCGGTGGATCTGGTACCTCACTCGGAGCCTCATCGATACTCCCAGAGACAGTTCATTCCTACGACACCTGTGGCCAAGACTGACCGCCGCCGTAGGAGTCGAGAGAGCACTATTTCAGCAGACGATAATGAGGAGCTAGCTAGGCAGGCGCTCGAGTCGGTTGCCGCAGCTCAGTCGTTTACATCACAGTCACAAAACAGGAGCGACCAGGACGGAGAGGTGTTTGATAGCCAGGCTAGTCAAGCTGCTGCAGAGATGCTGCGGCGAGATCCGCGGCAGAGCTTCGAGGTGGCTGAAACCTTGAGAAACACACCAGGACCAATGGAGAAGACAGTTCGCATGCAGGAGAGATTACTTTCCCATAGAAATGGAGATGGCGACAAGCGAAAATTCAGCGGCAACCATTCATCTACCGAGGAGACACGGCTCGATCAAGCAAGTCCAGCGAAGAAGTCCAAAGTGGTAGAACCAATGGCAGATGGGCAAGATAAGCTAGGACTGGGGATTCAGTATAGGCAGTGAAATGTCAGGTCAGAAGCAGATTGCAAATGGAGTTCGAGGTACGATTATAACGACGGCATCGGCACAGGGGGGCGTTGAGGGCATTGCATTTGGCGAGTTTGTATATATATGTTGGCGTGATCAAAAGAGGGTAGAATGCCACAGCGGGATTTGTGTATAAATGGGAAGATTGTTCAGGTTTCAACAGTATTGAAGCTCACAGAATGTCTCATGATGAGTGATGCACAGCCATAGACGCCACACGTAGGGATGTTACCCGACGCTCCGACAGTTCAAGCCACACTCGAAACATTACCCGAAGTCTGAAGCCGGTGTCGAGGATCCACTTTCGGCTCATGGCAACGGGACGGGAGTGTTCCGGCTTTCGGCGGGGGTGGAGGGTAATGGGTAATGGGATATTTACTTACCCGGCTCATAAACACTTCTCTCACTTCTCATCATGAACCTTTGATCTCTTCTT
The DNA here is from genome assembly GCA_013183765.1 of Fusarium xylarioides. Taxonomy (NCBI): domain Eukaryota; kingdom Fungi; phylum Ascomycota; class Sordariomycetes; order Hypocreales; family Nectriaceae; genus Fusarium; species Fusarium xylarioides. The sequence goes on along the minus strand of SRZU01000012.1, from coordinate 36,686 downwards.
TTCTCTTTCATCTTATCATTTGGCTTCCCTCTAACCCCGTAATCTCCCATATACCCCAGATACCTTCATAATGTCGGCCCGTCTTCACAAAGGCCTTCAAGGCGTCCTCGCCAAATCCCCTTCCGACATTGTAATCCTCTCCGCCGTCCGCACTCCTATCTGCCGCTCCTACAAGGGCCAGCTCAAGGACGCATATCCTGAGGAGCTCCTCGCCAGCGTCCTCAAGGCCACTCTCAAAGCACACCCCGAGGCCCCCGTTGACGATGTAGCAGTCGGCGTGGTGCTCTCCGAGCTCGGCGGCTCCAAGGCGGCGCGCATGGCTCTTAACCACGTCGGCTTCAAGAACACCACTAGTTTGTACACCGTGAACCGCGCGTGCTCTAGTTCGCTGCAGGCCATCGCTGCTGTGTCGGCGCAGATCCAGACGGGCATGATCGACACGGGTATCGCGGCTGGTATGGAGAGCATGACGAGGAATTACGGAAGTAGAGCTATTCCTGTGGATGTGTGGCCGGAGCTGAAGACCTCGCCTAATCACCATGCGCAGGATTGTATTATGCCTATGGGTTTGACGTCGGAGAACGTTGCGGAGCGATATGGTGTTTCGAGAGCGGATCAGGATGCTATGGCTGTTGAGTCGCACCGTCGTGCTGCGCGCGCGAGAAAGGAGGGTCGCTTTGCGGAGGAGATTGTACCTGTCGAGACGAGGTTCCAGGAAGTTGATAAGCAGGGTAACAAGGTTGGCGAGGAGAAGCGCATCACTGTCACTGCTGATGATGGTATTCGAGAGGGTGTTTCCATTGAGGCCCTTGCTAAGCTCAAGCCTGCTTTCAAGCCCGACGGTGCTTCAACAGCTGGAAACTCAAGCCAAGTTTCTGACGGTGCTGCCGCCACTCTCCTCATGCGCCGAAGCACTGCAACTGCCCTCGGTCTCCAAGACCGCATCATCGGAAAATTCGTCTCAGCCGTGACAGTCGGATGCGACCCCGATGAGATGGGCATCGGCCCCGCCCTTGCCATTCCCAAGCTCCTTGACCAAGCCGGTCTCAAGACAGAGGATGTGTCGCGGTGGGAGATCAACGAGGCCTTTGCTAGTCAAGCGCTGCACTGTGTCAGGGAGTTGGGACTTGAGGATGCGTGGGCGAAGGAGAAGGTTAACCCTGACGGAGGTGCTATTGCGCTGGGACATCCTCTTGGGGCTACGGGAGCGAGAATGACGAGTACGCTTTTGCATGGACTTAAGAGGGATGGTGGTGAGGTTGGTGTTGTGAGTATGTGTGTTGGTACGGGTATGGGTATGGCTGGGTTGTTTGTTCGGGAGTAGATTGATATCCGGGGAAAGAAAGCTAAAAATTCGATTAGAGTAAAATTGAATATTGGTTTATACTACTGAGAACAGGAATGTGACGATTGTTGAAGCATGGGAGAGGAAACTGAGGTTATGTCCGTCGGCAGCTTGTAGTCTCGGGATGCAACGGCTTCATAGCATCGACTCATTCCCATAAAACTGGCAGCCTCGGTTGGCCAACGTCTCAATTGCCAGTGATTCAATGGTCAAATGTGAAGAGGTGTAATGGGGCCAAACCAGCAAAGCATCCCATCACTCTGTGAATACAAAGCCTCTCTCTCACGAGCAACTGGGTATTCTCTGTGGCATTTCTGAAAGGGATATTAATTTTAGGAAATCCCTGTAAACAAAAAAGCGACAAACTTAGGCTTGCGAAAAAAGAATGTGTTGCTGATAAGCGGGTTAATATAATAGCCATGATCTGGTTGAGTCCTGATGTGCCAACGACGATTCGCTCGTGATTGGTTGAGAACAAGGGCAATCTACACCTGCATGCATTGTCAGTTCATCGTATGACAATCACAAGTGCCAGCAATTCTTCATCAGAACCACCACTCGTCATGACTTCTTAATCTTCGGGGTAGTGTAGATGGCGCTTATTTGGAAAAGGGGGTTTCCGGAACGCCGGTCATTAAGCTAGCAATACCAACGTTATCAATCATTGACTAGACTAACGATCTTTGAATACTAGACCCAACAGCCGGCGTTTTGTAGCTCTGGATATAATCTAAGACACTTGTCCATGCCTGGGCTTGGTTGGTCAATGGTCTGTTCCAGGGTATGAATGTGGCTTGCGTCGAAAGGCTGACTGCAGGCATTTCAGGGAGACACAAAGAATGCTTGCTTTGCTTTGCTTGTTGGGTTGGGTTTGGGTTGGATTATATGTATTCTAATAAAAATATTTTCGCCCCTTGCTTCTCTTCCCAATTAACCCGTCAATCACTCTAGTCATCTAACGTAGAGACAAGTGAACCAATTAATCATGCCTGCCCCCCCAAACGCCAGATGATAATAACAATGATGATGATGATACAATTCGTGTCTATACGACTTCAATGTCGATGATGTTTGACTTGAATGGCCCTGTTAGAGTCTCGTTTGCTGGTGTGCCCTCCTCGAATGATGTGTAGTCCACATTCTTCTTCTCCTTTGTCCACACAGCATTCCACGTCCCCTTGAGCTGCACCGTCGCGCCCTCAAACACCTTGTCCATCGGAACAACGGGTTCCTGGAGGGTGAATTCCCAAATGGCCGATCGGCCAGGCAGAATCTCAATTAGAGCATCATCAGCAGGCGGCCAGAGTCGTGATGCTTCAATCTGCATAATGTCAAGTGGTTTGCTGTCGCCCTTTGGCGTGATGTAAAGAATGCCAAGAGAAATGCCCAAGGGGTCCAGGGGTGAGCCGTAGCTGAGGATAGTGACGGGCTCGTCATTGTTGTTCCTGACGGTTGCGCGGATGAGAACAGGATCTTTCTCCTCTTGGGTGATGGAGACATCGAGTTTTTTTAGTGCAGCTGGCATCCTGAATGATAATGCGACGTCTGGTACGTAGCCTGTTGGTGTGAAGAAGGCGATGAAGGTGAGTGCGACAGTGAGGCCGATGAGTAGGCGTACAGCTGAGGACGCGAAGATGGCCATGGCATGAGCTCAGTTTTTGAACGGAACCCGCAAGGCAACAATGAAAAAAATGAAATGAGTGAGTTGACGTCAAAGGAACAAGGGATTGTTTCAGTCCCTGTATCACGTAGATGATGGCATAAAGGAGAGTGAGGGTGATTGTGAGTGTGAGTGTGAGGATGAAATGAAGATTTGATCCCCAAGAGAACCTGAATGAAATGAACGTGTGCAAGCAGAGGAGCTGAGGTACAATACGTCCCATTAAAATAACTTAAGATAATAATTAACCTTACGTCTGAGCTAAAAAGGTACGCGACTGCATCCCCTAACCTAACGCAAGATCCAGGGGCTCACGGTATCTCACGTGCATTGGCATTGCATTCTTTGTGCTGTGCCGCTTAACCTCCCTTATAAAGGTGGCGCAAAGAAACTGTTATTGCAGTGTTAGTCCAGGGTCTACTCTGAGCTATTGAACGCCGCTATGGAGACTTTTACTCTTTAGCAGATTCCATCAGTCGCTAGCTCTCGTTCGCTTGGCGCGGGTTGTGGGCGGCGGTACCGAGTTTGATTTGAGAGCCGCGGGCCAATCCTCGGGGTCTAGCAAGAAAAGTTCCAGCGCAGAATCCGTAAGCGACATTTCCGAGAGTCAATTCAAAAACGAGAAACGGTCGCGTGGCCCAATGGCAAGGCGTCTGACTACGAATCAGAAGATTCTGGGTTCGATCCCCAGCGTGATCATTCTTTTTGTCAATTGAGCTTCTTTCATGATGTCTTTTTGCTGGTAAGTCAATTGGCATCGCTTACTGCCGTTTAGATGCCTGTCGACCCTCTACAGTGCTCCCTTTACTGCCAGGAATGGGGTGATTGATATAAGCATCATGTTATGGCCAATATTGCTAACGTTTTTACACGCACACAAGAGCCTGTAATCGTTGTCATAACATGACTGCCGTACTTCTTGGACAGCTATAAATGCACCAGCATTGAAGATTGACTGGTAATACTTGGGCTGTTGCGTAACTCGTTGCGACTACTGCTGGTGAGAACGATGAATTAGTCCAGGGTAATTGATGACATCTTGGGACGCAACCAGAACCCCAACATCTCGAAACATCTTACAAAGGACCAATTCTTCCATTAAGCGACGTGCTTCCATTTTGTCTCTTCAATTGTCGAGTCTAACATAGAAGGGTTTCCGTCCGACTATGCTTAAGATCGTCGCTATATTGGATAACATGAGCCTAAAGACAGTTTGAGCTACATTTTATCACCAATATGGTGCTTCAACCCATGGAAACGTTTCCTTTCTGTAACCTATGGCCAGGCTTATAGGATATCTAATTCATCAATCCGCATCTCTGAAAAAGTCCAAAAGCCAGCCCCCTTCCAATGACCTTTCACATGTCTCGCTCTTGTTAGCCTTGACACCACAACTGAGGCCTTCGACTGGTTCTAACATCAGAATATCTCGACAAACGCGGCAAGCCAAACAAACAAGACTCACATGTAAGAGTCCATCATTCTCCAAACTATTCAAGAGCGTCTTACCAATAGGACTCTTCCACCATATTACGCAAGTCAAGGTCTCAAACCGGTCAAAGCAAGTTTGTTTGACTTAGAGTTGGCACCTGCTCTAAAAGTTCTCAAGTCAATGCTCCGTGCCGATCTTTGTATGTTCGTTCGAGTATCATGGGTCTATTAGACCGGAGATGAATCGATCATCCTTGCAAATCTGGTCAGATATGAGAATGGAAATGATCGGAGGCTGCTGTATAAGCTTAAGTGGTAGTGTGGAGGGGCTTGTTTAGACGTTGGAAGACCTGCAGCGTAGTGGAAAGCCAAGACGTCTCGAGATTCTTTACCATCAGATCTATCAGTTTACCGAAAGATCGACAATATTATCGGCTCGTTTATTGTTGGTGATCATAGCTGCCATCGAAACAATTATTACCATCTCAAAATCACATGCCGTCAGTAATCTGATACATCATCATGCCCAACTCTTCTACTCGAATCCGTAAACAATACCTCTATCCAATAATCTCAACTCATCACACTATAGAAACGGCCCATCAAACAACAAACCACAATCTCCTTCCTCAATGGCCCAAGGCCGTCTCGAGTCAAACGGGGAATCACCTTGTTTTAATATATTCACAAACAACCCTTCCAATCTCGTAACCTTGATTTACGACGATCTCTTATAGCCTTGACCGATCCTATTGTGGGGCGTACTCATCCCAGCTGACGATGCTACATGGTGTGTTTCGAAAGGGCATGACGCCCGGACCTGACTTTGATCCTTTTTTAATTTTGGAGGATCTTCGATTTCGTTACATCGGACAGAGTCAATTGAGAAACTTAAGGTTAATTGTATAAATCGGAGGATAAACTCAAATAGCGAAATATACGGCGATAGTAGAGATTGGGTGACATTGGGAGTCAATTTTCGGACAATTAATTCGAGAATCGCCAAGATTGGAGAACGGAAATGGCTTGTGTCAAACATATTGACATGTCCGAAACGAAACCCTGAATCGGTCCACACCAAGACGGATCAATATCGTCGCAAGTCCCCTGTTCCTAAGTCTAGACGAGTCGCAGGGTATCAACTCTCCGTTCGTATAAGTATTCACGATACCTCGAGTCCTTCAGCATGTCCTTATCCTCTTCACAACAGTCCCTCCTTTCATTCATTCGTTCGTTCTTTTTTATTCCTTTCAATTTCACTCTTTTAAATCACATTCGTTCGATCTGGTCTATCGTTCAAAATGAAGCTGCTTGCTGGTCTTGCTCTCGCCTCTATGGCTGTCGCTGCGCCCCTGGTGGATAAGCGTGCCCCTACTCCCTTGAACGTTGAGTTGAAGATGCAGGGGAACTCAAAGGTTAAGGCTGTTATCACCAATAATGGGAAGAGTAACTTGAAGCTTCTCAAGGTTGGAACATTCCTTGATACGGCTCCTGTTGAGAGGGCTCAGGTTTTCTCTGCTGGTAAGACTCCTGGATATGAGGCATGAGTGAGATGTCGAGAGATCTGGATCTGAAGCCTGCTTGGTGCTGAGGGTTGAAACGGCTCATGGAACTCAAACTTCAACAGCACAGCAAGGAACCAGTCTGATACATCCTCGACACTACCTTCGCCTCATTCACTACCCCCATAGCTTCGCATTTACTGACCCCCAACAGAGGAAAAGACTGTCCCCTTTGACGGTGTTCGCATCGCCCTCGATACCACCCAGCTTGATGACACCGCCTTCCAGAGCATCCCCTCCGGCAACTCCTACGAAGTCGAGTTCGACATCGCCGAGTTCCACGATCTTTCCGCCGGCGGCAAGTTCAGCGTCCTCTCATCCGGCGCCCTCTCCTTCGCCCAGGAGAACTCCACCGAGTTGGTCGGCTCAGTCCCCTTCTACTCCAACCGTCTCGACGCCGAAGTCGACGGCCCCCAGGCCTTCTCCGTCCGCACCGCTTTCCACCAGAAGCGCGCTCAAGTTCAGAGTGATTGTTCTGGCAGCAAGCTCCAGGTCACTCAAGCTGCTCTGTCGAACTGTGCTAGACAGGCTTCTGCTGCCCAGGAGGCGGCATCCAACGGTCCCGCTGCGAAGGTGGAGGAGTACTTCAAGAACTCTGACGCTGCGACTCGCTCGACTGTTGCTGATGTCTTTGCCAAGATCGCTGCTGAGTGTGGATCGACCAACGCTGGAGATACTCGATACTACTGTACCGATGTTTACGGCGCATGCCAGAACGGTGTTCTTGCGTATACTGTTCCGGGTGGAAACTACATGGCCTACTGCGATCTGTACTTTGAGCGCCTTCCTGCTACCACTTCAACCTGCCATGCTCAGGATCAGGGTAACACCAACCTGCACGAGATGACCCATCTTACTCAGATCAAGGGAACCTCTGACTACGGTGGTTATGGATATAACTTCCTCCAGAGCTTGACTGCCGAGCAGAACATCAACCACGCCGATACCTATGCTCTGTTCGCCAATGCTGTCAGCCTGGGATGTTAGAGGGCGTATGCAGTAGGGAGAACATGGATGTAACTTGAGGAAGAGCTTGGAGGGGTTGGTATTTTGGATCATGTAGGGCACACATTAAAGGACGGCGTTTTGAAGGCAGAACTTGTATAGGCAATCTACTAGATTACGTGAAGCAACGCTGAATGCAAATGTCTGTATGAGAAGGGCCATTTGATGATACTAGCTTGGGAGACCAACGCTATTTGTTATAGCAGAAGCTGCTAAGACGACGCGAAACAGTCTGATGCGATCATAGGCTGCTGATTGAATGTGCCATTACTGGAAAGTCACCACTGGGTGACCCGGATCTAGAAATCTGCATAATCTGTCATAAAAATGCTTGGCCTCCCAATTGCCGTGCTCAATGCACCTGCAGACCAAGGCGTTCCTGGGCCCATAGTTGAAGAAGTGATCAAATACTAGGGTGCGAGCCTCTTCTGTTCGGTTCTCATCCGTGGGTAGCCTCTCTCGAACCCCTGCCAGACATGGCTTCAAGGCTTCTAGCATAGCTGTCGTCCATTCAAACAATCCGGAGAAGGTATGCTCACCCCTAGATCATCTGGCTATGTATCGCGGGCCTTCTGGGTTCGAATCGGCATTGTCTACCAAGTCTGGCATTTCCTTTGCTTTAGTTGAGAATATTCACGCTACGAGTGGCAGAACTAAGATCTAAGGTAGGCTTCGAGATTAGAAACTAGGTGAAATGTATACAATGAAGTTAAGAACCTTGGTGCCACATGGTGATGCGCAAACGCTGCTAGATGGGAGGAGGAGGACGGCTGCCGCACGCAATCACTACAAACTTACATCACTCTCCCGTGTTAGAAGACAAGCTTGAGTCGAAATCAGCGCAGAACCGATCAGTGAGTACTATCTCACATATTGTGCAGCCCACAAGAGTCACGGCTTTCGAAGCAAGACTTTCCGGTCAGTCGTCCAGGCCTTGACCACCCGCAGTCCAACAATTTGCAGCAGCATCTTGCCTGAGTTTTATTTGTACACGTCCCTCTCATTAAAAAAGAAGAAACGATTACCTGCGATAGGTTGAGGGGATAATAAAGGATGGAACAAAGGGTCTTAGTAGGTAATCATCGAAGGCGAAGTGGTGAAATATATGGAATAAAGGAAGTTTATTAATAGGTGACAAGTTCAATGGTGACAGTGAAGAATGTGGAACAAAGGATGTTTGCCTACCTAGGAAAGTTGTTCTTCAAGCGCAGGCTCCGTATTCCTCTTGTGGCTTGCAATCTACATATATCTTGACAGCTTGAGCAGTTTGTTCCAGCTTTATTATCTTTTCATCAATCAGGCATTTCGAAGATGGACACTGATAAGACGCTTTTCTATCTCACCCCGGTGAACTCCTATGCTTTGGAGATCATTCAACATCCCGACAATAGCAACCGAGCATGCCAATACCCTAAAGACCCAAAGACGCTATGCCTGCGAATCGGATTGGACCAAGAATCCAAGAGCCCACCGTATCTCGTCAGCTTCGGTAGACGAGACTATAACGATGTCATCCTGAACAGGTACTTTCCAAGAATCGATCAGTGCTATTTCGATTTCAATAAGGAAAGTGGAGAGATTCTGCTCCACGACATATCGAGGGATTGTGATACGCAACTCACCGAGATCAGAAAGATCAACAACGAAGATGAAGATGAAAATGGAGATGAGGATTTTAAAGAGGAGCTTGGCATTCCCTTAATATCGGAGGGCCGTCGGCAATGTGTTGTGCTTCTCGGGCCTGACTCTTACCACGACCGCATGGAGTGGCTCTTCCAGATCCGTCACGCTAAGTTTCGGTTGATACCAGGACCAACACAACCGATAGAGGAGAGGTTGGCGTTCGCAAGAAACACCAATGATGATGGGACACCCGAAAGGGATCTGCAACAACGCGGCACGCTCGACCTGCAACCCACGGGATCGCTATTCGGAAACTCGCCCAACCATAGACTCAACAATGCATCAACACTTCTTCCATCCGTTGAGGCCGCTTCTGACGATGTGTATCCTCTATCCAACAGCAACAACCTCAACGACAATGTCCACCCGGCTGACAATCCGCAAAACGAGGAGAGAGATATGTACTCTGCATCAGTACTGGGCAGAGAGATGTTGGTGCCACGAACTTACGATCCTGATACATACGATTTTGATGCACGGATGCCGTGGACGCCCGAGCCAGAACCCTATGACTCTGAAACCTATTCTGCTTGGGGTAGAAAACACTTCGGCGAAGAGTGGTACCAATTGCGGAAGGTTATGCTCGAAGAAAGGAATCCCCATGATAAGGACGAACCAGTGTACATAGGGCGCCAGCAAGCTCTGAGGGTGATAGAGCATCAGGCTGAAGGCCGGCCTTTCAGACCATACTCTCAGGGAGACGACCTCGGAGACGATCTCGTAGGCGATCTCGGAGACGAAGGCTGGAAGCGTTTGTGGGCTCGAATGTCCAACAACCAGCTAGGTCTTCCGCGTAGTCCTTCCCCACCTCCAGCACCTTCGACACCTCCCAGCGATAGACCAGAGTTGCGCAAATTGCTTATCCCGGGAGACCCATGGGAACGAATAGAGTACATGCGAGAGCATCGGGACTTGACCGAGGAGAATTATCACTTCCAAAGGTTCTTCCTAAGGGAGGAAATCATAGACAGAGCTAGGCGGCGACGTGAAGATGGGCCGGGCAACAGGCAAGCCCGCGAGAAACGCGAGCTAATGAAAAGCTTTTACGCCCGTGATCTTGATCGGTTTCATCTTGAGAAAGACAACATCCGGGACCACATCAACCTCCCTAAGAAGGGCTGGACGCGGGAAGAGATCGTTGCTGTGTATGAAGCGGACGTGGCCTTCCTTGAATGGTCACGGGATAATCCTGCACCAAGAGGGTTCGGTTATTTCAGCAAGGATGTAACCCCGGAAGAAGAAGCTGCTTCGGCCAGCTATTCGAAGCATGACGCATGTAATTGCTTCTACGGATCGCAGCCTCCCGAACGGCCACAGGGTCGATACGATTTGTATTCATGGAATTTTGGCGTATGGGATCTCTGGCGCAAAGGTACCTACGGTCGCATCTCCCGCCGGCGACGGCGAGAGGCCCTGCTGTCTGATGATAAGGGCGATGCTGCATCATGTGCAGAAGAGTTGCAAAGAATTGAGGGCGAAGAACAGAGAGACCGTGAGGCTCTAGAAAGGGCCATTAGAAGGTCAACAGAAGTGACAGACAAGGCAGATGGAACTGACCGTCAACTGTCGCCTCAAGATCAGGAGGAAATCGATCATAGGTCCCACATGTTGAATTTAACTTGGTTCGGTCACAACTACCTCGCTCACAAATACGGTGTCAACCTAAGAGTCAAAGTGGCAAAATTACGGCCGCCGCCAGCAACAGTCTCCAAAGCAGGCGGGACAGGCGATGCCCCAGGTACTCACATGCGGGAAGCAGCGGCGCAGCCGTCAGCAACAACACCTCAACCAGCGAGAGGCACTCTAGGGGGTACGGAAATACAGCGGACGGCCTTTGGTGGAGCGATTTTTGGTGTAAGCCGTCCCGCTGTTTTTCCTCACCCCGAGGGCACTCTTCACAAAACTTGCGGCGGTCGGATCACTAAGGACACATCGACGCAAGCGGAAGCCTCACCACGAACAGCATCTCAATGCCACAACAGACAGCGCAAGACGTATAAGAAGGAGCGGGCAAGCCGAAGGCTCGCGAAGCTGGAGCCCGAGTACGGGATGCTAGAGTATGCTAGAAGGAGGTGAAACACGACTCGCGATAAGCAAGACAGTGAGCGAAGACGTGTTGATTAGGTAGGTAGGTACTTTATGCACGTTATCGAGCTCGGTCTCGAGCTTAGTGGCCGCGGTTGTTTGTACGGAAAGTTAGCTTAGATGGAAATCACCAACGTGTTTTTAGTACTTCTCTGTTCCTCCATCAAAACGTGACAACATGACAATGCTTAGGTCCTATATCCTTTAATCGTCAAGCACACACCTCGGACACCAGGTCCCGTTGGATGCGAGTATAGGCCGTGGGACAAATTGGCGTTGACGCAGCTCAAGCGGTCTCATGCCAACACGTCCAACTTCAACATCCTGATAACTCTGGGCAGAAGTCATAGTTTCTTGTCTTTCGTGTGCCTGCTTTTCATTTATACATAACAAAATCCAGGCTTCTTTCATGACTTCTAGTCCTCGCTCCCCGGAAGTAACCGTAATGCCTTCCGGAGTGCTGTACCCTAGAAACTTCTCGGGTACATAGAAGTTGATGGCGGCGCGGAGGCCATGGGTACCAGAGAAGCAGGTTGAAAGAACCTCCTAGCGGGACTGAAATCATTAGCCATTTGCCGCCTCCCAGTGTTGAACATGGAGCGATCGCTTTTCACAGCCTCTGAATTGCTGAGATGGCGTCAGATATCCTCTGGTAGTCTGTTACACTGAGCGCACTGGCAGTTCGAGCGTAGACATTGTGGTAAAGTAGAGATTCAGGTAGGAACGAACATGTAGGAAGTCAAGCGGTTGGTTACCGATGACTCTAGAGTGAGGTGGTGTTGGAAGTGTAAGTGAACACAGCGTTACCAAACTCGATGGATGTCTCTTGATTTGTCACGTGAGCATGCCTCCAAAATGCTTATCTTCCGTACACCGTTGGCTACAGATATCTGGCAATCCCACCTTCTTCACCTACTGTGGAAGCCTAGACCAAAATTGATATCGTGGAGGTAGGTCAAGAAAGTTGATGAGGTACCAAGCAGCGATTGCCCAATGTAATCGGATCCTGCCGAGTTTCAGTGATCTTCTGGAGATCTCGAGTTTCAATGCCCAACGCTTTTTAGTTAAAATTCGAAAGATATGATTGGTTCGGAGATTGTGTTGCTCGTGTGGGTCAAGCCAGGGCTTGTGTCTTGGTTTCTCGACGTCATCGTACAGGAGAATCTCCCTGCGACTTGAGGTCCTTGGTTGCACGACAGGTCCAGTCAAGGATAAATTTTGAGGGGACTACCCAAGCTGACACATCATCCCCGTAACAAGTTTGTTATTTCCCAAAAAAGATCCGGTAAGAATTTGCTTTTCCGATTCACAAGTTGCACAGAGCTCGATGCTGCAGTTACCCATTGGAAATTCCATCTGCCGGTGAGCTATTCAGGTCCTGGGCCAAGAACCCAAATGCAACGCAGCAGAGCCCGAGCGGCGAGCTTTGGGCTACCGTGAACAAAGAAAAAACGGCTTGTGCTGTTGGTCTCGGTAAAGACGAGAATGAGAAAAGAAGCCCGCCCTTTGAGGCTCTCCCCCCCATCGTTTTTAGTTCCCCTTCAGGGGAAGACCCTGCAGGTCTGGAAACTTTGTTCCCTGTGGGCTTCTTCTCTCTCTTTTGTTAACGTCAAGATGGAGAAGGGTAGGTCAACCTGATAAAGGTGCCATTTTTAGAATTGCACACTCGGATCGGCCCATGTTGATGATCATTTCCTTGGTAGCAAAACACCAAGACTTGACATTCGTAAATAGATACATTCCCCTGCCTAATATGAAAATTCACATACGGTTCTACAGATTTTATCAGTTATCGAGAATTATCTGACTGCTAACCACTTTCTCACAGCCTCAACTAAACCCAGTCCCTGCATTTCATGTGCCATAATCCGGCTTTTGGCTATGGAGGCCCACTTGGTTTGTGCTTGGGCGTCGAGACCACTATCGAAGCAAATGGGGCGTCAAGTTACAGTGGTGGTTCTCTCTTTTTCTTTGTGTAAGCTTGTGTTTGTGTACTTTTACGCACGTAACGTTTCTCTCCCGATCTCGTGCATTGGTTCTTCGAGGACCCTTGATTGTTTGTCTGATGTAAATCAGGTGCTGTGCTGTCTCACTGTTCGACTCGATATCATCACAAGTCGTCATCAGCTGGACAGTAAGGTAAAGCTCCAGGGCTCCCCTCATGCAATTGTACCGCTCAGCCCCCTGTAATTGTCGCTAAGCAGAGTCACAAGCCACTGAGAGTAGAGGGATCCACTTGGACAGTTCGGCCCTGGAATGTCTCGACAAGCGGGGTCTTGGATCAGTCTGTCAACGTCATCGGATCCTTGGTCTTCTTCCCTCCCTCTCGACTCATCAAATATCCCGCCCACCCTCCACCCTCCAGTACATTATCTCTTCTTTCTCTTTCTCTCCTCCATCCTTTTCTCATCACCGTTTTTGCACCTTTAACTTGCACTTGATACCCTTTCGCTAAAAGGCGATCAGCTATACCACTAACACCGGAGGACTAGCCTCTATACGTTCCGGTCTGCTTAAGCAGCCACAATCACATAACACCACACTACAGCCAGTTATAATGGCCGAACGCTGGGACCGCGATCGCTTTGAGCGAATGCGCGGCGAACAAACCAGAGATCGCTTCGATGACGATCGCTCTTATACACGCAGCACACGAGGCCGCGACCATTCAGATGAGCGATATGACCGTCGACCTGGTCGCGGTTACTACGAAGAAGAAGACATCCGTGACCGTCGCTACTACGGCGATGATTCTCGCTACCAGCCTCAGCGAGAAAGAGAGCGAGATATGCCACCTCCCTGGGCTCGCCGCACAGATGTTCTAGAAAGAGAACGAGAGCGAGACGTTCCTCGCCGCGAATCTCCACCTCGTCGACCAGGTTTCCTCCGCCGACAATCATCTCTTGACACCTTTGACCGCCGTCCTCGTTTCTTCCAGGATCGTGAGGAATACCCCCCTCCTGCTCGCCGTGAGGATATCCGTCCTCGAGATCACCGAGATCCTCGAGATGATTACCGTGCTCCTCCTTACACACCTATTCCTCTTCCCAAGAGCCGAGGACTGCCTCCACCTCGCAGATACGGCGATGAGTACTATGACGACATCAAGATTGCCGAGCCCGATTATTATGGCGACGATGATTACCGACCCATGCCTGAGCGTGTTCGTGAGCGCGAATACACCCGATCACGCAACCGCCGTGGACGCAGCCGAGAATCTCGGTCAACTCGAACTCGCTCTGTTCGAAGCAGCTCGTATTCTTCATCTTCGAGCCGCTCCTCTAGCAGCAGCGGTGGCACTACAGTGAAGAGCGAGTATCCTAAGAAGGGCAAGACTCGCATTCCTGCTAAGCTTGTTTCTAAGCGAGCTCTCATTGATCTCGGATACCCATTTTTTGAAGAGGTTTGTAACTAATCTGAGAAAGTGAATCATAGTCTCTAACAAGATGTAGGGCACCACAATCATTGTGCAAAAGGCTCTCGGCCAAGATAACATCGACGAGCTTCTCAAAGTCAGCGAGGATTATAAGAAGCGTAAGTTGGCCGTCTGCAAATTTGATACGCTACTCACATCCCGTAGTTGAAGCTGAAATTGCCGCCTCTCGAGAACCAAAGGCACCTACTGCTGCGTTGCCTGCACCTCCGCCCAAGGAGAAGGTCAGGGAGCCAACCCCGGAACCACCGCCAGCCAAGACTCCCCCGCCTCCCGCTCCCCCGGTCCAAGCTCCTCCAGCCCAGGCACCTCCTGCTGCTGTTCCAGTCGCAACTCCAGCTCCTCCTCCACCCATTCAGATGATGCCTCCCCCTCACCAAACTCCGATGCCACCTCCGCCCGTCCAAATGATGCCTCCTCCTATGGCTCAGCCTGGACCACCTCCTGGCTTCTACCAGCCTGGCCCTCCTCCTCCGCAACAAGTACCCTTCGACTACGCTGAGGAGACGGTCATCCGAGATGTTTCGCCATCTCGATTCACCACAACTACCACTTCCTCTAGCTGGGATTCATACCACCATCACCATCACCCCGCCGAGGAGCTTGTCGTCCGATCTCGCTCTCGATCCCGAAGTGGTCGTGAGATCCGAAAGGAGATCAAGGCTCTGGAACGTGAGCTGGCTCACCGTCCTCGAGGCCGTTCCACCAGCGGCGAAATTGTCCGCGCCGAGCGCTTGCCCGACGGACAGCTTGTTATCCGAGAAGAAAGATTGGAGAAGGTGGTTGAACACCGCAAACCTCCTCGTATTGAGAAGGACAAGAAAGGTAGGATGTCCATTAGCGTACCTAAGTACCGTTAAAGGTGCGCCTTTTATGTTATTCGCGTCTTTTGAGAACGTGTGGCTGACTCGGCTGCACAGGACCTCCTCCTAAGCTCATGCGGGCCATGTTTGCTACTCTGACTTGAACGACATGTCATCGATAACCAAGGCGGATGGATTGAACGAAAACGATACGGCCTTGATGGCTTATGAGGGCGACCGAATATTTTCACAGGATATATCGCAAGACTGGGATACATACGAAATGAGGTGTATATTCTGGGATATTTATGTTTCAAGGATCTAGACAAGTTTGGGATTGGAGTATTTATTGGAAAACCTACAACATTAACGAATTATGACATTTACTTTAATTCTACATCCCATTCGGGTAATCAAGTTAGATGTGTTTTCCATCGTAAAATTCTGTGTTTCTGAAGTGATTCACAGACTCCCCTTCTTCTTGATCACAAGACCCAAAGTCTCATGAGGAACGGAGGCAGTAAGCGGGTTTAGTACGGCAACTTTATAAGGTGATCTAGATTAGCACAAGGGCTATTGCATGATCTGCAGAGCCAGCAAGGAATGGTTGAGCCGCAGTTGAAAATGCCAAGTACAAGACCAACCATAGAAGGTCACGAAAGTTTGAGGGGCATCGCATTTAATTTTGACTTAATAAACTAGGTAGAACATAATAGCGAAAGACAGTTTCCATTGTATCCCAACACCAACCAGGTCCTTACCACCGTGCATCAGGGTATCGTGTATATCCATCGCCAAGAAAACTTCCCAAGAACGTTTCATCAAAGAATTTACTGAGTCTTCTTGTTCGCAACAGCTCGTCCCTGGGCAGTGTACCTCACGTACGCGAAAGCACCAAGGGCGCCGATAGCGAGGATAGCAGCGTTGCCTATGTCATTGTCAGCATGCGAAAAATGATATGAACATGGAGGAGGGCACTCACTGGCTACAAACTTGCCCACGCCACCGGTGACCTCAACAAGGCCGGAGACGACATCGCCGATGAGGTTGAAGAAACCCTGGACGAAGCCGAGGATTGCGGTGAGAATGGAGTGGATGACGGAGTAGAAGGTGTTGAAGATTGAGGCGAGAAGCTCGTAGATGGAGCTGAAGAGGTCGCTGATAGCACTTGTGATGGCCATTTTGTGTGTTGATCGCGTTGTTGTTGTTATTGTGTAGGAAGTGTTGTGTTTCGTTGAGAAAAGGCGGGAGCTCTTGGCTGCCTTTTTAATACCTTATCTTGTTAGCTTTCTTGTTCCTGGATTTAAGAACAAGTCGTGACGTCGTCATGCTCTCGATTTCGCGATGTGCATGTGACGTCACCCAACCACGCGACGAGATTGAGAGAGGGTTTGTGAAACATTGCGTCTTGATGAGGTAACAAGTGTTTTGCATCAGGTCAGCCTTGTGGAAAACAGGGTAATGTGAGCTAATGGCCGTTGAGGACATGTCACTCTTAATTGATCTGATGCTTGGCCCGTTCTAAGTGGACGCTGCTTTCGGGAATGGGGAGACGTCAGAGAGTGCTTGTGTATTTTGGGAGATCGTCGATCTGGGCTTAGGGGGTTGTAGGTTGGGATAGAGATGGTTATGTTTGGGGGATGGGTTGAGAATGTTCTAGATTGATGGACTTGGCTGTTTTCTACCTACGAGCAGTAGGGTTTATCCTCGTTTAGATCCGTGCAGGACTTCATCTGCTGCATTGTACTCCGTGATCAATTAAACTTAAACCTCCGGTGGTCGATGCCGCATTTGTGGGACCCTTCCGAACCCGTATCCAGCACCGGAGACACAAATGGGACAAACGGCCTCGGTGCCGATATTGCATTCACTATGACCCCTCTCAGCACTCACAGGAGGGAGTTCATCAAATAGATATTGATTGATTGCCAATATGTAACCACAATGAGGCACCTGCTGACTAGTCACATCACCTCATCTCGCTCCTCACACACCAGTGCTTGAGATTCCTCCCAAGCTGCAGACCAAGTCTCATCTTGTCTTATACCAAGCTTCCCGGCGATTACCACAATTAACATCTAACTGCCGATTTACCGGGTCAAGGTGGGTACTCATCCAATTCCACCTGGGAGCATGGATCATCAGATCCATAAGGTTTTATCGATGTAACCAAAATGATCCTGCAGGATCTGAAATGCCACTTTCATTTTAGATCTATACCCACGAAGTGACTCAAATTCTGCAGGCGAGTTGATACATCAAGGGTTTGACGTGACAGCTGCCGACATGGCTTGGCTGTGCGTTCGGTACCGAGCCCGAGCCCGAAGCCTTCCATTTGACAATTGCCTTCTTTTAATATGTGGCCTTCCCGCGTAGCTTCAAGTCACTAACTTGAATCCGCGTCGTGCGGCTCTTCTATCAGAACATCCGAAGACGTCTTTTGATCTGGAACGATGTCGGGGCCACGGTATCAAGAAGGCCTCGAGGTCTACTCGGACAGCGCAGCTCATGCACCAGAGGTCAGCCCTCATGGTGTTTATAGTCAAGGCTCGAAGGATCCAATATCAGGTTATGTTCAGGTCGTCGAAGCGCGAAAGGGTCCTTTTGGTTTAAGCATATTGAGTCTATGCGCACTTGTTGCTCTCGTCACAGCCGTGGTCGTCGGGGCTGGTGTTGGAGGAGGTCTTGGATCAGCTCTGGCCAACTGCAAAAAGTACGAGACCCAGACTTACTAACAAATGCGAAAATGCTAACAATCACAGTTCACAAGTGTCTGAGACCCCAGCTGCATCCGCGATACAAACCTCCGCCTGTCCAACACTCACAACCACCGCAAGCGACGCCACCGAAACGACCGAGTCAAAGTTCTAATTGCTGGTTGAAGACGGGGACGAGGGATCTTTTCCGGCGGCGGATTTGATGCCGACGTTTTTGTATGCGAAGAGGAATTCGTGAGGTTGATGACTAATTGATCATACCATTTAATTTCTTCTTCTTCTTCTTCTCTTTTGGATGTTGTCTTTGTGATTGAGGCTGCGGGTTGGACTCGTGAGAGTGTCAGCGTGGCTGAGTTGGGGAGTAATGGCTGGACGGTCTTGGCAGTGAGGCCATCGCAGCGATGAGGTTGGGCTCAGATGCACGGGGAAAGGAGCAAAGACACGAGGCTCTGGTCTCTTGAATCATAATAATGAGAATTAATGGCTAGAAGATATTTGAAGCAAATGTCATTTGCCATTAATCGATGTTCTAATTGTGAGCTTGGTGTTTTAGCAATTTCATCCTCAAACCTCAAACAATGCTCAGCCCCAGAAGCATCGCTCGTTTACATTCATCAAACCACGTGCCAAGACAAGCTGTTGCAAGGCACTTCGCACGGTCATTACCCGTTTGAGACGGCACTGAGATGCCGATTCACAATACAATCCGCTATTGCGGCTGGGCCAGTGACAGAGTCGTACGTAACACTTCTGCGCCAGCATCACATCGCATCGTATCCTGTGGGCGGTTACGAATATTGTGGATCACCCGAAACTACTGCGAAGGTTCTATAAATGGGGGTTTTTAGAGTTCTACTCTCTCAACGTCGGCGGTTAACAATCACTCTTCAACAGTTCAACAATACAGAATCACTGTATGATTTAATTAAAAATTAAAAGAATTTGCAAAATTACACCTGACCACTGAGTGAGGTACAGCGTGAGAGCCTGGTAAAATTACAAAAGATGCAGAGCTCATGTATGCCAAGCCAATAGCGAAAGCTGCTAAAACGCCCGGAGAGGCAGTGCTGGGACCCCTTGCCCCTGCAGCGCGGGTGCCCGCCCATTGGTGTTTTGTGCTTAGATGCAGGTTGCTGATCCAATTGCTTCAGCCCTGAAAACTCTCAACTCTGATGAGGAAGCTAAAGAGGTGATGCAGCTAAATATGAGGGGGATGGCGCTCATGTTTTTGTTTCTGGTCTTTATATCTTGGCTCTTTTATTTTTATTTGTGGTGTGGTTTGACACGTATCGACACTGTTGTCTCCGAGTTTTGGCGGGGATATACGAATCTCGGTGTAACTTATACATATCCTTGAGGTCAACATTGATCGAGACACTTAGCAGTTACAACTATCAACACACGACGATGTATGAGCTTGAGAAATATTGGATCGCCCATGGGGCCATGGTCTTTCTTGGAGCATGGATTCCCTCTGTCGTTTTATTCTTCTGCAGTTTCTGCCTCGTCCGTCGCAAGAGGGATCCCGCGAGAACTGCATTCACATATCTCAAGTTGGCACTCTTAGTATTCTCAGGGTATGTTCCCATCCCCCTCTACCCATTTGATGAAGTAGAATAACTGACACATCTTAGCTATTCCTTCTTCGAGTTCACTTCATACGTCGTCTCAGTCGTGCACACGCGATTGTATTACAGCGGAAGAATCGACAGTGAATTTGACTCGCACTACTCCAAGACTCTACAAGTCACTGTCCAAGTCCTCGCTACTCTTGCGCTTATCTACGATCTGGTCACCGATATTCTCGTCATGATTATCCTCCTGCGTCTCGGCACTGGTATCATCATGGTCCAGACAGGCCGACCCGATCCAAAAGGGAAGATCCTCCGTTTCGCCTCATACATCGCAGCAACGATCCTCTTCGCTCTCTCCTTGGCCGCTTTCGGTCTTCGAATTCGATATGTGTACGAAGTGTTCTTCAACGATGTTAGCGTTGGTGCGGATAGTTACACCAAGTCTCGACAGATCAGCTTTTCTTTCAGTGTTTTGGTCTTTGTCATTTCCCTGGCTATCGTTGCGCGAGCGGTTATGATCAAGGTGCAATCCAAGGGCGAGAATGCTCTGACTTGGTGCTCAAACATGTTCATCGCTGCATCAGTTGTTTGGCTTCTGCGCACAACGTTCAACATGGCGTCAACAGCTGCTTGGACCGATCTGAGCAGTGCATATGGCGATCGTGAGTACAAGTACGCTTACTACATCCTCGACGTCGTCTTTGGAATTTGGCCGCAGTTCGTCGTCCTCTGCTTGGTTTTTGTTATTGGTCGTGCTAGGAACAATGGTATTTGGTCAAAACAGGAGCAAGAGCCCATGAAGGGCGTTGAGGCTGGAGAGCGTACAGCTTGGGGCTATGGACAAGTCCCTCCCCAGGCACAGAATTCTGTACCTATGCCTGAGCAGCAGTACTACCCTCAGCCGGAACAGCAACATCTGGCTCAGGGGTATGGTTCTCAGCAACAAATGCCCCAGCAGGACAACGGATACTATGCACCACAACAGCCTCAGTACGCGGCTTACGATGCTATATCCCCTGTGTCTCAGCCCAGATCACCACCCCCTCATGAGGAGACAGTGGGTTTGAACCACCAGGCTGATGGTACTCCTCCCCAGGCACCGGCTCAGCCGTACCCGGAGAAGCATTAGGCGTGGTGGGAGAGATAATGAATCGTTTTATGACGCATGATGGGCGTGAATGAATTTGGACAACTCCTACAGATATGATACCACCCTTCTATACTTTATGATATTTAGTACATCTCAAATCTACCGCATCAACAGAATGTCTAAACCTCGTGATGTCATTTAGTCCACGTCCGAGAACTCAGCTGGAGCAACGAATGGGCCATCTTCACCCATAGTACCCGTAACATATCTTGTTCAGTCAGTACACGAATTCCACATGGACGATGAATGAGTAGACTCACTTTGTATGGCTTCCTCGCGCAGCCAATTGTCCCTTGTTATTGGTGAAAGTCACCTGCGTGAAAGCCAGCGTCTTGCCAATCTTGTCGAGGGTGGCAGTACCCTTGAGAACATCTCCCGGGCGGCCTCCGGGGCTCAGATATGTCACTGCCAAGTCAGCAACGTCGTACGTGATGGAGAGAACTACGCACCGTTCAGATCGGTTGACACGCCTGTTGCGAAGCGACCTGATGAGGCGACTGCGAGAGAACCGCCGAGGTCGACGAGACTGGCAAGAGTGCCGCCATGAATTGTCTGAAGACGGTTCTGGGTGAGGTCAGTGAGAGCTCATGGTGACGAGGTGAGAGACGGACGGTGTGTTCTTTCTGGATGTCAAGCTCGAAGTCGACTCTGCCTTCTGTGGCACTGGTGACACGGAACTACAGATATCAGTACGCGTCCCAAGTTCATTTCTTCGGTTTATATACATGTTTTCCTAGAAGACTAAAGACAATGAATAGAGTCAGTATCGGGATCCTATCACGGAATGCCGAGTCTCCATCAGTGGCTTGGGGTACATACCGAGGCTCAAGGCCAGAGTCAGCCATGAAAGAGCGCACGACCTAGACACAACCATGAGTTAATTTCCAAGCTTGAAGAAGGCACGAGTCGTATGAGTTGCAATTGGCTGTGCAATGCATGCGCCTTGGGGTGCCTTGAGTGTACGCACCGCCTGTGTGAATTTCGTGGGACTGAGCTTGACCTTCCCAGACATTGTGGTGGCTATGAGAGATCAATCAGTGACGTGTCTTTCGATGTATGAGGTATGAAATGCAATAAATGAAGGGTACTGTTATGTCTTCGTGTAATAATGAGAGATGTTGAGAGAGGCTCGAGATATGGGCACGGAGTTCGAGATGGATTAGCCGAGTTCCGGGGTAATGATTGACCCCCGCCAACGGAACGGCCCCACTACGGAAGACTAAAGGGCTCAGTGGCTTAAAAGTCAGAAGTAAGAGATTTTCCTTACTAGACTTACCCTATGTATGCATTATAAGCTAAAATATATATATAGATAACCTTTTATTACTTTACTGAATTTATTTATATAGTATAGTATTACTAAGTGTAAGGTTAATGCCTTCTACTTATAGTATATTTAAGTATATTTAGGCAATTATAAGGCTTTATTCTAATTTATATAGACTTATTATTTTATTATATATATTATTTTTCTTTATAAAGTATATTAAATATTACTTAAAAAGTAGTAAATGCTATAGTAATATTTATATAAGGCTAAATAATATTATAAATGCTATTTTCTGCTTATTTTATAGCTAGTTACTTACTATTAATAAGATTATTAATCTTACTAATAGCCTATAAGTTACCTTAGTAGTCTCTATATAAAGCACTTTAATAATAATACTAACTAAATAATCTTAATTAATCCCTTTAATATATAATAATGCCTATAATATAGCTATTAAAAGCTAGTAAAGAAGCATTATATTAATAGCCTATAGTAGCCTAACTATAATTAAAATGCATACTAAGTTTTATATTATATCTAGGGTTAAGGATATAGTTGCTAGTATAGCTATTATAAAATATAATAGGCCTTCTACTAGGTCCTTTAGCTATAAGAGTAAGATTAAGGTTATATTAATTGCTTTATACCTATTATATACTACTATAATTACATTTCTTATATTAAGCTTCTAGGCATTATTAGCTATAATAGAATAAAAGCTTATTTCTAAGTTTAATACTACTATAAGCTTATATAGGCCTAAATACTTTAATAATATTATATATAATATAGTATAATTAAAGGACTTCTTTAATAAGGTAAATATTTTACTCCCTTTAAGAGCTAAGATTTCTATTAACCTTTTATTCTTCTATTTTAATAAATAGGATAATTTAGAAGAGAATACTACTATTTACCTTTCTAAGAGATATATTAAGTAAGTAAAATTAATAGAAGTAGAAAGAAGCACTTTTAAATACATAACTAAGCTAAAGTAGGAGAAGGGAATAAAGAAGAAAAAGAGAATAAAAAAGGAGATAATATAGCTTACTAAGAAGGAAAAGGATATAAAAGATAAGATTAAAGTTAAAATACTTTAAGAGTTAGTTATAAAAGAGGAAAGAAATAAAAGTAATATAGAAAGCTTTACTTTAGCTGCATTTAAGGCATTTCTAAATAGTATAGAAGAAATAAATTATATAAAAGAGGTAGAGGAGGAGGCTATAGAAACTAATGCTTACTTTAAGTAAAATATAGCATTACTATAAAGGTTTAAGTAGTAATATATATATAAAATGCCTTCTTTTATATTATATAAGGCTATATAAAGTTAATCTTATTAGTATTAACTGCTTTTTAGTTTAGGGTTATAATATTAATATTATAAGTAGCTAAATAATCCTATATGCAATTAATCTTTCCTATAGGTATTAGAAGGAGTCTAATAGCTAGTTAATGCCTATTAAGCATATACTCTTCTAATTAGCCCTATAGGAATAGGTATATAGAGTATTTTAGGCTATTAGGGCTTTTAGTAGAAAAGATTTCCCCCTTAAGAATCTTATTATATACTTTAATTATATCTTTAAGTAAATATGCATTAATATTAATCTAATTGTTATTATAAAGCTTTATAATTATCTGTAGTTAATTAGAAGGGATAGGGAAAGTAAAGTCTTCTACTTTTTAGGCCTCTAGTTAATAGTATAAGACCTAAGGCTAACTAGAAATAATATATAGCCTAGTAGGTTATTTATATATATAGTATAAATTCTAAAGTATTATAAACTTAAAAAGCTTTATATATATTATTAGCATATAGAGATATAGAATTATAACTTGATTTAGAATAGAATCTAGTAAAAAGTTACCTTTAGTAGTAATTCTAGTAAAAAATGCCTATTTATAGTTAGTATATATAAGTATATAGAGCTATATAGGGCTATGTATATGCTAGTAACCTGCCTAACTATTATTTAGTTAATGCTATTAGCTCTTAATTCTTTTATTTTATATACTTTTACTATATATCTAGTAATTATTAAATTAAATAAATTAGTTTATATTACCTCCTATAGTATTGCATAATTACAAAAGGTAATAATATATACTAGCTATAAGGAGGATTTTATTGCTATAATTAGATTAGATTATAAGAGGCATATAACCTTAACCTTTAATAATATAAAGATATTGCTTAAGTATGCTGCATAATATATTAGCTAATATACCTACATAGAGCTATATAATATACTATAAGTAAGCATTAATAGAAGCATATATACCTATACCTTAGGCCTTTAGCTTATTATAAGTATTAATTAACTATATAAAGTTAAGGCTTAGGGCTATCTATTCTATTTAGTAATACTGCATTATATTCTATTAATTAGAGATATTTATAGGTAAAAAGCTTTAAAAGGCTTTATATATAGTATCTCTACTAAGAGATAGTTCTTGCTAGTAGATGTAGGTATAGAGATAGGTTTAACTGAATATTTAAAGCTTAGTGCTTAGTAAGGCATTATTCTTAAAGAATTCATGCAATTTAGCTAACTGTATTACTTTTTGCTTAGAAGTAGAATATTAATATATATTAAGGTCTTATTATATCCTCTTTAAGCCTATAAGTATAACTATAAAGCTCTCTTTTTATAGTTAGTGTTAAGACCTGATATTATATAAAGGTCTTATTATATAACTAAGGAATATATTATGTTCTAGATGACTAATCAGGGCAAAATATATACCAAAATAATGAGAAAATTTAGGGCTTTTAATTAGTGTGCTTACCTGAGCAAAATATGGAGAATTGAGCAAACTCCATATATTAAAGTTTTTCCTATAACTTTAAATATTTCTTATTAAGGAAATATCAGTGGGAAAGTCACGTGACCGGTATTATGTAATGATTATATAATGAGGATTATGTATATGAGATTTTACCCCTCAGTTGGATAATTCATAACATACCACGAAAAACCCTATTTTCCTATTTAAGCTTTATAAGCATTCCAAAGCCTAGCGCCTTCCAAATTAGGTAAAAAGTATATCTTATTTTTCTCCGAATTTCAGCAGTTTTTGTAATAGTCTTTTCATTATCATTAAGACTACCCCTCTCTGGGAATCAAAATGCCTGCTCTTCTAGAGGTCTATATAAGACCTAGGTTTTCCCACTCAGGGAACTTCTTTTAAGATAAAAGTAGATTTATTAAGAAGAGCAATTTTTTCTAAGTTTAATGATATATATTATGTAATAGAAAAGTTAATGAGTATCTAAGTTAAAAGAAGTTCCCTGAGTGGGAAAACCTAGGTTTTATATAGACCTCTAGAAGAGCGGGCATTTTGATTCCCAGAGAGGGGTAGTCTTAATAATAATGAAAAGACTATTACAAAAACTGCTAAAATTCAGAGAAAAATAAGATATACTTTTTACCTAATTTGGAAGGCGCTAGGCTTTAGAATGCTTATAAAGCTTAAATAGGAAAATAGGGTTTTTCATTAGTATATTATAAATTATCCAACTAAGGGGTAAAATCTCATATACATAATCCTCATTATATAATCATTATGTAATACCGGTTATGTGACTTTCCTACTGATATTTCCTTAATAAGAAATATTTAAAGTTATAGGAAAAACTTTAATATATGGAGTTTGCTTAATTCTCCATATTTTGCTTAGGTAAGCACACTAATCGAAAGCCCTAAATTTTCTTATTATTTTAGTATATATTTTGCCCTGATTAGTCATCTAGAATATAATATATTCCTTAGTTATATAATAAGACCTTTATATAATATTAGGTCTTAACAAAACTTAAGCTATAAGAGTTTAAAAAGAGAACTATAAACCTCTATACTATAATATTCTCTTCTTAGAATGCTAATACTATACTTTATTACCTTTATAATATCTTATAATCTAAATTAGAAGTTTATAATAAATATAAAAAGAAAAATAAAGCCTTTATTAAATATTATATTTACCTTTTTAAGCTTACTAGATATACTAACTGTAATTAAAACCATTTAAGGCCTTAGTATTCCCTTTCTTATATATAGTATTATATATAGACTTATTTACTCTTATATTAACTCTTAAATAGCTTCTAAGTGTAAATATAATAGTAGTAATAATAATAGTAAATTAGAGCTAGATAGTACTATAGAGGCTACTATAGAGCTCTTTAATTTACTTAATTATACTACCTGCTAGTTACTTTTTAAATTCTTTAAGAGAGCTACTAACTCTATAAAGAGTAAGAAGAAGAAGGCTAAGAAAAGCAAGAACTAAGATAATTATATACCCTATAAGCTACTTTAAAATAATACTAATATTAATATAGCTATAGTAGCTTAGTTTTTATCTTTATTATTTTTAAAGATATAATTTAATAATTAATAATACTATAATAAGCATTTTAAGTGTATAATAGAGTTTATAATAGTATATTAAGTACTATAGAATACTATAATATACCTAGGGAAAAGGTTTTTATTAGCATACTAGGCATTATAAAGCAATATAGTATATATAGTCTAGGGTAAAAAGTTTTTTAATTGCTTTATCTTATCTTTTAATAAAACGCTATAATTAGTAAGGTTATTAAGGTTATATAACCTTCTACTAGTATATATAGTCTTAAAATGCTATATAAGCTTTTTTACCTAGCACTCTTTCTTTTTTATATAAAGTACTATAAGCCCCTATAATAAGTACATTCAGTTACCCCCTAAAAGACCTAATGCTATTTTACTCTTAAATTAAATAATAGAAGGATATTAAGTAATATACTATAAATAAGCTTATAGAGCATATATTAGCAGAGTTTAATATATCTATATCCTATATAATATTAAATTAATACTTTAAAACATAGTAAGAAGATTAATTAATATTAATTACTAAATAAGCCTATATATGTTAAGACCTGATATTATATAAAGGTCTTATTATATAACTAAGGAATATATTATATTCTAGATGACTAATCAGGGCAAAATATATACCAAAATAATAAGAAAATTTAGAGCTTTCAATTAGTGTGCTTACCTAAGTAAAATATAGAGAATTGAGCAAACTCCATATATTAAAGTTTTTCCTATAACTTTAAATATTTCTTATTAAGGAAATATCAGTAGGAAAGTCACATAACCAGTATTACATAATGATTATATAATAAGGATTATATATATAAGATTTTACCCCTTAGTTAGATAATTCATAACATACTAACAAAAAACCCTATTTTCCTATTTAAGCTTTATAAGCATTCTAAAGCCTAGCGCCTTCTAAATTAGGTAAAAAGTATATCTTATTTTTCTCTGAATTTTAGCA
The DNA here is from genome assembly GCA_013183765.1 of Fusarium xylarioides. Lineage (NCBI taxonomy): Eukaryota > Fungi > Ascomycota > Sordariomycetes > Hypocreales > Nectriaceae > Fusarium > Fusarium xylarioides. The sequence goes on along the minus strand of SRZU01000012.1, from coordinate 9,625 downwards.
GTTTTTATAATAGTCTTTTCATTATCATTAAGACTACCCCTCTCTGGGAATCAAAATGCCCGCTCTTCTAGAGGTCTATATAAGACCTAGGTTTTCCTACTCAGGGAACCTTTTTCAACTCAGACTTATTAACTTTTCTATTACATAATATATATTACTAAATTCAGAAAAAATCACTCTTCTTAGCGAATCTACTTTTATTCTATAAATCCTACCCTATACCTCTTCTATCACTATTATCTATCCAGTTACTTACAGTGAATTTATAGGCTATTTTATTCAAGCCTTAACAGGTTATGAGCCTGGAGGCATTCCTGCTATTATAGGAGAAAAATATATAAAAGAAGAAACTTCTTTTATCTTCTTATATATCCCTAATAAGGATTATTCTTCTTTTACTATACCTATTAAGGTTAATTCTGTTTTAGAAGAAGAAGAAAATATAGCTATAATTCTTTATAACTTCTGTTTTGAGAATAAGCTACTTCTCCTTAACCCAGATCTAAAAGAACCTATTTTTATAAGTTTTTCTATTATCTGGAATAACTATTATAAGGCTAAATAAGCTAAAAAGCTATTTATTAGTATTAAGGAATTTTCCTTATTTAAAGGTATTTAAAAATATCCTTTACTTATAATCTATAATATATAACTAGTAATATACTAGACTAAAAGTCTAGAAATACTTTAAGACTTTTAATAACTATAATATATACTTTAAAAGGTATTTATATTATTTACTTTCTTAAAAACTATAACTAATACTTATAAAAGGAATATATCTTTAAAAAGATTATATAGTTTAAAATAAGAAAAATAATAATGCGTGAGAATCACAGCTCTCCCGAATAGCGGGTTATAGTTAATCCGGTCCTTGGTGTTTATCTCACAACACCAAGGCCCACTCTCAGAATTGACCTGATATACCCTTCTAAATACCTTCATTTTGCCTTACAAGCTGTAATTTAGTATTAAATAGTAGCAATTATAAAAGATCTATAGTGCCTAACCATCTATAATCAGCACTACAACCACTATTAAGCAACCTCCAAGCCTGCAGAAGGTTATTATTACCTTTAGTACCATTTATTAACCTCTTAATAACCTTAATTACTATTACCTATATAAGCGCTATTAAAAGCATTCTTAATAGCATAAATTACACCTAAAATTAGCAGTTATTTAATCCCTTAAGAAGCGCTAATTAAGAAGTTATTATTATATGCGCGCACTGTAACCCTTAATCCCTACCCTTATGTATACATTATATTACAGTAAAAAGCCAAAAAGGCAAAAATTTACACCTTATATTTAAATTTAAACCTATAACCTTTAGCTTTTCTAGCATTTACCTAAGAAAGTACACTTTACCTTGCATAATTGCTAGTGCATATAAGTAGAAATTATCTCTATTAATGCATTCTTTTATAAAGTTAACCTACTCCTACAATAGCCTTACTTTTTCTTAAATAATTAGCCTTTTCATGCTAATTTTCAATTTAAAAGTACTAGTATTACTAAAAAAGAGGCCCCCTAACTGCATTTACTTAGGTCTACTACTTAGTTATAGAAATCCCTAAAGGGAACTAAGCAGGATAAATCCTTTAGCTATCTAACATTTGCAGGCAAGACTCTCTAAGTAGTACACCAGGATAAAACCAAGGTTAAGAGGTGCAAGATAGCTTAGTTAAGTAGTGCAGTCTTTAGTGTAGAGCAGCTACCTCTTATAGTCATTAGATAGGAAAGAGCTACTATCCTATTAGACTACTATTAAGGTACATTATATCTCTGCTTACTTAAAGTAATTAGTATAACTATAGGTTATATACCTTTTAATGTAGCTATTATATACCTCTAATTAATACATCATTTAATACTGCTCCTTTACACCTTGCACACTGAAGTCATTTTAAGGCTATTATAACCGCGTTTTCGCTGCAATAGCATGATCTAACTATAGAGATAATATAGGTAATCTACCAAGCTAGCAATACGGCAGCCCATCTAATTCCGCGCAATGATAACAGCAAGATAAGTCTCTTAATGATTGTGATAATAGTTAGCGTTTAGTATCTCCTTAATCTCTAGGTTATCAGTATACTATCTATCTATTAGCTCCTTAGCTGCATTATGATAATAAGTCTAGGGATAATGAATTAAATTCTTTATCTCAATAACCGTGACTATGACTACGAGCCGGTTGATGCTCTATTCTCTATAATCTGAGAGAATAAGAGGATAATATTATAGATTAAATCGCAGAGAATGAATCTATACTTATATAGGGAGTATACTTCTATTAAATAATAGAGGAATATTACCCTATTTAAGCTCTTAATGCATTTACCATTTAGGATAGCAATATAGCCTTGCAGATGCAATAAATGCTAAGTTGCTAGGTCTTTAAGTCTACAATTACAGATATGCTTATTAAGTATCCTTACACTAGGCTCTTACATCTTAAGTATCTTCCCTAGTAGCAAGAGCAGGTACAGCAGAGGTTTAATATCTATGCATTTAATTAGTAGAATTAAGTGAAATTGATTACTGCTTATTATCTACATTCTGCAGAGATCCTAGAGGTATAGCCAGGCAGACTACTGGTGCCCCAAGACAATCTATTAGAGGGATCTAATGATAATCTTGCAGTATAATAATAACGCAAGACTACTGTTAATACTATGCAATCTATAGGCAGTAATATTAGTAAGAAGATTTAAAAGGAGATACTTAGTATCTTTAACTCTAATAATCCTAATAATAAAGATTATTAAGGTCTTATTACTACTAGTATAAGCAAGATAATTTATACTAATATATATATATTTTATAAGCATTTCTATTTATTTAAGCGTTTTAGTAAGTTTAGTCTTATAGAATACTATATTAGAATGCTTACTAGGAAAGCTAGTGCCTAGCTAATATCTAAGTTAAATAGAGCTAGTTATAATTAATTTCTTAATCTTCCTATTAATAAATTTAATTAAAAGCTTACTAAATAGTTTAAGTATCCTAATATAGAAATCCTAGAGGATTTTCATTAAACTTAATTTACTCTTAAGCTTATTCTTTATAGTATTATACTTACCTAATAGGCTTAGTAAAAAGCTAATCTAGCTAAGCAAGTTAGATATAATAAAGATTATACTATTATCTCTATACTATTTAACTAGATAGATATTAAGATCTTATATTTCCTTAAATATCCTAAGGAAACTATATTGCTAATAGCATTTATTAAGCAATGTAAGTAATATTAAACTATAATTAAATACTTCTATTATTACTAGAATTAAGGCAATAGAGGCAAGCACTAATATAAGTCTAATTGCTACTTAGGCAAAGATAAAGGTAGTTAATTTAATTAATGCCCTTATAATAAATGCTCTGGCTCTAAGTAATAAGATAAATATAACTAATTAAGGTAAGATGACTAATACTGTAGCAATTAACTATTGCAGTTATATATAAAGGATAGGAAGAATAATAATAAACTAGGCAATTGTTATTGCAGTAATAATTAAGATTGCTACTTTTGCTTGCATAATAATAACTATATTTATTGTAATATTAAGGAAAAGAAGAAAGTTTATTTTAAATAGAAATATTCTACCTTAGAAGATAAAGGGGATAAATTTGGGTTAAATAGAGCTAATACTAATAGTAATAGCAAGAGTATTTACTCCTCTTAATTAATATCTTCTTAATAAGTGTACTTTAACTATATAATAGGCAGTGTAATGCTAGCAGATATTATGTAAGAGTTTCCCTGCAGCATCTGCTATTAAGTCTTTCCTAGCTAGGCTATACTATAGGAATATGGAGCTGCAAGATCTTATATTAGCCTTATGCAGTTAATAAGCAAGCAGGTACCTGCTAAGTCTAAATGTTGCATCTATTATTATAGAGATTTTCTATCTTATAATAAGCTTTATAGATACCTAAAGTCTAGATGTTCTAAGAAGTTAGCTATATAAGAGGTTGCTTTTTAGGTTAATGATATAATTGCGCTTACAGAACATGTTCCTGTGTGTATTTACTATTAACTGCAGGTTTATAAGGTTAATGGCAACTATATATACCTTAAATTTAATGCTATAAGCTCTCTAGGAGGAGAGATAGCTTCTATCTATACTAATACTAGGTATAGAAAACCAGTTATCTCTAGGGAATAGTTATAAACACTTTAGCATACTATTAAGGAAAAAACGCCTATCTTCATTTAAGGAGTTAATAATAAGGTAAGAAAGCTATATAGTAAGTAGGTAATATTTACATTTTATATTAATAGCATCTATTATAATAGATTAAATGCTAGCTACATAGAGTTTACCTATAAAGCCTAGATTTAGGATAGAATGCTATCTTTATCTCCTAAGGCTTTACTTAGGAATAGATAGATAGCGCTATATAGCATTAATATTATAATAACTAATAAATATCTATACTATACTAGTTTAGAGGAGTTCTTTATTCCTTTTACTATCTCTTAGCTCTCTTAGAAGGTTAATTAATAAGTAATAGTAGCTTAGCTAATAATAGTTCCTGCTAGATAGATACATTTTATACTAGTAACCTAGAAAGAAGTCCCTAAAGGAAGAACATTTATATTTAATAGCTATATTAATAAAGCCTTTAATGCCTTTATAAACTTAAGCACTGCTCTAGGAGTTGTAATTGTTAATAATACTAATAAAGATATTACTTATTAGAGAAAGCAGAAGCTAGGGAATATTAAAGAATATAAGGAAGAATAGATATACTTCTCTAGCTTATAGAAAGCTGCTAGTCTAGCCTTAATAGCAATAGCTAGACTAATAGCCTCTAGCGCGTTAGATGGAACTACTAGAGGCATAGAATAAGTTACAATCTTATCTAATATTAATCTTACTCCTGAAATTAGCGCTATTGCTGCTAGAGAACTTATTCCTTAAGCTATAAATAGCCTCTTAATATCTGTCTTAGAGGTAACCCTTATAAGCGCTACTATAAACCTAATATAAGATGTAGGAAGTGCAATTCTAGAAGATATTAAAGACTCTAAGCTGCTATATAAATAGCAGAAAAGGAATAAAAAGAAGCAGCCCCTTTTAACAGTTAAGGAGCTTCTAGAGTTAGAATTATTAGTCCTAGATAAGCTAGCCCTTGCTTCCTCTATTAATAGAGAACCTAAGATAGTTATCTGTAAGTTAATTCTAGAATTGCCTTAGGTGCTATATTAAGTATATGTTTAGAGATAACTAAATCTCCCTAAGATTAAGACTTAGGAGGGAATTCATATCTATAATAATAGCTCTAGATTTGCAAAGCAGGCTTAAGATCTATATACTAAGTATACTACTCTATAGATAGACTTAGGTCTTATTTACATTCTAGAAGGCAAATTAATAATTATGCCTCTAATTAATAATTAGCATAAGCAGAGAGTTACTTAGTAACTATATGCTTATAGGCTAAAAGATTAAAACCTTATTAATTAGATCTTTAATAAGCTATATAATTAGAAATAAATAGAGTAGGTAATTAAGCTAATACTATTTATAGCTTTAGTTTTTATTATCTAGAGAATAGTTAATAAAAAACCTAAGGGTTAAGCTATAATTAATTTAAAAGCCTTAAATAAAGTTATAATTCCTAACAGCTATCTATTACCTAGACAGGAGAACATCATTATAGCCCTGCAAGGTGTAACTTACATCTTAGCAATTAATGCATCTTTCTTCTTCTTCTAATTTAGAGTTACACTAAAATATCAAGATAGGTTTATAATTACAAGTTATAGAGGACTAAAGAGATCTATAGTTACTTCTATAGGCTTTTATAACTCTCTTATATACGCTTAACAGTATATAGATAGACTTTTACGTTTATACTGTAGCTTTTATTATGCCTTTATTAATAATATTATAATCTTCTCTAAGTCTACTAAGGAGCATGCTTAGCATATAGATATGCTCTTTAGACTCTTTATTTCTAAGAACTTATCTATCTCTCTAATAAAAAGCTAGATAGGCTATCTAAGTGCCTAAGTATTAGGATTTTATATTAATGCTCTTAGATTATTAATAACAGTAAAGAGAGTTACTGCCTTTACTAAGCTAGAGTTTCTATAATAGCTTGCAGCTCTTAAACAATATATTAAAGCAACTAGGTACATTTAATATCTTATTTTATACTATACTAAGATTATAGAGCTATTATAGAAGCATAAAGTTACCCTTTTAGCTAAGAGAAGAAAGAATAATAAGATTATTAATAGCAATAAAGGAAAGAGAAAGTTATATATAAAGATAATATACTATAATCCTATACTAGCAGAGAAGATTACCTTTTAAATCATATAAGAGCAAATTGCCTCTAGGAAGGGTTTAGTTTACCTTAATCTAAAGAAGTATCTCTTTCTTTAACTTAATGCTAGCATTTAGCAAGGCTTTAGAGCAGTTCTGTATTATATAAAGGACAGATACATCTAGAAGGAAGGTACTTACATTCCCTCTAATGTTATTATACCTATCTATTTCATTAGCAAGATATTAATAGCAGCAGAGATAAGATATAGACTAATAGAGCTAAAAATAGCAGCACTAGTTTAGGCAATAAAGAGACTAAAAGTATACATTAAATCCTCTAAAGGATCTCTTATTATATTTATAGATTACTTAGCAATAAAATAAATTATTAAGAAAATAACTTTAAATATAATAAGTACTAATTATACTAATAGAAGACTTATTAACGCCTTAATTTATCTTTTAGAGTATAAGCTATATATTTTTTATATTCTTAGAAAGAAGAACTTTATTCCTAATACCCTTAGTTGCTTAGAGGCTTTAGAGACTAATAGCAATGCTTATAGACTTTACCCTAATTACACTGCACTTAATAATATATATATAGGCATAGAGTTACTTATATCTAAAGAGATAAAGGATAGGTTTATCTAGAGGTATCTTAATAATATAAAGTATCTACCTATTCTTAAGATAATTCTTAAATCTAAGGGTAAAGCAGTTAATACTAATTAATTAAATGGCAAGGATGCAGTATCTGCTTTAAAGCGCAGTATACCTTTCGCTTTAAAGAATAGACTTCTATATTATAAATAAACTAATAGATATCTTTACTTATATGTTTTATACTCTATAATTAATAAAATCCTAAAGATAGCATATAAGGACTAGAATTATCTTAAGACTAAAAGGATAATAAGGGAATTATTAGGACTCTTAATATATAATCTTATTATAAGAATCTAAAAATACATTTATAGTTGCAAGATATGTTATCTAGGATAGATAGACTAACAACAAAGAATTAGCAACTATATGCTAATATATCCCTTTATTACTCCTATGTATACTATTACAATTAACTTTATTACTAATCTTCCCCTTATCTTATTAGTTAGAAGCCTATAGGCAATTAAAGGATTTAATCTTTTTAATTAGCTTATAATAGTAACTTGCATAGCAAGTAAGCATTATCTTCTAATCCCTAGATACTTAACATATAGCGCTAAAGACTAGGCCATTGCCTTAGCATAAATGCTATTAATGGCAGATTAGGGAATTCCTAAGGTTATTATCTTAGATTATAACAGAAAGTTTACTTTACCATTCTAGTAAAAGCTATAAAGCAAATTTAAGTGTAAACTTACTATAACTATAGCATACTATCTAGAAGCTAATAGTCTATTTAAAAGAAGAAACTAGACTGTTAAGATTACTCTATGCTTTTACTACATTAAGAATCCTTTAGTAGATTAGTCTTATATTCTTCTAACACTTTAATAGAATCTAAATAGAGCATATAATGCTAGAACTAAGATAAGCATATATAAATTCCTTTATAGGTTTAAGCTAATAAGCGCTTTTAATCTTATTACCCCTATAGAGGATATTGTAAATCTTCCCTATCTCTAAGAAGTCATTTGCAAGGAAGCTTAACTAGCTATAGATTTTACTGCAATAAAAGGAAAACATTAATATAATAATAAGCATTATCCTATTACATTAAAAGAAGGTAATTATATCTATCTGCAACTTTATAAAGGCTACAATCTTCTAGGAAAGCTATTAAAGAAATAGTTATAGCAGCAAACTAGTCCCTTTTATATTAAATAAGTTATTAATAATCTAGCCTATAAATTAGAGCTTCTAGATTAGTAGAAGATCTATCTAGTTATCTTAGTAAAATATCTTCTTCTAGTGTATGCTAATAACCTTATTAATAAATAGCCTAGGCCTATAAAGGGAAAACCTATTAATAAGAATTGCTATGAAGTTAACTTTATTATTAAGAGATAGGTATAATGCCTTAGAAGGAATGCTACTCCTTTTAAAGGATTTCTTATTTAATAGAAAGGATAGGGTCCTAAACACAATTAGTAGGTAAAGATTATAGATATGTTAGAAGAGCTTGTAAAGTCCTTCTGCAAGAAGCATCCTAAGTAATTTGCTAATAAAGGACTACAAAGAAGCAGTTAGATAAAGAAGATCCTAAAGAAGATCAATTAGGGGAATTAATTGATATAGAATATATATATATTAGATAATAATGGAATAGTTAAGGATGACTGGAAGGTTTCTTTAGAGGCCGGCTGTATGATGCGTGAGAATTACAGCTCTCCTGAATAGCGGGTCATAGTTAATCCGGTCCTTAGTGTTTATCTCACAACACCAAGGCCCACTCTCAGAATTGACCCGATATACCCTTCTGAATACCTTCATTTTGCCTTACGAGCTGTGATTCGGTATCAAATAATAAAATAATAATAAGTCTTAAGTATTATATTCTCTTTTTTCCTTTATATAATATATTTATTAAAGCTAATTTATATTTAGAAAATGACTAAATATAATATAACTCCTTTAAAAGGAAGTGAAAATTATATAACCTGGGCTTTAAGACTTTAAGCTTTTTTAGCTAAAGAAAAACTATCTAATACTATATTATTAGATAATATTCCTGCTAATAAAAGTAAAGAATCTTTAGCTAATATAAGATTATATTTAGAAGATAGGCCTCTATTACAGATTAAATACTATTTAACTGCTAAAGAAGCCTAGAATTCTTTAAAAAATCTATATAATTCTTCTGGATTTACTTCTAAATTCTTAATAATAAAAGAATTCTTTAACCTTAATTTAAATAATTTTACCTCTATAGAAGAATATTTAAATAAGGTAAAAGAAGTAGTAGATAAATTAAAATCTAGAGATATTATTATACCTAGAAAAGTAATTATAACCTGGATTTTAAATAATCTAGGTAATAAATACTCTTCTTATATAACTAATATCTCTTAAGCTTTAAGAAAAGATCCTAATTCTTATACTTTTAAAAATCTTACTTCTAGCCTTATAGATAAATCTAAAAGGCTATATAGTAAGGAATCTAAAGTATATTTATTTAATAAAAATACTTATAAGGGTAAAAAACCCTAGAAAAAGAAGAAAATAGCTAATAAATGCTCCTATTGCAAAATTGCAGGACATTTAGATAAAGACTGCTACTTTCTTCATCCTAATAAGGCTCCTAAGAACTTTAAAATTAAGGATTCTAATAAAGTTATTAAAACTTATAAGAATTTTAAAAATAATAATTCTAAGCCTAAAAGGGAAAT